>CAVMGF010000102.1:0-355012 GCA_963680875.1 Bathymodiolus brooksi
TCATAAACCGTATTACTATTGTGGTCTAAGGTTATAAATACCCTTCATAAACCGTATTACTATTGTGGTCTAAGGTTATAAATACCCTTCATAAACCGTATTACTATTGTGGTCTAAGGTTATAAATACCCTTCATAAACCGTATTACTATTGTGGTCTAAGGTTATAAATACCCTTCATAAACCGTATTACTATTGTGGTCTAAGGTTATAAATACCCTTCATAAACCGTATTACTATTGCGGTCTAAGGTTATAAATACCCTTCATAAACCGTATTACTATTGTGGTCTAAGGTTATAAATACTCTTCATAAACCGTATTACTATTGTGGTCTAAGGTTATAAATACCCTTCATAAACCGTATTACTATTGTGGTCTAAGGTTATAAATACCCTTCATAAACCGTATTACTATTGTGGTCTAAGGTTATAAATACCCTTCATAAACCGTATTACTATTGTGGTCTAAGGTTATAAATACCCTTCATAAACCGTATTACTATTGTGGTCTAAGGTTATAAATACCCTTCATAAACCGTATTACTATTGTGGTCTAAGGTTATAAATACCCTTCATAAACCGTATTACTATTGAGGTCTAAGGTTATAAATACCCTTCATAAACCGTATTACTATTGTGGTCTAAGGTTATAAATACCCTTCATAAACCGTATTACTATTGCGGTCTAAGGTTATAAATACCCTTCATAAACCGTATTACTATTGTGGTCTAAGGTTATAAATACCCTTCATAAACCGTATTACTATTGTGGTCTAAGGTTATAAATACCCTTCATAAACCGTATTACTATTGTGGTCTAAGGTTATAAATACCCTTCATAAACCGTATTACTATTGTGGTCTAAGGTTATAAATACCCTTCATAAACCGTATTACTATTGTGGTCTAAGGTTATAAATACCCTTCATAAACCGTATTACTATTGTGGTCTAAGGTTATAAATACCCTTCATAAACCGTATTACTATTGCGGTCTAAGGTTATAAATACCCTTCATAAACCGTATTACTATTGCGGTCTAAGGTTATAAATACCCTTCATAAACCGTATTACTATTGTGGTCTAAGGTTATAAATACCCTTCATAAACCGTATTACTATTGTGGTCTAAGGTTATAAATACCCTTCATAAACCGTATTACTATTGTGGTCTAAGGTTATAAATACCCTTCATAAACCGTATTACTATTGTGGTCTAAGGTTATAAATACCCTTCATAAACCGTATTACTATTGCGGTCTAAGGTTATAAATACCCTTCATAAACCGTATTACTATTGTGGTCTAAGGTTATAAATACCCTTCATAAACCGTATTACTATTGTGGTCTAAGGTTATAAATACCCTTCATAAACCGTATTACTATTGTGGTCTAAGGTTATAAATACCCTTCATAAACCGTATTACTATTGTGGTCTAAGGTTATAAATACCCTTCATAAACCGTATTACTATTGTGGTCTAAGGTTATAAATACCCTTCATAAACCGTATTACTATTGTGGTCTAAGGTTATAAATACCCTTCATAAACCGTATTACTATTGTGGTCTAAGGTTATAAATACCCTTCATAAACCGTATTACTATTGTGGTCTAAGGTTATAAATACCCTTCATAAACCGTATTACTATTGTGGTCTAAGGTTATAAATACCCTTCATAAACCGTATTACTATTGCGGTCTAAGGTTATAAATACCCTTCATAAACCGTATTACTATTGCGGTCTAAGGTTATAAATACCCTTCATAAACCGTATTACTATTGTGGTCTAAGGTTATAAATACCCTTCATAAACCGTATTACTATTGTGGTCTAAGGTTATAAATACCCTTCATAAACCGTATTACTATTGTGGTCTAAGGTTATAAATACCCTTCATAAACCGTATTACTATTGTGGTCTAAGGTTATAAATACCCTTCATAAACCGTATTACTATTGTGGTCTAAGGTTATAAATACCCTTCATAAACCGTATTACTATTGTGGTCTAAGGTTATAAATACCCTTCATAAACCGTATTACTATTGTGGTCTAAGGTTATAAATACCCTTCATAAACCGTATTACTATTGTGGTCTAAGGTTATAAATACCCTTCATAAACCGTATTACTATTGTGGTCTAAGGTTATAAATACCCTTCATAAACCGTATTACTATTGTGGTCTAAGGTTATAAATACCCTTCATAAACCGTATTACTATTGTGGTCTAAGGTTATAAATACCCTTCATAAACCGTATTACTATTGTGGTCTAAGGTTATAAATACCCTTCATAAACCGTATTACTATTGTGGTCTAAGGTTATAAATACCCTTCATAAACCGTATTACTATTGTGGTCTAAGGTTATAAATACCCTTCATAAACCGTATTACTATTGTGGTCTAAGGTTATAAATACCCTTCATAAACCGTATTACTATTGTGGTCTAAGGTTATAAATACCCTTCATAAACCGTATTACTATTGTGGTCTAAGGTTATAAATACCCTTCATAAACCGTATTACTATTGTGGTCTAAGGTTATAAATACCCTTCATAAACCGTATTACTATTGTGGTCTAAGGTTATAAATACCCTTCATAAACCGTATTACTATTGTGGTCTAAGGTTATAAATACCCTTCATAAACCGTATTACTATTGTGGTCTAAGGTTATAAATACCCTTCATAAACCGTATTACTATTGTGGTCTAAGGTTATAAATACCCTTCATAAACCGTATTACTATTGTGGTCTAAGGTTATAAATACCCTTCATAAACCGTATTACTATTGTGGTCTAAGGTTATAAATACCCTTCATAAACCGTATTACTATTGTGGTCTAAGGTTATAAATACCCTTCATAAACCGTATTACTATTGTGGTCTAAGGTTATAAATACCCTTCATAAACCGTATTACTATTGTGGTCTAAGGTTATAAATACCCTTCATAAACCGTATTACTATTGTGGTCTAAGGTTATAAATACCCTTCATAAACCGTATTACTATTGTGGTCTAAGGTTATAAATACCCTTCATAAACCGTATTACTATTGTGGTCTAAGGTTATAAATACCCTTCATAAACCGTATTACTATTGTGGTCTAAGGTTATAAATACCCTTCATAAACCGTATTACTATTGTGGTCTAAGGTTATAAATACCCTTCATAAACCGTATTACTATTGTGGTCTAAGGTTATAAATACCCTTCATAAACCGTATTACTATTGTGGTCTAAGGTAAATACCCTTCATAAACCGTATTACTATTGTGGTCTAAGGTTATAAATACCCTTCATAAACCGTATTACTATTGTGGTCTAAGGTTATAAATACCCTTCATAAACCGTATTACTATTGTGGTCTAAGGTTATAAATACCCTTCATAAACCGTATTACTATTGTGGTCTAAGGTTATAAATACCCTTCATAAACCGTATTACTATTGTGGTCTAAGGTTATAAATACCCTTCATAAACCGTATTACTATTGTGGTCTAAGGTTATAAATACCCTTCATAAACCGTATTACTATTGTGGTCTAAGGTTATAAATACCCTTCATAAACCGTATTACTATTGTGGTCTAAGGTTATAAATACCCTTCATAAACCGTATTACTATTGTGGTCTAAGGTTATAAATACCCTTCATAAACCGTATTACTATTGTGGTCTAAGGTTATAAATACCCTTCATAAACCGTATTACTATTGTGGTCTAAGGTTATAAATACCCTTCATAAACCGTATTACTATTGTGGTCTAAGGTTATAAATACCCTTCATAAACCGTATTACTATTGTGGTCTAAGGTTATAAATACCCTTCATAAACCGTATTACTATTGTGGTCTAAGGTTATAAATACTCTTCATAAACCGTATTACTATTGTGGTCTAAGGTTATAAATACTCTTCATAAACCGTATTACTATTGTGGTCTAAGGTTATAAATACTCTTCATAAACCGTATTACTATTGTGGTCTAAGGTTATAAATACCCTTCATAAACCGTATTACTATTGTGGTCTAAGGTTATAAATACCCTTCATAAACCGTATTACTATTGTGGTCTAAGGTTATAAATACCCTACATAAACCGTATTACTATTGTGGTCTAAGGTTATAAATACCCTTCATAAACCGTATTACTATTGTGGTCTAAGGTTATAAATACCCTTCATAAACCGTATTACTATTGTGGTCTAAGGTTATAAATACCCTACATAAACCGTATTACTATTGTGGTCTAAGGTTATAAATACCCTACATAAACCGTATTACTATTGTGGTCTAAGGTTATAAATACCCTTCATAAACCGTATTACTATTGTGGTCTAAGGTTATAAATACCCTTCATAAACCGTATTACTATTGTGGTCTAAGGTTATAAATACCCTACATAAACCGTATTACTATTGTGGTCTAAGGTTATAAATACCCTACATAAACCGTATTACTATTGTGGTCTAAGGTTATAAATACCCTACATAAACCGTATTACTATTGTGGTCTAAGGTTATAAATACCCTACATAAACCGTATTACTATTGTGGTCTAAGGTTATAAATACCCTTCATAAACCGTATTACTATTGTGGTCTAAGGTTATAAATACCCTACATAAACCGTATTACTATTGTGGTCTAAGGTTATAAATACCCTACATAAACCGTATTACTATTGTGGTCTAAGGTTATAAATACCCTACATAAACCGTATTACTATTGTGGTCTAAGGTTATAAATACCCTACATAAACCGTATTACTATTGGATGAGAACCAACACTAAACACTATCACGAACTATGTCCATGGCTGATAATACAGAACGAGCTGAATTAATACTGCTATAACTCATATGTTTCTCATATAAATCAGTTAAGAATTCCAAAATATGGCTTAAAGAACACTGAAGTGTATCAATTTGTTTTTCACGACAGTACAATGTACATTTTCTAATATATGTTGAGTATTGTGTTTTAGTTCCATGTCGCCAGGACGCAAGTATGATGTCTGTTGTTTTTGAAGAAAGTTTGTAACTTTCAAATGATTTCCGGAGACACGACACGTTATCAACATTAATATGTTCTGTAGCGGATGAACTTTGTCCGTGTGAGGCATTGTTAACAAATTGTCTCTCATTGGAAGTATAATAGGATTGTCTATCAATAGCTGTAGTAAATCGGCATACCAACTCTGGGTCGGCCAAATCGGTGCTATCACTATACTCTCTGCTCGATCTCTGCGTAATTTCTGAACAACTCTTCCCAACAAACTGAAAGGAGTAAATATATAGGAAAATAAACTTGACCATGATAACAGTAAAAGTATCAATAAATTTACACCCTGGATCTGGCTTCCAAGATGAATAAGTAGACAGTTGATTATTTAGTCTTGTTGCAAATAAATCAATATCAGGGGTACCCCAAATTTCTATTAATAATTTGAAAATATTTTTGTTGAGCATCAACTCAATATTGTCATTAAATTTTCGGCTTTCTACATCAGCAATATTTTCACTAGTATGCACATAATTTGCACTGACCCATATATCTCGATTAATGCACCAAGACCAAATATCATAAGCTAAAGAATTGCATTCAACTGATTTAATACCACCCATATTATTTAAATAGGCAATGACACATGTATTGTCAATTCTCTAACCAACATATGTGTTTTTGTGATTTTTACAAAATGATTTTATTGCATGAAACACTGCTAAAAGTCCTAAATAATTAATGTGATGAACACGTTCAATCTCATTCCATCTACCTCCTATTTTAGAATCATTATATACAGCACCCAGCCTTCTAATGAGGCATCTGTTGTAATAACTATTTCTGGGGTGCCATGATCAATATTTCTGTACTGATATTGTATGTTTTCTAACCACCATCTTAAATCAGTTTTCATTGAGTTTGTAATTCTCATTTTTGAATTGTAATTACCCTTACAATTTTTTAATTAATCAATCTTTTGAAGTTCTAAATTCCTGTAATGTAACGGTCCGTATTCAACGGCCGAGAAAACTGAAACCAAAATTCCAATAACCTTTGCCACCTCACGAATAGTAGCTTCTTGTTTTTTAAGCAGTACTTTACATTCCTGTATAATATTATCAATTTTGTCAACAGGCAATGTTACTACCATTTTAACTGAATCAATGAGAAATCTAAGAAATTTTAGTTTTTGAACTGGTACAACTATAGATTTGTTGTCATGAATTATAAAACCGACCTTTTCAAAAAAGCATTTAGTGTCATTAACATTTCTAATGCTATCATCTTTTTCATCTGCCACTAGTAAAGAATCATCAATATAACCCATATTAATATGACCTAATTGTCATAGAGTGGCATATACAGGTTTCAGCAATTTGGTAAAATACCTTGGTGCACAACCTATTCCATTCGGAAGGCAGGTCTACTGAAAAAATGTTCCCTTCCATTTAAAACAAAGAAACTGTTTGCGCTCAACAGCAATAGGAACTGAATAGTATATATGTCGAATATCAATGGAGGCCATATACGAGTTTAATTTAATCAATTTAAGAGCCGTTTCAAAAGTTTCCATTTTAAAATGATAGTAATCAATATCTAAATTCAAATCCTTTAAATTAAGTATCATTCTATATTCTCCATCTTTTTTTCAGAACTGTAAATAGTGGAGATAAATATTGTACATCAGAATGTTCTACTTCTTCAATTACTAACATTTTTAATAAATTAACAATTTCATTTTCAATAATTGTTTCCCCATTTTTATTAGAAATATTTGGTCTATTTAATTCTAATCTTTTTGGCTCTAAAGTATTGTAGAATTGAATGTGACAATGTAAAGCAATGTCTAAAATCTGACTGTCACTTGTTAAAGATCTCCATTGTTTTTCAAAATTGTTCAGTCTACCTGGGTAATTTGTTATATTACAAACACCTTACATGTATTAAAGATGTCTATGGACGTCGCCTTCTGAGGCCCCTTCTGAAGTTTTTTGAACTCGAGTAATTCTGATTATCTTGACGACCATTATAATCTTGGTTATTGTAACCACCAGTATCTCTACCTCGAGTCGCTCCCCTGGATCTACCACCTCTTAATGAATGCCTAAATCCTGCACGTCCATACCTTCTTGGATATCTTCCATAACCAAAACCTCTCCCACTTCCTACTCTTTTACCAATTTTGTTGACAGAATCAATGTCTGATACTTTTTTAGATATGTCATCTCCATATAACAAATTTGTGTAAGGAACTGATGAGGAACATAAATGAAAATACTCGTTGCTAAGATCAGGTCTGTGCAAGTCCCTTCTGGACAAGTTTGCTAGTCTATTGAAATGTCCCAATAAACCTAACGCATCAGTTCCCAATTCTATAATATCTGTAGGGAAATTTTCATTATCCTTCCTGAAAATATCTAGTTTATTAAGCATTTTTGTAATTAATATAGCAGCTTTAATAACAAGACCCTGCTTATATTGTGTTTTGTTTTCTTCACCTCTAGTGTAATCAGACAATAAATCCCATATTAATTGATTTACACATGTAATCAGACAATAAATCCCATATTAATTGATTTACACGTGTAATCAGACAATAAATCCCATATGAATTGATTTACACGTGTAATCAGACAATAAATCCCATATTAATTGATTTACACGTGTAATCAGACAATAAATCCCATATTAATTGATTTACACGTGTAATCAGACAATGAATCCCATATTAATTGATTTACACGTGTCTTTTTCAACATGATACAATTCTCTGGTCTATCAACAGATTTCAACAAATCTGACAATTTACTCTCGGGAATACCATTAGAAAAAAAAGCGTTTACTATGTCAGCTAATTCACTGTCAACTGGTTTGTCAACCTTTTCTTTTATTTTGAATTTTTCACTTAAACCTTTAAACACAGAACTACTATCAGACCCCTGATTGCTACATTCTCCACTTTCAGTGTTTTTTTGTTTCTTAGCTGGAGGTTCATTAGTATTGTTATTAACATCACGATTGTCATCACAATCATATTCACCATTATCATTAGTATGACCTAATGAAGTATCACCTTCACCATCGTCACGAAGCAACTCGTCTTCATCGTAATCTTCATAGTCATATAAATCATTGACTTTATTTGACAACTGATTTAAACCTTTTTTCGGTTTTACTTTGGTCAGATTTCATGACTTGCAAAAACGACATCACGTCGTTTAAAGAAATTTGTTTATCTCCGTCTTGATAAACGTCAGGACGATTTAGATCCGCAGAATCCAAATTTGAACTATTATCATGACTTTTGTCCCGTTTTCCATTTTTTTCACTTCCAGATCCAGTCGATTTGACGGGACTTTTAGACTTATCTTTACGAGGGGGGGGGGGGGGGGAGGTAGAAGTTCTGGAATTCCTACTACTAGTACTAGATTCTTTCTTGTCAGCTTGTTTCGAAGATTGTTTAGTACTTTTCTTTCCCGAATCCTCAGATTCAATAGCTTTTCCCTTCTCAAAATTTAACATGGCGTCCGCCATTTTCCCTTTCATGAATTACTGCACTTCCGCAGTAAATAAGCATACAGCACGAGATAAATCGATAATATAAACAATTAATAACTATTAATTGTCACTCATAATATAAAAGACAACAAATAGTTCTACCTAGAAATATTTGTAAAAAGATTTATCTTTATCCAAAACGATAATTAATCAATAGTCTCGTTACACCAGACGGACCCACGTCCGTTCTTGTCAAAATACAAAAGCACACTGTGATGAGTTACACCTGCGCACGCATCTCATCTAAGACCGGAAGTGGTATGACGACATAGAATAGCACGCACGTTGAGCTGTAATCTTTGTGTTTTAATTTTTTACGTATATTTTGGGGTTTGCTCGATTTCTCGCATTTTTCAATACATGTAAAATACCTTCATTATTCTGGAATGTACTCTGAGTTATGAATATGATATCGTTTTCCACATCTTCTGCTAAATCCAAAGCTTGAGGCTCAAAATTTGGTCCGTTTCATACCCATCAATATTGACGACAGCACATTTCACGTGTATTGAAGCGTCAACCTTGACTTCAGTGAAATCTACTCACATTTCAAAACACCAGTATTCTTCTTTAAGTAAGAGGTTGCTAAAAGGTTTTTCAAAGAATGTAATTTGTTATGTTTTTCAATTTTTGGTTAAACACAAATAAAAAAATGAAAGTTTTAAAATATTATATTTCAACCTGGGATGTTTAACAAAGAACCTGGGATGTAAGTTAGTTATACACTTTGGTATACAGTGTTACTGGATTAGAAACCCTTCCGGTCTCCGGCCGTCGGGGTTTCTAATCCAGAAACACCTATGCATCAGCCTATCACCAATACGGCGTGGGTTCGCGCCCAGCTTTGTAAATTACAAAAAAGGGTGCACTCGGCTCGCAGTCGCAAGTGATACAGTTTACCAGTTACTTGCCCATGGTCGGTGGTTCTCTCCGGGTACTCCGGCTTCTTCCACCACTAAAACTGGTCGCCATGATATAGCTGAAATACTGGAGAAAGTGGCGTTAAACACCAAAAATCAAATCAAATCAATCATCTGATTACCGTTTGATATCTTCAAACTGTCCTTGTGTGGAGCAAACAAACGTGTTGCATTTTAAACGAGACGAAGTAGTACATATATATTATACCTGCATGTATTTACCTGAGTATTTGAATTTGTTTATTGCTACAAATCGTGTTTATAAGACCATGTAACATTGTAGATGTAACGGTTACTACAAATCGTGTTTATAAGACCATGTAACATTGTAGATGTAACGGTATACAGTAAGATAACATTGTAGATGTAACGGTATACAGTAAGATAACATTGTAGATGTAACGGTATACAGTAAGATAACATTGTAGATGTAACGGTATACAGTAAGATAACATTGTAGATGTAACGGTATACAGTAAGATAACATTGTAGATGTAACGGTATACAGTAAGATAACATTGTAGATGTAACGGTATACAGTAAGATAACATTGTAGATGTAACGGTATACAGTAAGATAACATTGTAGATGTAACGGTATACAGTAAGATAACATTGTAGATGTAACGGTATACAGTAAGATAACATTGTAGATGTAACGGTATACAGTAAGATAACATTGTAGATGTAACGGTATACAGTAAGATAACATTGTAGATGTAACGGTATACAGTAAGATAACATTGTAGATGTAACGGTATACAGTAAGATAACATTGTAGATGTAACGGTATACAGTAAGATAACATTGTAGATGTAACGGTATACAGTAAGATAACATTGTAGATGTAACGGTATACAGTAAGATAACATTCAATTTCTATAATTATCAGTCTTATTATTGCAATTGTTAATTAAACACTCAAATCTAATCTTAACTTTATGGTATCTATGATCACTAGGGCAACATGCTATTTCTGTCGTATCACATAAATGTACTAAAATTAACCTTTTTCCATGAAAAGTTTGTATTTACAAGCTATTTGTAAAGATTGCATGTTTATGTCATTTGTTACATGTTAATTACTCATTCACATGTAACGTGTGAAAAACGATTTCTTTTTTAAAATAAACAGCTGAAAATATCACTGTTTCAATCAAATGAAAAACAAATATACCACATTGTCGGAACAATTCATCAATCAAAGATCAAAGTCGTAGAAAGAGACAAAATGGATACCCTATAACATACACATATACATGATCGTTAAATATTCTTGTTTGTACACCCATCTCTTCTATCATTTCTATATGGTTTTATATATTATCGAACTTGTTCTCGTTCAGAATATATCTGAAATACTACTTGTTAGATGTTAAGGAATATTGATTTCAATCATTTTATTGACATGTTTTGTGTCCAGGGGTGATGACATATACTGGAATGTGAGAGGTGAACATAAAGAGCGACATTAACAGCACAAAACACATGTTTGTATTCATGAACGAAAGTTCACATAAGCTGCAGAAAATATCAGTTGCATCAGAACCTGTTCACATCTTCCTACAAAAACATATCCCATTGATACTACATTGCATTTATTAAAGAGATACAAAAATCATAGTAATACTTTAATATTTCGTTTGTAGTTTCACATGACAGTTTTTTTTAGTCGATATTGTCTCTATAATAACAGACTCACCCATAATTAACACGACACCACCCACTTTATCGGGGCCTTCGTGGTCGTGATCGTATGGTAGTTTGATTTACAACTACCTATGTGCTCAGTGTCTATCACCACTTGTGCGTTCCAATCTCGCTCATGGTAAGGTGTACTCGATACAACATTATGTGATAAAGTTTGTCAGTGATTTGTGACAGGTTGTTGGTAATCTCCGGTTTCCTTCAACATTAAAACTGACCGCAGCGATATAACTGAAATGTTGCTAAATGTGGCGTTAAACACCAAAGCTCTATCATATTTTATCTGCAACATTGGTATATGACCTAGAATCAGACACAATTGCGTAGAGAAAATCTCGAATTAAATGGAAGCCGGGGCGACAATCTCTTACACAGCATTTATTTCGCGGAACTACGTAGAAGTGTTCTGTTCAAACTTTATTAATATTAATAACTTAAATATACATTGTGTTCCCTTGTGGAATACATTCCAAACAATTCCTATGATCTTCGTCAGTCGGGAAAATAAAATAAATTGTATGATTTGCATGTGCACATTACATTAATAGGACAAATACTAATAATAAATATCCGTTCTATTATTGAATAGGATCTGACTTCCTGGAACTGATATCATCAAGGTAGCATATGTTTCTGTTCTTCATTGGGAAAATTGAAATGCAAATAACGTGTAATGGCCTATTAAATATTGAATAACATTTAACCATACGAATTTAAAAGTATCTATTCCAGATGGACCTCCGTCTAAAATATGCGTGTTTTCAATGTATTTCATTTATCCGTCGGACAGAACATAATCAGAGTGATAACATTCCTTTATACATTTTATTTCTTCTAGTAAATACAATCATATATACTAATGGAAAAAAGAAACTGTGCATTCTAAAAAATTATATATATATTTTTATGACCGGGTATTTAATTTATTATTAGTCATGACTAGTTGAAATATTGATTTTTATACTATCGACCAGTCGCGGGAAACTTGCACGGACTTTGACACGCTCTATTAATACACCTCGTGTATTTGGCCTTCTTTTGTTTATCATTCTCGTTTAGCGATTTGTGACTGTTTGAGGTTTACTAAGGTTTGTTTTTGCCCCTACACATCAGAAGAACAGTTTTGCTTGAATTACACGAATTCCAGTGTTATGCCACCTCTCGACGAAAATCAGCGTCGTCGTGCTATTGGTATGCTCCAAGCTGGACTAGCACAGAACGTTGTCGTTAGATATTTTGACTGTCATCGCAACACGATACTGTCATTATGGAGACGATTTAGACAATCTGGCAACACTAGAGACCGCAGACGTTCAGGTCGTCCACGTGTAACATCACGTCGTCAAGATAACCACATAAGGCTGGTGCATCTGCGAAATCGATTCCAGACGTCAAGTCTCACTGCAAGAAGCATCCCCGGATTACGACCGATCAGCTCTAGAACAGTCCGCAATAGACTTCGTGAACATAACATCAGACCAAGACGCCCGCAATCCGTCCAATTTTGCTGCCTAGACACCGTGCAACTAGGCTGACGTGGTGTAGACGTTATTTAAGATTCAGAATACAAGATTGGGCCAACATCTTGTTTGCAGATGAATCTCGATTTCACCTATACAGCAGTGATGGCCGTTCTCGTGTTTACCGCCGTGTAGGAGAACGATATGCAGACGCCTGCGTCATTCAACGTCAATCGTTTGGTGGGGGCGGTGTTCTGGTGTGGGGAAGCATAACAGCACATGGCAGAACACCATTAGTTGTTATCGCCGGAAATCTGACCGGTATGCGCTATCGGGATGAAATTGTTCAGCCTTATGTCATTCCGTTCATTCCAGCTCAGGCCAACAACGTCACATTTCAGCAGGACAACGCTCGACCACATGTTGCGCGAGTAGTGCGTGACTATCTGACACAGCAAAATGTTAATTTGTTACCATGGCCAGCAGTTTCACCCGATCTTTCACCCATTGAGCATGTTTGGGATGAAATGGAACGACGGTTACGCCATCTGCCAAATCAGCCAGTGACGTTAGCGGAAATGGGTCCGGCATTGATCCGCATTTGGAACAATATCCCACAAGAATTTTTCAACAACTTGGTTAGATCAAATCGTCGCCGTTGCCAAGCATGCGTTAATGTAAATGGTGGACACACAGGCTACTGACTTTGTTAATGTCTAAAGAGCCTTGTGTTGTTTAAAACGTTTACCAAATGAATTCAAGTGACGTTAAATGTTATTGGTCTGATGGTTTGGTGAAAAATGCATTATTCGACAAAATACTGTACACAATTAATAAATTTTATTTTGATATTGATCTTTAATTGATTTTTTTAGTAATGCACAGTTTCTTTTTTCCGCTAATATATATATAGTTTAGTATATTGTTACAGAATATAGACATGAGACAAATCAAATTGTCAACTAAGACTAAAGCTGATTTTTCTACGCTAAATACACGTTCCATGTGGTGTTGTCATTTGTTTCTTATTATGGTCCATGTGTACTTTACCTTGTTCTCCAACCTGAACAACGGAGCAGAATAATAAAAAACTGTACGACAAACGTGATGACGTCACTTTTCGGTGATCATCCTACCACTCATTAGTAGCAATAGTACAACAACTGCAGCTAACGGAGTGTACATTTCACAATTGTGATTCACATTGTGCATTTCACAATTGTGATTCACATTGTACATTTCACAATTGTGATTCACTTTGCTCATCAGTTGCTGAGGTTATAGCTACTCAAACAAGGAAACTTTGCTCCTAGTTTGAAAACATGACAATGGATATGTTTCGTTTTACGTAGATTTTTTTTTGGCGGCAAGATGCTTACCGTATTTGACTATAACAGTAACACAGCGGATATCTTATAAGAAGCAAAAACTGTTTACCTCACACGAGCACCTGAGTTGTTAAGACATTCGTGCTGTTCATCTTTTCCATGTTGCGATTTTAGTTTTTTTTTTGTCTTCGCTCTGTGTTTCCTGTACCCAATGTTTCCCTTGTCATTAGATTATTCATTGTTGGTCTCTGTGTTTCGTGTACCCAATGTTTCCCTTGTCATTAGATTATTCATTGTTGGTCTCTGTGTTTCCTGTACCCAATGTTTCCCTTGTCATTAGATTATTCATTGTTGGTCTCTGTGTTTCATGTACCCAATGTTTCCCTTGTCATTAGATTATTCATTGTTGGTCTCTGTGTTTCCTGTACCCAATGTTTCCCTTGTCATTAGATTATTCATTGTTGGTCTCTGTGTTTCCTGTACCCAATGTTTCCCTTGTCATTAGATTATTCATTGTTGGTCTCTGTGTTTCGTGTACCCAATGTTTCCCTTGTCATTATATTATTCATTGTTGGTCTCTGTGTTTCGTGTACCCAATGTTTCCCTTGTCATTAGATTATTCATTGTTGGCCTCTGTGTTTCCTGTACCCAATGTTTCCCTTGTCATTAGATTATTCATTGTTGGTCTCTGTGTTTCCTGTACCCAATGTTTCCCTTGTCATTAGATTATTCATTGTTGGTCTCTGTGTTTCGTGTACCCAATGTTTCCATTGTCATTAGATTATTCATTGTTGGTCTCTGTGTTTCGTGTACCCAATGTTTCCCTTGTCATTATATTATTCATTGTTGGTCTCTGTGTTTCGTGTTCCCAATGTTTCCCTTGTCATTAGATTATTCATTGTTGGTCTCTGTGTTTCGTGTACCCAATGTTTCCCTTGTCATTAGATTATTCATTGTTGGTCTCTGTGTTTCCTGTACCCAATGATTCCCTTGTCATTAGATTATTCATTGTTGGTCTCTGTGTTTCCTGTACCCAATGTTTCCCTTGTCATTAGATTATTCATCGTTGGTCTCTGTGTTTCCTGTACCCAATGTTTCCCTTGTTATTGGATTATTCATTGTTGGTCTCTGTGTTTCGTGTACCCAATGTTTCCCTTGTCATTAGATTATTCATTGTTGGTCTCTGTGTTTCGTTTACCCAATGATTTCCTTGTCATTAGATTATTCATTGTTGGTCTCTGTGTTTCGTGTACCCAATGTTTCCCTTGTCATTAGATTATTCATTGTTGGTCTCTGTGTTTCCTGTACCCAATGTTTCCCTTGTCATTGGATTATTCATTGTTGGTCTCTGTGTTTCGTGTTCCCAATGTTTCCCTTGTCATTAGATTATTCATTGTTGGTCTCTGTGTTTCGTGTATCCAATGTTTCCCTTGTCATTAGATTATATATTGTTGGTCTCTGTGTTTCATGTACCCAATGTTTCCCTTGTCATTAGATTATTCATTGTTGGTCTCTGTGTTTCCTGTACCCAATGTTTCCCTTGTCATTAGATTATTCATTGTTGGTCTCTGTGTTTCCTGTACCCAATGTTTCCCTTGTCATTATATTATTCATTGCTGGTCTCTGTGTTTCGTGTACCCAATGTTTCCCTTGTCATTAGATTATTCATTGTTGGTCTCTGTGTTTCCTGTACCCAATGTTTCCCTTGTCATTATATTATTCATTGTTGGTCTCTGTGTTTCCTGTACCAATGTTTCCCTTGTCATTAGATTATTCATTGTTGGTCTCTGTGTTTCCTGTACCCAATGTTTCCCTTGTCATTAGATTATTCATTGTTGGTCTCTGTGTTTCGTGTACCCAATGTTTCCCTTGTCATTATATTATTCATTGTTGGTCTCTGTGTTTCGTGTACCCAATGTTTCCCTTGTCATTATATTATTCATTGCTGGTCTCTGTGTTTCGTGTACCCAATGTTTCCCTTGTCATTAGATTATTCATTGTTGGTCTCTGTGTTTCCTGTACCCAATGTTTCCCTTGTCATTATATTATTCATTGTTGGTCTCTGTGTTTCCTGTACCAATGTTTCCCTTGTCATTAGATTATTCATTGTTGGTCTCTGTGTTTCCTGTACCCAATGTTTCCCTTGTCATTATATTATTCATTGTTGGTCTCTGTGTTTCCTGTACCCAATGTTTCCCTTCTCATTAGATTATTCATTGTTGGTCTCTGTGTTTCGTGTACCCAATGTTTCCCTTGTAATTATATTATTCATTGTTGGTCTCTGTGTTTCGTGTTCCCAATGTTTCCCTTGTCATTAGATTATTCATTGTTGGTCTCTGTGTTTCGTGTACCCAATGTTTCCCTTGTCATTAGATTATTCATTGTTGGTCTCTGTGTTTCCTGTACCCAATGATTCCCTTGTCATTAGATTATTCATTGTTGGTCTCTGTGTTTCCTGTACCCAATGTTTCCCTTGTCATTAGATTATTCATCGTTGGTCTCTGTGTTGCCTGTACCCAATGTTTCCCTTGTTATTGGATTATTTATTGTTGGTCTCTGTGTTTCGTGTACCCAAAGTTTCCCTTGTCATTAGATTATTCATTGTTGGTCTCTGTGTTTCGTTTACCCAATGATTTCCTTGTCATTAGATTATTCATTGTTGGTCTCTGTGTTTCGTGTACCCAATGTTTCCCTTGTCATTAGATTATTCATTGTTGGTCTCTGTGTTTCCTGTACCCAATGTTTCCCTTGTCATTGGATTATTCATTGTTGGTCTCTGTGTTTCGTGTTCCCAATGTTTCCCTTGTCATTAGATTATTCATTGTTGGTCTCTGTGTTTCGTGTATCCAATGTTTCCCTTGTCATTAGATTATATATTGTTGGTCTCTGTGTTTCGTGTACCCAATGTTTCCCTTGTCATTAGATTATTCATTGTTGGTCTCTGTGTTTCCTGTACCCAATGTTTCCCTTGTCATTAGATTATTCATTGTTGGTCTCTGTGTTTCCTGTACCCAATGTTTCTCTTTTCATTAGATTATTCATTGTTGGTCTCTGTGTTTCCTGTACCCAGTGTTTCCCTTGTCATTAGATTATTCATTGTTGGTCTCTGTGTTTCGTGTACCCAATGTTTCCCTTGTCATTGGATTATTCATTGTTGGTCTCTGTGTTTCGTGTTCCCAATGTTTCCCTTGTCATTAGATTATTCATTGTTGGTCTCTGTGTTTCGTGTATCCAATGTTTCCCTTGTCATTAGATTATATATTGTTGGTCTCTGTGTTTCATGTACCCAATGTTTCCCTTGTCATTAGATTATTCATTGTTGGTCTCTGTGTTTCCTGTACCCAATGTTTCCCTTGTCATTAGATTATTCATTGTTGGTCTCTGTGTTTCCTGTACCCAATGTTTCCCTTGTCATTAGATTATTCATTGTTGGTCTCTGTGTTTCGTGTACCCAATGTTTCCCTTGTCATTATATTATTCATTGTTGGTCTCTGTGTTTCGTGTACCCAATGTTTCCCTTGTCATTATATTATTCATTGCTGGTCTCTGTGTTTCGTGTACCCAATGTTTCCCTTGTCATTAGATTATTCATTGTTGGTCTCTGTGTTTCCTGTACCCAATGTTTCCCTTGTCATTATATTATTCATTGTTGGTCTCTGTGTTTCCTGTACCCAATGTTTCCCTTGTCATTATATTATTCATTGTTGGTCTCTGTGTTTCCTGTACCCAATGTTTCCCTTCTCATTAGATTATTCATTGTTGGTCTCTGTGTTTCGTGTACCCAATGTTTCCCTTGTAATTATATTATTCATTGTTGGTCTCTGTGTTTCGTGTTCCCAATGTTTCCCTTGTCATTAGATTATTCATTGTTGGTCTCTGTGTTTCGTGTACCCAATGTTTCCCTTGTCATTAGATTATTCATTGTTGGTCTCTGTGTTTCCTGTACCCAATGATTCCCTTGTCATTAGATTATTCATTGTTGGTCTCTGTGTTTCCTGTACCCAATGTTTCCCTTGTCATTAGATTATTCATCGTTGGTCTCTGTGTTGCCTGTACCCAATGTTTCCCTTGTTATTGGATTATTTATTGTTGGTCTCTGTGTTTCGTGTACCCAAAGTTTCCCTTGTCATTAGATTATTCATTGTTGGTCTCTGTGTTTCGTTTACCCAATGATTTCCTTGTCATTAGATTATTCATTGTTGGTCTCTGTGTTTCGTGTACCCAATGTTTCCCTTGTCATTAGATTATTCATTGTTGGTCTCTGTGTTTCCTGTACCCAATGTTTCCCTTGTCATTGGATTATTCATTGTTGGTCTCTGTGTTTCGTGTTCCCAATGTTTCCCTTGTCATTAGATTATTCATTGTTGGTCTCTGTGTTTCGTGTATCCAATGTTTCCCTTGTCATTAGATTATATATTGTTGGTCTCTGTGTTTCGTGTACCCAATGTTTCCCTTGTCATTAGATTATTCATTGTTGGTCTCTGTGTTTCCTGTACCCAATGTTTCCCTTGTCATTAGATTATTCATTGTTGGTCTCTGTGTTTCCTGTACCCAATGTTTCTCTTTTCATTAGATTATTCATTGTTGGTCTCTGTGTTTCCTGTACCCAGTGTTTCCCTTGTCATTAGATTATTCATTGTTGGTCTCTGTGTTTCGTGTACCCAATGTTTCCCTTGTCATTATATTATTCATTGTTGGTCTCTGTGTTTCGTGTACCCAATGTTTCCCTTGTCATTATATTATTCATTGTTGGTCTCTGTGTTTCGTGTACCCAATGTTTCCCTTGTCATTAGATTATTCATTGTTGGTGTCTGTGTTTCGTGTACCCAATGTTTCCCTTGTCATTATATTATTCATTGTTGGTCTCTGTGTTTCCTGTACCCAATGTTTCCCTTGTCATTGGATTATTCATTGTTGGTCTCTGTGTTTCGTGTACCCAATGTTTCCCTTGTCATTAGATTATTCATTGTTGGTCTCTGTGTTTCATGTAACCAATGTTTCCCTTGTCATTAGATTATTCATTGTTGGTCTCCGTGTTTCGTGTACCCAATGTTTCCCTTGTCATTAGATTATTCATTGTTGGTCTCTGTGTTTCGTGTTCCCAATGTTTCCCTTGTCATTAGATTATTCGTTGTTGGTCTCTGTGTTTCGCGTACCCAATGTTTCCCTTGTCATTAGATTATTCATTGTTGGTCTCCGTGTTTCGTGTACCCAATGTTTCCCTTGTCATTAGATTATTCATTGTTGGTCTCTGTGTTTCGTGTAACCAATGTTTCCCTTGTCATTAGATTATTCATTGTTGGTCTCTGTGTTTCGTGTACCCAATGTTTCCCTTGTCATTAGATTAATCATTATTGGTCTCTGTGTTTCGTGTACCCAATGTTTCCTTGTCATTGGATTATTCATTGTTGGTCTCTGTGTTTCGTGTACCAAATGTTTCCCTTGTCATTAGATTATTCAATGTTGGTCTCTGTGTTTCGTGTACCCAATGTTTCCCTTGTCATTAGATTTTTCATTGTTGGTCTCTGTGTTTCGTGTACCCACTGTTTCCCTTGTCATTATATTATTCATTGTTGGTCTCTGTGTTTCCAGTACCCAATGTTTCCCTTGTCATTAGATTATTCATTGTTGGTCTCTGTGTTTCGTGTACCCAATGTTTCCCTTGTCATTAGATTATTCATTGTTGGTCTCTGTGTTTCCTGTACCCAATGTTTCCCTTGTCATTAGATTATTCATCGTTGATCTCTGTGTTTCGTGTACCCAATGTTTTCCTTGTCATTAGATTATTTATTGTTGGTCTCTGTGTTTCCTGTACCCAATGTTTCCCTTGTTATTAGATTATTCATTGTTGGTCTCTGTGTTTCCTGTACCCAATGTTTCCCTTGTCATTAGATTATTCATCGTTGGTCTCTGTGTTTCCTGTACCCAATGTTTCCCTTGTTATTGGATTATTCATTGTTGGTCTCTGTGTTTCGTGTACCCAATGTTTCCCTTGTCATTAGATTATTCATTGTTGGTCTCTGTGTTTCGTTTACCCAATGATTTCCTTGTCATTAGATTATTCATTGTTGGTCTCTGTGTTTCGTGTACTCAATGTTTCCCTTGTCATTAGATTATTCATTGTTGGTCTCTGTGTTTCTTGTACCCAATGTTTCCATTGTCATTGGATTATTCATTGTTGGTCTCTGTGTTTCGTGTTCCCAATGTTTCCCTTGTCATTAGATTATTCATTGTTGGTCTCTGTGTTTCGTGTATCCAATGTTTCCCTTGTCATTAGATTATATATTGTTGGTCTCTGTGTTTCGTGTACCCAATGTTTCCCTTGTCATTAGATTATTCATTGTTGGTCTCTGTGTTTCGTGTACCCAATGTTTCCCTTGTCATTAGATTATTCATTGTTGGTCTCTGTGTTTCCTTTACCCAATGTTTCCCTTGTCATTAGATTATTCATCGTTGATCTCTGTGTTTCGTGTACCCAATGTTTTCCTTGTCATTAGATTATTTATTGTTGGTCTCTGTGTTTCCTGTACCCAATGTTTCCCTTGTCATTAGATTATTCATTGTTGGTCTCTGTGTTTCCTGTACCCAATGTTTCCCTTGTTATTAGATTATTCATTGTTGGTCTCTGTGTTTCGTGTACCCAATGTTTCCCTTGTCATTAGATTATTAATTGTTGGTCTCTGTGTTTCGTGTACCCAATGTTTCCCTTGTCATTAGATTATTCATTGTTGGTCTCTGTGTTTCCTGTACCCAATGTTTCCCTTGTCATTAGATTATTCATTGTTGGTCTCTGTGTTTCCTGTACCCAATGTTTCCCTTGTCATTAGATTATTCATTGTTGGTCTCTGTGTTTCCTGTACCCAATGTTTCCCTTGTCATTAGATTATTCATTGTTGTTCTCCGTGTTTCGTGTACCCAATGTTTCCCTTGTCATTAGATTATTCATTGTTGGTCTCTGTGTTTCGTGTTCCCAATGTTTCCCTTGTCATTAGATTATTCGTTGTTGGTCTCTGTGTTTCGCGTACCCAATGTTTCCCTTGTCATTAGATTATTCATTGTTGGTCTCTGTGTTTCGTGTACCCAATGTTTCCCTTGTCATTAGATTAATCATTATTGGTCTCTGTGTTTCGTGTACCCAATGTTTCCCTTGTCATTAGATTATTCATTGTTGGTCTCTGTGTTTCGTGTACCCAATGTTTCTTTGTCATTGGATTATTCATTGTTGGTCTCTGTGTTTCGTGTACCCAATGTTTCCCTTGTCATTAGATTATTCAATGTTGGTCTCTGTGTTTCGTGTACCCAATGTTTCCCTTGTCATTAGATTATTCATTGTTGGTCTCTGTGTTTCGTGTACCCAATGTTTCCCGTGTCATTATATTATTCATTGTTGGTCTCTGTGTTTCGTGTACCCAATGTTTCCCTTGTCATTAGATTATTTATTGTTGGTCTCTGTGTTTCCTGTACCCAATGTTTCCCTTGTCATTAGATTATTCATTGTTGATCTCTGTGTTTCGTGTACCCAATGTTTTCCTTGTCATTAGATTATTTATTGTTGGTCTCTGTGTTTCCTGTACCCAATGTTTCCCTTGTCATTAGATTATTCATTGTTGATCTCTGTGTTTCGTGTACCCAATGTTTCCCTTGTCATTAAATTATTCATTGTTGGTCTCTGTGTTTCGTGTACCCAATGTTTCCCTTGTCATTAGATTATTCATTGTTGGTCTCTGTGTTTCCTTTACCCAATGTTTCCCTTGTCATTGGATTATTCATTGTTGGTCTCTGTGTTTCGTGTACCCAATGTTTTCCTTGTCATTAGATTATTCATTGCTGGTCTCTGTGTTTCGTGCTCCCAATGTTTCCTTTGTCATTAGATTATTCAATGTTGGTCTCTCTGTTTCGTGTAGCCAATGTTTCCCTTGTCATTATATTATTCATTGTTGGTCTCTGTGTTTCGTGTACCTAATGTTTCCCTTGTCATTAGATTATTCATTGTTGGTCTCTGTGTTTCCTGTACCCAATGTTTCCCTTGTTATTAGATTATTCATTGTTGATCTCTGTGTTTCCTGTACCCAATGTTTTCCTTGTCATTAGATTATTCATTGTTGGTCTCTGTGTTTCCTGTACCCAATGTTTCCCTTGTCATTAGATTATTCATTGTTGGTCTCTGTGTTTCGTGTACCCAATGTTTCCCTTGTCATTAGATTATTCATTGGTTGGTCTCTGTGTTTCGTGTACCCAATGTTTCCCTTGTCATTATATTATTCATTGTTGGTCTCTGTGTTTCGTGTACCCAATGTTTCCCTTGTCATTAGATTATTCATTGTTGGTCTCTGTGTTTCGTGTACCCAATGTTTCCCTTGTCACTAGATTATTCATTGTTGGTCTCTGTGTTTCCTGTACCCAATGTTTCCCTTGTCATTAGATTATTCATTGTTGATCTCTGTGTTTCGTGTACCGAATGTTTCCCTTGTCATTAGATTATTCATTGTTGGTCTCTGTGTTTCGTGTACCCAATGTTTCCCTTGTCATTGGATTATTCATTGTTGGGCTCTGTGTTTCGTGTACCCAATGTTTCCCTTGTCATTAGATTATTCATTGTTGGTCTCTGTGTTTCGTGTACCCAATGTTTCCCTTGTCATTAGATTATTCATTGTTGGTCTCTGTGTTTCGTGTACCCAATGTTTCCCTTGTCATTATATTATTCATTGTTGGTCTCTGTTTTTCCTGTACCGAATGTTTCCCTTGTCATTAGATTATTCATTGTTGGTCTCTGTGTTTCCTTTACTCAATGTTTCCCTTGTCATTAGATTATTCATTGTTGGTCTCTGTGTTTCCTTTACCCAATGTTTCCCTTGTCATTAGATTATTCATTGTTGGTCTCTGTGTGTCGTATACTCAATGTTTCCCTTGTCATTAGATTATTCGTTGTTGGTCTTTGTGTTTCGCGTACCCAATGTTTCCCTTGTCATTAGATTATTCATTGTTGGTCTCTGTGTTTCGTGTACCCAATGTTTCCCTTGTCATTAGATTATTCTTTGTTGGTCTCTGTGTTTTGTGTACCCAATGTTTCCCTTGTCATTAGATTATTCATTGTTGGTCTCTGTGTGTCCTGTACCCAATGTTCCCCTTGTCATTGGATTATTCATTGCTGGTCTCTGTGTTTCGTGCTCCCAATGTTTCCTTTGTCATTAGATTATTCAATGTTGGTCTCTCTGTTTCGTGTACCCAATGTTTCCCTTGTCATTCGATTATTCATTGTTGGTCTCTGTGTTTCGTATACCCAATGTTTCCCTTGTCATTGGATTATTCATTGTTGGTCTCTGTGTTTCGTGTACCCAATGTTTTCCTTGTCATTAGATTATTCATTGCTGGTCTCTGTGTTTCGTGCTCCCAATGTTTCCTTTGTCATTAGATTATTCAATGTTGGTCTCTCTGTTTCGTGTACCCAATGTTTCCCTTGTCATTATATTATTCATTGTTGGTCTCTGTGTTTCGTGTACCTAATGTTTCCCTTGTCATTAGATTATTCATTGTTGGTCTCTGTGTTTCCTGTACCCAATGTTTCCCTTGTTATTAGATTATTCATTGTTGATCTCTGTGTTTCCTGTACCCAATGTTTTCCTTGTCATTAGATTATTCATTGTTGGTCTCTGTGTTTCCTGTACCCAATGTTTCCCTTGTCATTAGATTATTCATTGTTGGTCTCTGTGTTTCGTGTACCCAATGTTTCCCTTGTCATTAGATTATTCATTGGTTGGTCTCTGTGTTTCGTGTACCCAATGTTTCCCTTGTCATTAGATTATTCATTGTTGGTCTCTGTGTTTCGTGTACCCAATGTTTCCATTGTCATTATATTATTCATTGTTGGTCTCTGTGTTTCGTGTACCCAATGTTTCCCTTGTCATTAGATTATTCATTGTTGGTCTCTGTGTTTCGTGTACCCAATGTTTCCCTTGTCATTAGATTATTCATTGTTGGTCTCTGTGTTTCCTGTACCCAATGTTTCCCTTGTCATTAGATTATTCATTGTTGATCTCTGTGTTTCGTGTACCGAATGTTTCCCTTGTCATTAGATTATTCATTGTTGGTCTCTGTGTTTCGTGTACCCAATGTTTCCCTTGTCATTGGATTATTCATTGTTGGTCTCTGTGTTTCGTGTACCCAATGTTTCCCTTGTCATTAGATTATTCAATGTTGGTCTCTGTGTTTCGTGTACCCAATGTTTCCCTTGTCATTAGATTATTCATTGTTGGTCTCTGTGTTTCGTGTACCCAATGTTTCACTTGTCATTATATTATTCATTGTTGGTCTCTGTTTTTCCTGTACCGAATGTTTCCCTTGTCATTAGATTATTCATTGTTGGTCTCTGTGTTTCCTTTACTCAATGTTTCCCTTGTCATTAGATTATTCATTGTTGGTCTCTGTGTTTCCTTTACCCAATGTTTCCCTTGTCATTAGATTATTCATTGTTGGTCTCTGTGTGTCGTATACTCAATGTTTCCCTTGTCATTAGATTATTCGTTGTTGGTCTTTGTGTTTCGCGTACCCAATGTTTCCCTTGTCATTAGATTATTCATTGTTGGTCTCTGTGTTTCGTGTACCCAATGTTTCCCTTGTCATTAGATTATTCTTTGTTGGTCTCTGTGTTTTGTGTACCCAATGTTTCCCTTGTCATTAGATTATTCATTGTTGGTCTCTGTGTTTCCTGTACCCAATGTTCCCCTTGTCATTGGATTATTCATTGTTGGTCTCTGTGTTTCGTGTACCCAATGTTTCCCTTGTCATTAGATTATTCATTGTTGGTCTCTGTGTTTCGTGCACCCAATGTTTCCCTTGTCATTAGATTATTAAATGTTGGTCTCTGTGTTTCGTGTACCCAATGTTTCCCTTGTCATTAGATTATTCATTGTTGGTCTCTGTGTTTCCTGTACCCAATGTTTCCCTTGTCGTTATATTATTCATTGTTGGTCTCTGTGTTTCGTGTACCCAATGTTTCCCTTGTCATTAAATTATTCATTGTTGGTCTCTGTGTTTCGTGTACCCAATGTTTCCCTTGTCATTAGATTAGTCATTATTGGTCTCTGTGTTTCGTGTACCCAATGTTTCCCTTGTCATTGGATTATTCATTGTTGGTCTCTGTGTTTCGTGTACCCAATGTTTTCCTTGTCTTTAGATTATTCATTGCTGGTCTCTGTGTTTCGTGTACCCAATGTTTCCCTTGTCATTAGATTATTCATTGTTGGTCTCTGTGTTTCGTGTACCTAATGTTTCCCTTGTCATTAGATTATTCATTGTTGGTCTCTGTGTTTCGTGTACCCAATGTTTCCCTTGTCATTATATTATTCATTGTTGGTCTCTGTGTTTCGTGTACCCAATGTTTCCCTTGTCATTAGATTATTCATTGTTGGTCTCTGTGTTTCCTGTACCCAATGTTTCCCTTGTTATTAGATTATTCATTGTTGATCTCTGTGTTTCGTGTACCCAATGTTTTCCTTGTCATTAGATTATTCATTGTTGGTCTCTGTGTTTCCTGTACCCAATGTTTCCCTTGTCATTAGATTATTCATTGTTGGTCTCTGTGTTTCGTGTACCCAATGTTTCCCTTGTCATTAGATTATTCATTGTTGGTCTCTGTGTTTCCTGTACCCAATGTTTCCCTTGTCATTAGATTATTCATTGTTGATCTCTGTGTTTCGTGTACCCAATGTTTCCCTTGTCATTAGATTATTCATTGTTGGTCTCTGTGTTTCGTGTACCCAATGTTTCCCTTGTCATTGGATTATTCATTGTTGGTCTCTGTGTTTCGTGTACCCAATGTTTCCCTTGTCATTAGATTATTCAATGTTGGTCTCTGTGTTTCGTGTACCCAATGTTTCCCTTGTCATTAGATTATTCATTGTTGGTCTCTGTGTTTCGTGTACCCAATGTTTCCCTTGTCATTATATTATTCATTGTTGGTCTCTGTGTTTCGTGTTCCCAATGTTTCCCTTGTCATTAGATTATTCATTGTTGGTCTCTGTGTTTCCTGTACCCAATGTTTCCCTTTTCATTAGATTATTCATTGTCGGCCTCTGTGTTTCGTGTACCCAATGTTGCCCTTGTCATTAGATTATTCATTGTTGGTCTCTGTGTTTCCTGTACCCAATGTTTTCCTTGTCATTAGATTATTCATTGTTGATTTCTGTGTTTCGTGTACCCAATGTTTTCCTTGTCATTAGATTATTTATTGTTGGTCTCTGTGTTTCTTGTACCCAATGTTTCCCTTGTTATTAGATTATTCATTGTTGATCTCTGTGTTTCGTGTACCCAATGTTTCCCTTGTCATTAGATTATTCATTGTTGGTCTCTGTGTTTCGTGTACCCAATGTTTCCCTTGTCATTCGATTATTCATTGTGGTCTATGTGTTTCGTGTACCCAATGTTTCCCTTGTCATTATATTATTCATTGTGGTCTCTGTGTTTCGTGTACCCAATGTTTCCCTTGTCATTAGATTATTCATTGTTGGTCTCTGTGTTTCGTGTACCAAATGTTTCACTTGTCATTAGATTATTCATTGTTGGTCTCTGTGTTTCGTGTACCCAATGTTTCCCTTGTCATTAGATTATTCATTGTTGGTCTCTGTGTTTCGTGTACCTAATGTTTCCCTTGTCATTAGATTATTCATTGTTGGTCTATGTGTTTCGTGTACCCAATGTTTCCCTTGTCATTATATTATTCATTGTTGGTCTCTGTGTTTCGTGTACCCAATGTTTCCCTTGTCATTAGATTATTCATTGTTGGTCTCTGTGTTTCGTTTACCTAATGTTTCCCTTGTCATTAGATTATTCATTGTTGGTCTATGTGTTTCGTGTACCCAATGTTTCCCTTGTCATTATATTATTCATTGTTGGTCTCTGTGTTTTGTGTACCCAATGTTTCCCTTGTCATTAGATTATTCATTGTTGGTCCCTGTGTTTCGTGTACCCAATGTTTCCCTTGTCATTAGATTATTCATTGTTGGTCTCTGTGTTTCGTGTTCCCAATGTTTCCCTTGTCATTAGATTATTCATTGTTGGTCTCTTTGTTTCCTGTACCCAATGTTTCCCTTGTCATTAGATTATTCATTGTTGGTCTCTGTGTTTCCTGTACCCAATGTTTCCCTTTTCATTAGATTATTCATTGTTGGTCTCTGTGTTTCGTGTACCCAATGTTTGCTTTGTCATTAGATTATTCATTGGTTGGTCTCTGTGTTTCGTGTACCTAATGTTTCCCTTGTCATTAGATTATTCATTGTTGGTCTCTGTGTTTCGTGTACCCAATGTTTCCCTTGTCATTATATTATTCATTGTTGGTCTCTGTGTTTCGTGTACCCAATGTTTCCCTTGTCATTAGATTATTCATTGTTGGTCTCTGTGTTTTGTGTACCCAATGTTTCCCTTGTCATTAGATTATTCATTGTTGGTCTCTGTGTTTCCTGTACCCAATATTTCCCTTGTCATTAGATTATTCATTGTTGATCTCTGTGTTTCGTGTACCCAATGTTTCCCTTGTCATTAGATTATTCATTGTTGGTCTCTGTGTTTCCTGTACCCAATGTTTCCCTTGTCATTAGATTATTCATTGTTGGTCTCTGTGTTTCGTGTACCCAATGTTTCCCTTGTCATTAGATTATTCATTGTTGGTTTCTGTGTTTCCTGTACCCAATGTTTCCCTTGTCATTAGATTATTCATTGTTGGTCTCTGTGTTTCGTGTACCCAATGTTTCCCTTGTCATTAGATTATTCATTGTTGGTCTCTGTGTTTCGTGTTCTCAATGTTTCCCTTGTCATTAGATTACTCGTTGTTGGTCTCTGTGTTTCGCGTACCCAATGTTTCCCTTGTCATTAGATTATTCATTGTTGGTCTCTGTGTTTCGTGTACCCAATGTTTCCCTTGTCATTAGATTAATCATTATTGGTCTTTGTGTTTCGTGTACCCAATGTTTCCCTTGTCATTAGATTATTCATTGTTGGTCTCTGTGTTTCGTGTACCCAATGTTTCTTTGTCATTGGATTATTCATTGTTGGTCTCTGTGTTTCGTGTACCCAATGTTTCCCTTGTCATTAGATTATTCAATGTTGGTCTCTGTGTTTCGTGTACCCAATGTTTCCCTTGTCATTAGATTATTAATTGTTGGTCTCTGTGTTTCGTGTACCCAATGTTTCCCGTGTCATTATATTATTCATTGTTGGTCTCTGTGTTTCGTGTACCCAATGTTTCCCTTGTCATTATATTATTCATTGTTGGTCTCTGTGTTTCGTGTACCCAATGTTTCCCTTGTCATTAGATTATTCATTGTTGGTCTCTGTGTTTCGTTTACCTAATGTTTCCCTTGTCATTAGATTATTCATTGTTGGTCTATGTGTTTCGTGTACCCAATGTTTCCCTTGTCATTATATTATTCATTGTTGGTCTCTGTGTTTTGTGTACCCAATGTTTCCCTTGTCATTAGATTATTCATTGTTGGTCCCTGTGTTTCCTGTACCCAATGTTTCCCTTGTCATTAGATTATTCATTGTTGGTCTCTGTGTTTCGTGTTCCCAATGTTTCCCTTGTCATTAGATTATTCATTGTTGGTCTCTTTGTTTCCTGTACCCAATGTTTCCCTTGTCATTCGATTATTCATTGTTGGTCTCTGTGTTTCCTGTACCCAATGTTTCCCTTTTCATTAGATTATTCATTGTTGGTCTCTGTGTTTCGTGTACCCAATGTTTGCTTTGTCATTAGATTATTCATTGGTTGGTCTCTGTGTTTCGTGTACCTAATGTTTCCCTTGTCATTAGATTATTCATTGTTGGTCTCTGTGTTTCGTGTACCCAATGTTTCCCTTGTCATTATATTATTCATTGTTGGTCTCTGTGTTTCGTGTACCCAATGTTTCCCTTGTCATTAGATTATTCATTGTTGGTCTCTGTGTTTTGTGTACCCAATGTTTCCCTTGTCATTAGATTATTCATTGTTGGTCTCTGTGTTTCCTGTACCCAATATTTCCCTTGTCATTAGATTATTCATTGTTGATCTCTGTGTTTCGTGTACCCAATGTTTCCCTTGTCATTAGATTATTCATTGTTGGTCTCTGTGTTTCCTGTACCCAATGTTTCCCTTGTCATTAGATTATTCATTGTTGGTCTCTGTGTTTCGTGTACCCAATGTTTCCCTTGTCATTAGATTATTCATTGTTGGTTTCTGTGTTTCCTGTACCCAATGTTTCCCTTGTCATTAGATTATTCATTGTTGGTCTCTGTGTTTCGTGTACCCAATGTTTCCCTTGTCATTAGATTATTCATTGTTGGTCTCTGTGTTTCGTGTTCTCAATGTTTCCCTTGTCATTAGATTACTCGTTGTTGGTCTCTGTGTTTCGCGTACCCAATGTTTCCCTTGTCATTAGATTATTCATTGTTGGTCTCTGTGTTTCGTGTACCCAATGTTTCCCTTGTCATTAGATTAATCATTATTGGTCTTTGTGTTTCGTGTACCCAATGTTTCCCTTGTCATTAGATTATTCATTGTTGGTCTCTGTGTTTCGTGTACCCAATGTTTCTTTGTCATTGGATTATTCATTGTTGGTCTCTGTGTTTCGTGTACCCAATGTTTCCCTTGTCATTAGATTATTCAATGTTGGTCTCTGTGTTTCGTGTACCCAATGTTTCCCTTGTCATTAGATTATTAATTGTTGGTCTCTGTGTTTCGTGTACCCAATGTTTCCCGTGTCATTATATTATTCATTGTTGGTCTCTGTGTTTCCTGTACCCAATGTTTCCCTTGTCATTAGATTATTCATTGTTGGTCTCTGTGTTTCGTGTACCCAATGTTTCCCTTGTCATTAGATTATTCATTGTTGGTCTCTGTGTTTCCTGTACCCAATGTTTCCCTTGTCATTAGATTATTCATTGTTTATCTCTGTGTTTCGTGTACCCAATGTTTTCCTTGTCATTAGATTATTTATTGTTGGTCTCTGTCTTTCCTGTACCCAATGTTTTCCTTGTCATTAGATTATTCATTGTTGGTCTCTGTGTTTCCTGTACCCAATGTTTCCCTTGCTATTAGATTATTCATTGTTGGTCTCTGTGTTTAGTGTACCCAATGTTTCCCTTGTCATTAGATTATTAATTGTTGGTCTCTGTGTTTCGTGTACCCAATGTTTCCCTTGTCATTAGATTATTCATTGTTGGTCTCTGTGTTTCGTGTATCTAATGTTTCCCTTGTTATTAGATTATTCATTGTTGGTCTCTGTGTTTCGTGTACCTAATGTTTCCCTTGTCATTATATTATTCATTGTTGGTCTCTGTGTTTCGTGTACCCAATGTTTCCCTTGTCATTAGATTATTCATTGCTGGTCTCTGTGTTTCGTGTACCCAATGTTTCCCTTGTCATTAGATTATTCATTGTTGGTCTCTGTGTTTCGTGTACCCAATGTTTCCCTTGTCATTATATTATTCATTGTTGGTCTCTGTTTTTCCTGTACCGAATGTTTCCCTTGTCATTAGATTATTCATTGTTGGTCTCTGTGTTTCCTTTACCCAATGTTTCCCTTGTCATTAGATTATTCATTGTTGGTCTCTGTGTTTCCTTTACCCAATGTTTCCCTTGTCATTAGATTATTCATTGTTGGTCTCTGTGTTTCGTATACTCAATGTTTCCCTTGTCATTAGATTATTCGTTGTTGGTCTTTGTGTTTCGCGTACCCAATGTTTCACTTGTCATTAGATTATTCATTGTTGGTCTCTGTGTTTCGTGTACCCAATGTTTCCCTTGTCATTAGATTATTCTTTGTTGGTCTCTGTGTTTCATGTACCCAATGTTTCCCTTGTCATTAGATTATTCATTGTTGGTCTCTGTGTTTCGTGTACCCAATGTTTCCCTTGTCATTGGATTATTCATTGTTGGTCTCTGTATTTCGTGTACCCAATGTTTCCCTTGTCATTAGATTATTCATTGTTGGTCTCTGTGTTTCGTGCACCCAATGTTTCCCTTGTCATTAGATTATTCAATGTTGGTCTCTGTGTTTCGTGTACCCAATGTTTCCCTTGTCATTAGATTATTCATTGTTGGTCTCTGTGTTTCGTGTACCCAATGTTTCCCTTGTCGTTATATTATTCATTGTTGGTCCCTGTGTTTCGTGTACCCAATGTTTCCCTTTGTCATTAAATTATTCATTGTTGGTCTCTGTGTTTCGTGTACCCAATGTTTCCCTTGTCATTAGATTATTCATTGTTGGTCTCTGTGTTTCGTGTACCCAATGTTTCCCTTGTCATTGGATTATTCATTGTTGGTCTCTGTGTTTCGTGTACCCAATGTTTTCCTTGTCATTAGATTATTCATTGCTGGTCTCTGTGTTTCGTGCTCCCAATGTTTCCTTTGTCATTAGATTATTCAATGTTGGTCTCTGTGTTTCGTGTACCCAATGTTTCCCTTGTCATTAGATTATTCATTGTTGGTCTCTGTGTTTCGTGTACCCAATGTTTCCCTTGTCATTAGATTATTCATTGTTGGTCTCTGTGTTTCCTGTACCCAATGTTTCCCTTGTCATTATATTATTCATTGTTGGTCTCTGTGTTTCGTGTTCCCAATGTTTCCCTTGTCATTAGATTATTCATTGTTGGTCTCTGTGTTTCCTGTACCCAATGTTTCCCTTGTCATTAGATTATTCATTGTCGGTCTCTGTGTTTCGTGTACTCAATGTTGCCCTTGTCATTAGATTATTCATTGTTGGTCTCTGTGTTTCCTGTACCCAATGTTTTACTTGTCATTAGATTATTCATTGTTGATATCTGTGTTTCGTGTACCTAATGTTTTCCTTGTCATTAGATTATTTATTGTTGGTCTCTGTGTTTCCTGTACCCAATGTTTCCCTTGTTATTAGATTATTCATTGTTGATCTCTGTGTTTCGTGTACCCAATGTTTCCCTTGTCATTATATTATTCATTGTGGTCTCTGTGTTTCGTGTACCCAATGTTTCCCTTGTCATTAGATTATTCATTGTTGGTCTCTGTGTTTCGTGTACCAAATGTTTCCCTTGTCATTAGATTATTCATTGTTGGTCTCTGTGTTTCGTGTACCTAATGTTTCCTTGTCATTAGATTATTCATTGTTGGTCTATGTGTTTCGTGTACCCAATGTTTCCCTTGTCATTATATTATTCATTGTTGGTCTCTGTGTTTCGTGTACCCAATGTTTCCCTTGTCATTAGATTATTCATTGTTGGTCTCTGTGTTTCGTGTACCTAATGTTTCCCTTGTCATTAGATTATTGATTGTTGGTCTCTGTGTTTCGTGTACCCAATGTTTCCCTTGTCATTATATTATTCATTGTTGGTCTCTGTGTTTCGTGTACCCAATGTTTCCCTTGTCATTAGATTATTCATTGTTGGTCTCTGTGTTTTGTGTACCCAATGTTTCCCTTGTCATTAGATTATTCATTGTTGGTCTCTGTGTTTCCTGTACCCAATATTTCCCTTGTCATTAGATTATTCATTGTTGATCTCTGTGTTTCGTGTACCCAATGTTTCCCTTGTCATTAGATTATTCATTGTTGGTCTCTGTGTTTCGTGTACCCAATGTTTCCCTTGTCATTGGATGATTCATTGTTGGTCTCTGTGTTTCGTGTACCCAATGTTTCCCTTGTCATTAGATTATTCATTGTTGGTCTCTGTGTTTCCTGTACCCAATGTTTCCCTTGTCATTAGATTATTCATTGTTGGTCTCTGTGTTTCGTGTAACCAATGTTTCCCTTGTCATTAGATTATTCATTGTTGGTCTCTGTGTTTCCTGTACCCAATGTTTCCCTTGTCATTAGATTATTCATTGTTGGTCTCCGTGTTTCGTGTACCCAATGTTTCCCTTGTCATTAGATTATTCATTGTTGGTCTCTGTGTTTCGTGTTCCCAATGTTTCCCTTGTCATTAGATTACTCGTTGTTGGTCTCTGTGTTTCGCGTACCCAATGTTTCCCTTGTCATTAGATTATTCATTGTTGGTCTCTGTGTTTCGTGTACCCAATGTTTCCCTTGTCATTAGATTAATCATTATTGGTCTCTGTGTTTCGTGTACCCAATGTTTCCCTTGTCATTATATTATTCATTGTTGGTCTCTGTGTTTCGTGTACCCAATGTTTCTTTGTCATTGGATTATTCATTGTTGGTCTCTGTGTTTCGTGTACCCAATGTTTCCCTTGTCATTAGATTATTCAATGTTGGTCTCTGTATTTCGTGTACCCAATGTTTCCCTTGTCATTAGATTATTCATTGTTGGTCTCTGTGTTTCGTGTACCCAATGTTTCCCGTGTCATTATATTATTCATTGTTGGTCTCTGTGTTTCGTGTACCCAATGTTTCCCTTGTCATTAGATTATTCATTGTTGATCTCTGTGTTTCGTGTACCCAATGTTTTCCTTGTCATTAGATTATTTATTGTTGGTCTCTGTGTTTCCTGTACCCAATGGTTTCCTTGTCATTAGATTATTCATTGTTGGTCTCTGTGTTTCCTGTACCCAATTTTTCCCTTGCTATTAGATTATTTATTGTTGGTCTCTGTGTTTAGTGTACCCAATGTTTCCCTTGTCATTAGATTATTAATTTTTGGTCTCTGTGTTTCGTGTACCCAATGTTTCCCTTGTCATTAGATTATTCATTGTTGGTCTCTGTGTTTCGTGTACCTAATGTTTCCCTTGTTATTAGATTATTCATTGTTGGTCTCTGTGTTTCGTGTACCCAATGTTTCCCTTGTCATTATATTATTCATTGTTGGTCTCTGTGTTTCGTGTACCCAATGTTTCCCTTGTCATTAGATTATTCATTGTTGGTCTCTGTGTTTCGTGTACCCAATGTTTCCCTTGTCATTAGATTATTCATTGTTGGTCTCTGTGTTTCGTGTACCCAATGTTTCCCTTGTCATTAGATTATTCATTGTTGGTCTCTGTTTTTCCAGTACCCAATGTTTCCCTTGTCATTAGATTATTCATTGTTGGTCTCTGTGTTTCCTTTACACAATGTTTCCCTTGTCATTAGATTATTCATTGTTGGTCTCTGTGTTTCCTTTACCCAATGTTTCCCTTGTCATTAGATTATTCATTGTTGGTCTCTGTGTGTCGTATACTCAATGTTTCCCTTGTCATTAGATTATTCGTTGTTGGTCTTTGTGTTTCGCGTACCCAATGTTTCCCTTGTCATTAGATTATTCATTGTTGGTCTCTGTGTTTCGTGTACCCAATGTTTCCCTTGTCATTAGATTATTCTTTGTTGGTCTCTGTGTTTCGTGTACCCAATGTTTCCCTTGTCATTATATTATTCATTGTTGGTCTCTGTGTTTCGTGTACCCAATGTTTCCCTTGTCATTGGATTATTCATTGTTGGTCTCTGTGTTTCGTGTACCCAATGTTTCCCTTGTCATTAGATTATTCATTGTTGGTCTCTGTGTTTCGTGCACCCAATGTTTCCCTTGTCATTAGATTATTCAATGTTGATCTCTGTGTTTCGTGTACCCAATGTTTCCCTTGTCATTAGATTATTCATTGTTGGTCTCTGTGTTTCCTGTACCCAATGTTTCCCTTGTCATTAGATTATTCATTGTTGGTCTCTGTGTTTCGTGTACCCAATGTTTCCCTTGTCATTGGATTATTTATTGTTGGTCTCTGTGTTTCGTGTACCGAATGTTTTCCTTGTCATTAGATTATTCATTGCTGGTCTCTGTGTTTTGTGCTCCCAATGTTTCCTTTGTCATTAGATTATTCAATGTTGGTCTCTGTGTTTCGTGTACCCAATGTTTCCCTTGTCATTAGATTATTCATTGTTGGTCTCTGTGTTTCGTGTACCCAATGTTTCCCTTGTCATTAGATTATTCATTGTTGGTCTCTGTGTTTCCTGTACCCAATGTTTCCCTTGTCATTATATTATTCATTGTTGGTCTCTGTGTTTCGTGTTCCCAATGTTTCCCTTGTCATTAGATTATTCATTGTTGGTCTCTGTGTTTCCTGTACCCAATGTTTCCCTTGTCATTAGATTATTCATTGTCGGTCTCTGTGTTTCGTGTACCCAATGTTGCCCTTGTCATTAGATTATTCATTGTTGGTCTCTGTGTTTCCTGTACCCAATGTTTTCCTTGTCATTAGATTATTCATTGTTGATATCTGTGTTTCGTGTACCCAATGTTTTCCTTGTCATTAGATTATTTATTGTTGGTCTCTGTGTTTCCTGTACCCAATGTTTCCCTTGTTATTAGATTATTCATTGTTGATCTCTGTGTTTCGTGTACCCAATGTTTCCCTTGTCATTAGATTATTCATTGTTGGTCTCTGTGTTTCGTGTACCCAATGTTTCCCTTGTCATTAGATTATTCATTGGTGGTCTCTGTGTTTCGTGTACCCAATGTTTCCCTTGTCATTATATTATTCATTGTGGTCTCTGTGTTTCGTGTACCCAATGTTTCCCTTGTCATTAGATTATTCATTGTTGATCTCTGTGTTTCGTGTACCCAATGTTTCCCTTGCCATTAGATTATTCATTGTTGGTCTCTGTGTTTCGTGTACCCAATGTTTCCCTTGTCATTAGATTATTCATTGGTGGTCTATGTGTTTCGTGTACCCAATGTTTCGCTTGTCATTATATTATTCATTGTGGTCTCTGTGTTTCGTGTACCCAATGTTTCCCTTGTCATTAGATTATTCATTGTTGGTCTCTGTGTTTCGTGTACCCAATGTTTCCCTTGTCATTAGATTATTCATTGTTGGTCTCTGTGTTTCGTGTACCTTATGTTTCCCTTGTCATTAGATTATTCATTGTTGTTCTATGTGTTTCGTGTACCCAATGTTTCCCTTGTCATTATATTATTCATTGTTGGTCTCTGTGTTTCGTGTACCCAATGTTTCCCTTGTCATTAGATTATTCATTGTTGGTCTCTGTGTTTCGTGTACCCAATGCTTCCCTTGTCATTAGATTATTCATTGTTGGTCTCTGTGTTTCGTGTACCCAATGTTTCCCTTGTCATTAGATTATTCATTGTTGGTCTCCGTGTTTCGTGTACCCAATGTTTCCCTTGTCATTAGATTATTCATTGCTGGTCTCTGTGTTTCGTGTACCCAATGTTTCCCTTGTCATTAGATTATTCCTTGTTGGTCTCTGTGTTTCGTGTTCCCAATGTTTCCCTTGTTATTAGATTATTCATTGTTGGTCTCTGTGTTTCGTGTACCCAATGTTTCCCTTGTCATTAGATTATTCATTGGTGGTCTCTGTGTTTCGTGTACCCAATGTTTCCCTTGTCATTATATTATTCATTGTGGTCTCTGTGTTTCGTGTACCCAATGTTTCCCTTGTCATTAGATTATTCATTGTTGATCTCTGTGTTTCGTGTACCCAATGTTTCCCTTGCCATTAGATTATTCATTGTTGGTCTCTGTGTTTCGTGTACCCAATGTTTCCCTTGTCATTAGATTATTCATTGGTGGTCTATGTGTTTCGTGTACCCAATGTTTCGCTTGTCATTATATTATTCATTGTGGTCTCTGTGTTTCGTGTACCCAATGTTTCCCTTGTCATTAGATTATTCATTGTTGGTCTCTGTGTTTCGTGTACCCAATGTTTCCCTTGTCATTAGATTATTCATTGTTGGTCTCTGTGTTTCGTGTACCTTATGTTTCCCTTGTCATTAGATTATTCATTGTTGTTCTATGTGTTTCGTGTACCCAATGTTTCCCTTGTCATTATATTATTCATTGTTGGTCTCTGTGTTTCGTGTACCCAATGTTTCCCTTGTCATTAGATTATTCATTGTTGGTCTCTGTGTTTCGTGTACCCAATGTTTCCCTTCTCATTAGATTATTCATTGTTGGTCTCTGTGTTTCGTGTACCCAATGTTTCCCTTGTCATTAGATTATTCATTGTTGGTCTCCGTGTTTCGTGTACCCAATGTTTCCCTTGTCATTAGATTATTCATTGCTGGTCTCTGTGTTTCGTGTACCCAATGTTTCCCTTGTCATTAGATTATTCCTTGTTGGTCTCTGTGTTTCGTGTTCCCAATGTTTCCCTTGTTATTAGATTATTCATTGTTGGTCTCTGTGTTTCGTGTACCCAATGTTTCCCTTGTCATTAGATTATTCATTGTTGGTCTCTGTGTTTCGTGTACCTAATGTTTCCCTTGTCATTAGATTATTCATTGTTGGTCTATGTGTTTCGTGTACCCAATGTTTCCCTTGTCATTATATTATTCATTGTTGGTCTCTGTGTTTCGTGTACCCAATGCTTCCCTTGTGATTAGATTATTCATTGTTGGTCTCTGTGTTTCGTGTACACAATGTTTCCATTGTCATTAGATTATTCATTGTTGGTCTATGTGTTTCGTGTACCCAATGTTTCCCTTGTCATTATATTATTCATTGTTGGTCTCTGTGTTTCGTGTACCTAATGTTTCCCTTGTCATTAGATTATTCATTGTTGGTCTCTGTGTTTTGTGTACCCACTGTTTCCCTTGTCATTAGATTATTAATTGTTGGTCTCTGTGTTTCGTGTACCCAATGTTTCCCTTGTCATTAGATTATTCATTGTTGGTCTCTGTGTTTCGTGTTCCCAATGTTTCCCTTGTCATTAGATTATTCATTGTTGGTCTTTGTGTTTCCTGTACCCAATGTTTCCCTTGTCATTAGATTATTCATTGTTGGTCTCTGTGTTTCGTGTACCCAATGTTTCCCTTGTGATTAGATTATTCATTGTTGGTCTCTGTGTTTCGTGTACCCAATGTTTCCCTTGTCATTAGATTATTCATTGTTGTTCTCTGTGTTTCCTGTACCCAATGTTTCCCTTGTCATTAGATTATTCATTGTTGGTCTCTGTGTTTCGTGTACCCAATGTTTCTCCTGTCATTAGATTATTCATTGTTGGTCTCTGTGTTTCGTGTACCCAATATTTCCCTTGTCATTAGATTATTCATTGTTGGTCTCTGTATTTCCTGTTCCCAATGTTTCCCTTGTCATTAGATTATTCATTGTTGGTCTCTGTGTTTCCTGTACCCAATTTTTCCCTTGTTATTAGATTATTCATTGTTGATCTCTGTGTTTCGTGTACCCAATGTTTCCCTTGTCATTAGATTATTCATTGTTGGTCTCTGTGTTTCGTGTACCTAATGTTTCCCTTGTTATTATATTATTCATTGTTGGTCTCTGTGTTTCGTGTACGCAATGTTTCCCTTGTCATTATATTATTCATTGTTGGTCTCTGTGTTTCGTGTACACAATGTTTCCCTTGTCATTAGATTATTCATTGTTGGTCTCTGTGTTTCGTGTACCCAATGTTTCCCTTGTCATTAGATTATTCATTGTTGGTCTCTGTGTTTCCTGTACCCAATGTTTCCCTTGTCATTAGATTATTCATTGTTGGTCTCTGTGTTTCGTGTACCCAATGTTTCCCTTGTCATTAGATTATTCATTGTTGGTCTCTGTGTTTCGTGTACCCAATGTTTCCCTTGTCATTAGATTATTCATTGTTGGTCTCCGTGTTTCGTGTACCCAATGTTTCCCTTGTCATTAGATTATTCATTGTTGGTCTCTGTGTTTCGTGTACCCAATGTTTCCCTTGTCATTAGATTATTCATTGTTGGTCTCTGTGTTTCGTGTTCCCAATGTTTCCCTTGTCATTAGATTATTCATTGTTGTTCTCTGTGTTTCGTGTACCCAATGTTTCCCTTGTCATTAGATTATTCATTGTTGGTCTCTGTGTTTCGTGTACCCAATGTTTCCTTTGTCATTATATTATTCATTGTTGGTCTCTGTATTTCGTGTACCCAATGTTTCCCTTTTCATTAGATTATTCGTTGTTGGTCTCTGTGTTTCGTGTACCCAATGTTTCCCTTGTCATTAGATTATTCATTGTTGGTCTCTGTGTTTCGTGTACCCAATGTTTCCCTTGTCATTAGATTATTCATTGCTGGTCTCTGTGTTTCGTGTACCCAATGTTTCCCTTGTCATTAGATTATTCATTGTTGGTCTCTGTGTTTCGTGTACCCAATGTTTCCCTTGTCATTAGATTATTCATTGTTGGTCTCTGTGTTTCGTGTACCTAATGTTTCCCTTGTCATTAGATTATTCATTGTTGATCTCTGTGTTTCCTGTACCCAATGTTTCCCTTGTCATTAGATTATTCATTGTTGGTCCCTGTGTTTCGTGTACCCAATGTTTCCCCTGTCATTAGATTATTCATTGTTGGTCTCTGTGTTTCGTGTACCCAATATTTCCCTTGTCATTAGATTATTCATTGTTGGTCTCTGTGTTTCGTGTACCCAATGTTTCCCTTGTCATTAGATTATTCATTGTTGGTCTCTGTGTTTCCTGTACCCAATGTTTCCCTTGTTATTAGATTATTCATTGTTGATCTCTGTGTTTCGTGTACCCAATGTTTCCCTTGTCATTATATTATTCATTGTTGGTCTCTGTGTTTCGTGAACCTAATGTTTCCCTTGTCATTAGATTATTCATTGTTGGTCTATGTGTTTCGTGTACCCAATGTTTCCCTTGTCATTATATTATTCATTGTTGGTCTCTGTGTTTCGTGTACCCAATGTTTCCCTTGTCATTAGATTATTCATTGTTGGTCTCTGTGTTTCATGTACCCAATGTTTCCCTTGTCATTAGATTATTCATTGTTGGTCTCTGTGTTTCGTGTACCCAATGTTTCCCTTTTCATTAGATTATTCATTGTTGGTCTCTGTGTTTCGTGTACCCAATGTTTCCCTTGTCATTAGATTATTCATTGGTGGTCTCTGTGTTTCGTGTACCCAATGTTTCCCTTGTCATTAGATTATTCACTGTTGGTTTCTGTGTTTCCTGTAGCCAATGTTTCCCTTGTCATTAGATTATTCATTGTTGGTCTCTGTGTTTCGTGTACCCATTGTTTCCCTTGTCATTAGATTATTCATTGTTGTTCTCTGTGTTTCGTGTACCCAATGTTTCCCTTGTCATTCGATTATTCATTGTTGGTCTATGTGTTTCGTGTACCCAATGTTTCCCTTGTCATTAGATTATTCATTGTTGGTCTCTGTGTTTCGTGTACCCAATGTTTCCCTTTTCATTAGATTATTCGTTGTTGGTCTCTGTGTTTCGTGTACCCAATGTTTCCCTTGTCATTAGATTATTCATTGTTGGTCTATGTGTTTCGTGTACCCAATGTTTCCCTTGTCATTAGATTATTCAATGTTGGTCTCTGTGTTTCGTGTACCCAATGTTTCCCTTGTCATTAGATTATTAATTGTTGGTCTCTGTGTTTCATGTACCCAATGTTTCCCTTGTCATTAGATTATTCATTGTTGGTCTCTGTGTTTCGTGTTCCCAATGTTTCCCTTGTCATTAGATTATTCATTGTTGGTCTCTGTGTTTCATGTACCCAATGTTTCCCTTGTCATTAGATTATTCATTGTTGGTCTCTGTGTTTCGTGTACCCAATGTTTCCCTTTTCATTAGATTATTCATTGTTGGTCTCTGTGTTTCGTGTACCCAATGTTTCCCTTGTCATTAGATTATTCATTGGTGGTCTCTGTGTTTCGTGTACCCAATGTTTCCCTTGTCATTAGATTATTCATTGGTGGTCTCTGTGTTTCGTGTACCCAATGTTTCCCTTGTCATTAGATTATTCACTGTTGGTTTCTGTGTTTCCTGTACCCAATGTTTCCCTAGTCATTAGATTATTCATTGTTGGTCTCTGTGTTTCGTGTACCCATTGTTTCCCTTGTCATTAGATTATTCATTGTTGTTCTCTGTGTTTCGTGTACCCAATGTTTCCCTTGTCATTAGATTATTCATTGTTGGTCTATGTGTTTCGTGTACCCAATGTTTCCCTTGTCATTAGATTATTCATTGTTGGTCTCTGTGTTTCGTGTACCCAATGTTTCCCTTGTCATTAGATTATTCATTGTTGGTCTATGTGTTTCGTGTACCCAATGTTTCCCTTGTCATTAGATTATTCAATGTTGGTCTCTGTGTTTCGTGTACCTAATGTTTCCCTTGTCATTAGATTATTAATTGTTGGTCTCTGTGTTTCATGTACCCAATGTTTCCCTTGTCATTAGATTATTCATTGTTGGTCTCTGTGTTTCCTGTTCCCAATGTTTCCCTTGTCATTAGATTATTTATTATTGGTCTTTGTGTTTCCTGTACCCAATGTTTCCCTTGTCATTAGATTATTCATTGTTGGTCTCTCTGTTTCGTGTACCCAATGTTTCCCTTGTCATTAGATTATTCATTGTTGGTCTCTGTGTTTCCTGGACCCAATGTTTCCCTTGTCATTAGATTATTCATTGTTGGTCTCAGTGTTTCCTGTACCCAATGTTTCCCTTGTCATTAGATTATTCATTGTTGGTCTCTGTGTTTCCTGTACCCAATTTTACCCTTGTTATTAGATTATTCATTGTTGATCTCTGTGTTTCGTGTACCCAATGTTTCCCTTGTCATTAGATTATTCATTGGTGGTCTCTGTGTTTCGTGTACCCAATGTTTCCCTTGTCATTAGATTATTCACTGTTGGTTTCTGTGTTTCCTGTAGCCAATGTTTCCCTTGTCATTAGATTATTCATTGTTGGTCTCTGTGTTTCGTGTACCCATTGTTTCCCTTGTCATTAGATTATTCATTGTTGTTCTCTGTGTTTCGTGTACCCAATGTTTCCCTTGTCATTCGATTATTCATTGTTGGTCTATGTGTTTCGTGTACCCAATGTTTCCCTTGTCATTAGATTATTCATTGTTGGTCTCTGTGTTTCGTGTACCCAATGTTTCCCTTTTCATTAGATTATTCGTTGTTGGTCTCTGTGTTTCGTGTACCCAATGTTTCCCTTGTCATTAGATTATTCATTGTTGGTCTATGTGTTTCGTGTACCCAATGTTTCCCTTGTCATTAGATTATTCAATGTTGGTCTCTGTGTTTCGTGTACCCAATGTTTCCCTTGTCATTAGATTATTAATTGTTGGTCTCTGTGTTTCGTGTACCCAATGTTTCCCTTGTCATTAGATTATTCATTGGTGGTCTCTGTGTTTCGTGTACCCAATGTTTCCCTTGTCATTAGATTATTCACTGTTGGTTTCTGTGTTTCCTGTAGCCAATGTTTCCCTTGTCATTAGATTATTCATTGTTGGTCTCTGTGTTTCGTGTACCCATTGTTTCCCTTGTCATTAGATTATTCATTGTTGTTCTCTGTGTTTCGTGTACCCAATGTTTCCCTTGTCATTCGATTATTCATTGTTGGTCTATGTGTTTCGTGTACCCAATGTTTCCCTTGTCATTAGATTATTCATTGTTGGTCTCTGTGTTTCGTGTACCCAATGTTTCCCTTTTCATTAGATTATTCGTTGTTGGTCTCTGTGTTTCGTGTACCCAATGTTTCCCTTGTCATTAGATTATTCATTGTTGGTCTATGTGTTTCGTGTACCCAATGTTTCCCTTGTCATTAGATTATTCAATGTTGGTCTCTGTGTTTCGTGTACCCAATGTTTCCCTTGTCATTAGATTATTAATTGTTGGTCTCTGTGTTTCATGTACCCAATGTTTCCCTTGTCATTAGATTATTCATTGTTGGTCTCTGTGTTTCGTGTTCCCAATGTTTCCCTTGTCATTAGATTATTCATTGTTGGTCTCTGTGTTTCATGTACCCAATGTTTCCCTTGTCATTAGATTATTCATTGTTGGTCTCTGTGTTTCGTGTACCCAATGTTTCCCTTTTCATTAGATTATTCATTGTTGGTCTCTGTGTTTCGTGTACCCAATGTTTCCCTTGTCATTAGATTATTCATTGGTGGTCTCTGTGTTTCGTGTACCCAATGTTTCCCTTGTCATTAGATTATTCATTGGTGGTCTCTGTGTTTCGTGTACCCAATGTTTCCCTTGTCATTAGATTATTCACTGTTGGTTTCTGTGTTTCCTGTACCCAATGTTTCCCTAGTCATTAGATTATTCATTGTTGGTCTCTGTGTTTCGTGTACCCATTGTTTCCCTTGTCATTAGATTATTCATTGTTGTTCTCTGTGTTTCGTGTACCCAATGTTTCCCTTGTCATTAGATTATTCATTGTTGGTCTATGTGTTTCGTGTACCCAATGTTTCCCTTGTCATTAGATTATTCATTGTTGGTCTCTGTGTTTCGTGTACCCAATGTTTCCCTTGTCATTAGATTATTCATTGTTGGTCTATGTGTTTCGTGTACCCAATGTTTCCCTTGTCATTAGATTATTCAATGTTGGTCTCTGTGTTTCGTGTACCTAATGTTTCCCTTGTCATTAGATTATTAATTGTTGGTCTCTGTGTTTCATGTACCCAATGTTTCCCTTGTCATTAGATTATTCATTGTTGGTCTCTGTGTTTCCTGTTCCCAATGTTTCCCTTGTCATTAGATTATTTATTATTGGTCTTTGTGTTTCCTGTACCCAATGTTTCCCTTGTCATTAGATTATTCATTGTTGGTCTCTCTGTTTCGTGTACCCAATGTTTCCCTTGTCATTAGATTATTCATTGTTGGTCTCTGTGTTTCCTGGACCCAATGTTTCCCTTGTCATTAGATTATTCATTGTTGGTCTCAGTGTTTCCTGTACCCAATGTTTCCCTTGTCATTAGATTATTCATTGTTGGTCTCTGTGTTTCCTGTACCCAATTTTACCCTTGTTATTAGATTATTCATTGTTGATCTCTGTGTTTCGTGTACTCAATGTTTCCCTTGTCATTAGATTATTCATTGTTGGTCTCTGTGTTTCGTGCACCTAATTTTTCCCTTGTCATTAGATTATTCATTGTTGATCTATGTGTTTCGTGTACCCAATGTTTCCCTTGTCATTATATTATTCATTGTTGGTCTCTGTGTTTCGTGTACCCAATGTTTCCCTTGTCATTAGATTATTCATTGTTGGTCTCTTTGTTTCGTGTACACAATGCTTCCCTTGTCATTAGATTATTCATTGTTGGTCTCTGTGTTTCATGTACCCAATGTTTCCCTTGTCATTAGATTATTCATTGTTGGTCTCTTTGTTTCGTGTACCCAATGTTTCCCTTGTCATTAGATTATTCATTGTTGGTCTCTGTGTTTCGTGTACCCAATATTTCCCTTGTCATTAGATTATTCATTGTTGGTCTATGTGTTCCGTGTACCTAATGTTTCCCTTGTCATTATATTATTCATTGTTGGTCTCTGTGTTTCGTATACCTAATGTTTCCCTTGTCATTAGATTATTCATTGTTGGTCTCTGTGTTTCGTGTACCCAATGTTTCCCTTGTCATTAGATTATTCATTGTTGGTCTCTGTGTTTCCTGTACCCAATGTTTCCCTTGTCATTAGATTATTCATTGTCGGTCTCTGTGTTTCGTGTACCCAATGTTGCCCTTGTCATTAGATTATTCATTTTTGGTCTCTGTGTTTCCTGTACCCAATGTTTTCCTTGTCAGTAGATTATTCATTGTTGATATCTGTGTTTCGTGTACCCAATGTTTTCCTTGTCATTAGATTATTTATTGTTGGTCTCTGTGTTTCCTGTACCCAATGTTTCCCTTGTTATTAGATTATTCATTGTTGATCTCTGTGTTTCGTGTACCCAATGTTTCCCGTGTCATTAGATATTCATTGTTGGTCTCTGTGTTTCCTGTACCCAATGTTTCCCTTGTTATTAGATTATTCATTGTTGGTCTCTGTGTTTCGTGTACCCAATGTTTCCTTTGTCATTAGATTATTCATTGTTGGACTATGTGTTTCGTGTACCCAATGTTTCCCTTGTCATTAGATTATTCATTGTTGGTCTCTGTGTTTCGTGTACCCAATGTTTCCCTTGTCATTAGATTATTCATTGTTGGTCTCTGTGTTTCGTGTACCCAATGTTTACCTTGTCATTAGATTATTCAATGTTGGTCTCTGTGTTTCGTGTACCCACTGTTTCTCTTGTCATTAGATTATTAATTGTTGGTCTCTGTGTTTCGTGTACCCAATGTTTCCCTTGTCATTAGATTATTCATTGTTGGTCTCTGTGTTTCCTGTACCCAATGTTTCCCTTGTCATTAGATTATTCATTGTCGGTCTCTGTGTTTCGTGTACCCAATGTTGCCCTTGTCATTAGATTATTCATTTTTGGTCTCTGTGTTTCCTGTACCCAATGTTTTCCTTGTCAGTAGATTATTCATTGTTGATATCTGTGTTTCGTGTACCCAATGTTTTCCTTGTCATTAGATTATTTATTGTTGGTCTCTGTGTTTCCTGTACCCAATGTTTCCCTTGTTATTAGATTATTCATTGTTGATCTCTGTGTTTCGTGTACCCAATGTTTCCCGTGTCATTAGATATTCATTGTTGGTCTCTGTGTTTCCTGTACCCAATGTTTCCTTTGTTATTAGATTATTCATTGTTGGTCTCTGTGTTTCGTGTACCCAATGTTTCCCTTGTCATTAGATTATTCATTGTTGGACTATGTGTTTCGTGTACCCAATGTTTCCCTTGTCATTAGATTATTCATTGTTGGTCTCTGTGTTTCGTGTACCCAATGTTTCCCTTGTCATTAGATTATTCATTGTTGGTCTCTGTGTTTCGTGTACCCAATGTTTACCTTGTCATTAGATTATTCAATGTTGGTCTCTGTGTTTCGTGTACCCACTGTTTCTCTTTTCATTAGATTATTAATTGTTGGTCTCTGTGTTTCGTGTACCCAATGTTTCCCTTGTCATTAGATTATTCATTGTTGGTCTCTGTGTTTCGTGTTCCCAATGTTTCCCTTGTCATTAGATTATTCATTGTTGGTCTTTGTGTTTCCTGTACCTTATGTTTCCCTTGTCATTAGATTATTCATTGTTGGTCTCTGTGTTTCGTGTACCCAATGTTTCCTTTGTCATTAGATTATTCATTGTTGGTCTCTGTGTTTCGTGTACCCAATGTTTCCCTTGTCATTAGATTATTCATTGTTGTTCTCTGTGTTTCCTGTACCCCATGTTTCCCTTGTCATTAGATTATTCATTGTTGGTCTCTGTGCTTCGTGTACCCAATGTTTTTCCTGTCATTAGATTATTCATTGTTGGTCTCTGTGTTTCCTGTACCCAATATTTCCCTTGTCATTAGATTATTCATTGTTGGTCTCTGTGTTTCCTGTACCCAATGTTTCCCTTGTCATTAGATTATTCATTGTTGGTCTCTGTGTTTCGTGTACCCAATATTTCCCTTGTCATTAGATTATTCATTGTTGGTCTCAGTGTTTCCTGTACCCAATTTTTCCCTTGTCATTAGATTATTCATTGTTGGTCTCTGTGTTTCGTGTACCCAATTTTACCCTTGTTATTAGATTATTCATTGTTGATCTCTGTGTTTCGTGTACTCAATGTTTCCCTTGTCATTAGATTATTCATTGTTGGTCTCTGTGTTTCGTGCACCTAATGTTTCCCTTGTCATTAGATTATTCATTGTTGGTCTATGTGTTTCGTGTACCCAATGTTTCCTTTGTCATTATATTATTCATTGTTGGTCTCTGTGTTTCGTGTACCCAATGTTTCCCTTGTCATTAGATTATTCATTGTTGGTCTCTTTGTTTCGTGTACACAATGCTTCCCTTGTCATTAGATTATTCATTGTTGGTCTCTGTGTTTCATGTACCCAATGTTTCCCTTGTCATTAGATTATTCATTGTTGGTCTCTGTGTTTCCTGTACCCAATGTTTCCCTTGTCATTAGATTATTCATTGTCGGTCTCTGTGTTTCGTGTACCCAATGTTGCCCTTGTCATTAGATTATTCATTTTTGGTCTCTGTGTTTCCTGTACCCAATGTTTTCCTTGTCAGTAGATTATTCATTGTTGATATCTGTGTTTCGTGTACCCAATGTTTTCCTTGTCATTAGATTATTTATTGTTGGTCTCTGTGTTTCCTGTACCCAATGTTTCCCTTGTTATTAGATTATTCATTGTTGATCTCTGTGTTTCGTGTACCCAATGTTTCCCGTGTCATTAGATATTCATTGTTGGTCTCTGTGTTTCCTGTACCCAATGTTTCCCTTGTTATTAGATTATTCATTGTTGGTCTCTGTGTTTCGTGTACCCAATGTTTCCCTTGTCATTAGATTATTCATTGTTGGACTATGTGTTTCGTGTACCCAATGTTTCCCTTGTCATTAGATTATTCATTGTTGGTCTCTGTGTTTCGTGTACCCAATGTTTCCCTTGTCATTAGATTATTCATTGTTGGTCTCTGTGTTTCGTGTACCCAATGTTTACCTTGTCATTAGATTATTCAATGTTGGTCTCTGTGTTTCGTGTACCCACTGTTTCTCTTGTCATTAGATTATTAATTGTTGGTCTCTGTGTTTCGTGTACCCAATGTTTCCCTTGTCATTAGATTATTCATTGTTGGTCTCTGTGTTTCGTGTTCCCAATGTTTCCCTTGTCATTAGATTATTCATTGTTGGTCTTTGTGTTTCCTGTACCCAATGTTTCCCTTGTCATTAGATTATTCATTGTTGGTCTCTGTGTTTCGTGTACCCAATGTTTCCCTTGTCATTAGATTATTCATTGTTGGTCTCTGTGTTTCGTGTACCCAATGTTTCCCTTGTCATTAGATTATTCATTGTTGTTCTCTGTGTTTCCTGTACCCCATGTTTCCCTTGTCATTAGATTATTCATTGTTGGTCTCTGTGCTTCGTGTACCCAATGTTTTTCCTGTCATTAGATTATTCATTGTTGGTCTCTGTGTTTCGTGTACCCAATATTTCCCTTGTCATTAGATTATTCATTGTTGGTCTCTGTGTTTCCTGTACCCAATGTTTCCCTTGTCATTAGATTATTCATTGTTGGTCTCTGTGTTTCGTGTACCCAATGTTTCCCTTGTCATTAGATTATTCATTGTTGGTCTCTGTGTTTCGTGTACCCAATATTTCCCTTGTCATTAGATTATTCATTGTTGGTCTTTGTGTTTCCTGTACCCAATGTTTCCCTTGTCATTAGATTATTCATTGTTGGTCTCTGTGTTTCGTGTACCCAATGTTTCCCTTGTCATTATATTATTCATTGTTGGTCTCTGTGTTTCGTGTACCCAATGTTTCCCTTGTCATTAGATTATTCATTGTTGGTCTCTGTGTTTCGTGTACACAATGTTTCCCTTTTCATTAGATTATTCACTGTTGGTCTCTGTGTTTCCTGTACCCAATGTTTCCCTTGTCATTAGATTATTCATTGTTGGTCTCTGTGTTTCGTGTACCCAATGTTTCCCTTGTCATTAGATTATTCATTGTTGGTCTCTGTGTTTCGTGTACCCAATGTTTCCCTTTTCATTAGATTATTCGTTGTTGGTCTCTGTGTTTCGTGTACCCAATGTTTCCCTTGTCATTAGATTATTCATTGTTGGTCTCTGTGTTTCGTGTACCCAATGTTTCCCTTGTCATTAGATTATTCATTGCTGGTCTCTGTGTTTCGTGTACCCAATGTTTCCCTTGTCATTAGATTATTCATTGTTGGTCTCTGTGTTTCGTGTACCCAATGTTTCCCTTGTCATTAGATTATTCATTGTTGATCTCTGTCTTTCCTGTACCCAATGTTTCCCTTGTCCTTAGATTATTCATTGTTGGTCCTTGTGTTTCGTGTACCCAATGTTTCCCTTGTCATTAGATTATTCATTGTTGGTCTCTGTGTTTCGTGTACCCAATATTTCCCTTGTCATTAGATTATTCATTGTTGGTCTCTGTGTTTCGTGTACCCAATGTTTCCCTTGTCATTAGATTATTCATTGTTGGTCTCTGTGTTTCCTGTATCCAATTTTTCCCTTGTTATTAGATTATTCATTGTTGATCTCTGTGTTTCGTGTACCAAATGTTTCCCTTGTCATTAGATTATTCATTGTTGGTCTCTGTGTTTCGTGTACCCAATGTTTCCCTTGTCATTAGATTATTCATTGTTGGTCTCTGTGTTTCCTGTACCCAATGTTTCCCTTGTCATTAGATTATTCATTGTCGGTCTCTGTGTTTCGTGTACCCAATGTTGCCCTTGTCATTAGATTATTCATTTTTGGTCTCTGTGTTTCCTGTACCCAATGTTTTCCTTGTCAGTAGATTATTCATTGTTGATATCTGTGTTTCGTGTACCCAATGTTTTCCTTGTCATTAGATTATTTATTGTTGGTCTCTGTGTTTCCTGTACCCAATGTTTCCCTTGTTATTAGATTATTCATTGTTGATATCTGTGTTTCGTGTACCCAATGTTTCCCGTGTCATTAGATATTCATTGTTGGTCTCTGTGTTTCCTGTACCCAATGTTTCCCTTGTTATTAGATTATTCATTGTTGGTCTCTGTGTTTCGTGTACCCAATGTTTCCCTTGTCATTAGATTATTCATTGTTGGACTATGTGTTTCGTGTACCCAATGTTTCCCTTGTCATTATATTATTCATTGTTGGTCTCTGTGTTTCGTGTACCCAATGTTTCCCTTGTCATTAGATTATTCATTGTTGGTCTCTGTGTTTCGTGTACCCAATGTTTACCTTGTCATTAGATTATTCAATGTTGGTCTCTGTGTTTCCTGTACCCACTGTTTCTCTTGTCATTAGATTATTAATTGTTGGTCTCTGTGTTTCGTGTACCCAATGTTTCCCTTGTCATTAGATTATTCATTGTTGGTCTCTGTGTTTCGTGTTCCCAATGTTTCCCTTGTCATTAGATTATTCATTGTTGGTCTTTGTGTTTCCTGTACCCAATGTTTCCCTTGTCATTAGATTATTCATTGTTGGTCTCTGTGTTTCGTGTACCCAATGTTTCCCTTGTCATTAGATTATTCATTGTTGGTCTCTGTGTTTCGTGTACCCAATGTTTCCCTTGTCATTAGATTATTCATTGTTGTTCTCTGTGTTTCCTGTACCCCATGTTTCCCTTGTCATTAGATTATTCATTGTTGGTCTCTGTGCTTCGTGTACCCAATGTTTTTCCTGTCATTAGATTATTCATTGTTGGTCTCTGTGTTTCGTGTACCCAATATTTCCCTTGTCATTAGATTATTCATTGTTGGTCTCTGTGTTTCCTGTAACCAATGTTTCCCTTGTCATTAGATTATTCATTGTTGGTCTCTGTGTTTCGTGTACCCAATGTTTCCCTTGTCATTAGATTATTCATTGTTGGTCTCTGTGTTTCGTGTACCCAATATTTCCCTTGTCATTAGATTATTCATTGTTGGTCTTTGTGTTTCCTGTACCCAATGTTTCCCTTGTCATTAGATTATTCATTGTTGGTCTCTGTGTTTCGTGTACCCAATGTTTCCCTTGTCATTATATTATTCATTGTTGGTCTCTGTGTTTCGTGTACCCAATGTTTCCCTTGTCATTAGATTATTCATTGTTGGTCTCTGTGTTTCGTGTACACAATGTTTCCCTTTTCATTAGATTATTCACTGTTGGTCTCTGTGTTTCCTGTACCCAATGTTTCCCTTGTCATTAGATTATTCATTGTTGGTCTCTGTGTTTCGTGTACCCAATGTTTCCCTTGTCATTAGATTATTCATTGTTGGTCTCTGTGTTTCGTGTACCCAATGTTTCCCTTTTCATTAGATTATTCGTTGTTGGTCTCTGTGTTTCGTGTACCCAATGTTTCCCTTGTCATTAGATTATTCATTGTTGGTCTCTGTGTTTCGTGTACCCAATGTTTCCCTTGTCATTAGATTATTCATTGCTGGTCTCTGTGTTTCGTGTACCCAATGTTTCCCTTGTCATTAGATTATTCATTGTTGGTCTCTGTGTTTCGTGTACCCAATGTTTCCCTTGTCATTAGATTATTCATTGTTGGTCTCTGTCTTTCCTGTACCCAATGTTTCCCTTGTCCTTAGATTATTCATTGTTGGTCCTTGTGTTTCGTGTACCCAATGTTTCCCTTGTCATTAGATTATTCATTGTTGGTCTCTGTGTTTCGTGTAACCAATATTTCCCTTGTCATTAGATTATTCATTGTTGGTCTCTGTGTTTCGTGTACCCAATGTTTCCCTTGTCATTAGATTATTCATTGTTGGTCTCTGTGTTTCCTGTATCCAATTTTTCCCTTGTTATTAGATTATTCATTGTTGATCTCTGTGTTTCGTGTACCAAATGTTTCCCTTGTCATTAGATTATTCATTGTTGGTCTCTGTGTTTCGTGTACCCAATGTTTCCCTTGTCATTAGATTATTCATTGTTGGTCTCTGTGTTTCCTGTACCCAATGTTTCCCTTGTCATTAGATTATTCATTGTCGGTCTCTGTGTTTCGTGTACCCAATGTTGCCCTTGTCATTAGATTATTCATTTTTGGTTTCTGTGTTTCCTGTACCCAATGTTTTCCTTGTCAGTAGATTATTCATTGTTGATATCTGTGTTTCGTGTACCCAATGTTTTCCTTGTCATTAGATTATTTATTGTTGGTCTCTGTGTTTCCTGTACCCAATGTTTCCCTTGTTATTAGATTATTCATTGTTGATCTCTGTGTTTCGTGTACCCAATGTTTCCCGTGTCATTAGATATTCATTGTTGGTCTCTGTGTTTCCTGTACCCAATGTTTCCCTTGTTATTAGATTATTCATTGTTGGTCTCTGTGTTTCGTGTACCCAATGTTTCCCTTGTCATTAGATTATTCATTGTTGGACTATGTGTTTCGTGTACCCAATGTTTCCTTTGTCATTAGATTATTCATTGTTGGTCTCTGTGTTTCGTGTACCCAATGTTTCCCTTGTCATTAGATTATTCATTGTTGGTCTCTGTGTTTCCTGTACCCAATGTTTACCTTGTCATTAGATTATTCAATGTTGGTCTCTGTGTTTCGTGTACCCACTGTTTCTCTTGTCATTAGATTATTAATTGTTGGTCTCTGTGTTTCGTGTACCCAATGTTTCCCTTGTCATTAGATTATTCATTGTTGGTCTCTGTGTTTCGTGTTCCCAATGTTTCCCTTGTCATTAGATTATTCATTGTTGGTCTTTGTGTTTCCTGTACCCAATGTTTCCCTTGTCATTAGATTATTCATTGTTGGTCTCTGTGTTTCGTGTACCCAATGTTTCCCTTGTGATTAGATTATTCATTGTTGGTCTCTGTGTTTCGTGTACCCAATGTTTCCCTTGTCATTAGATTATTCATTGTTGTTCTCTGTGTTTCCTGTACCCCATGTTTCCCTTGTCATTAGATTATTCATTGTTGGTCTCTGTGCTTCGTGTACCCAATGTTTCTCCTGTCATTAGATTATTCATTGTTGGTCTCTGTGTTTCGTGTACCCAATATTTCCCTTGTCATTAGATTATTGATTGTTGGTCTCTGTGTTTCGTGTACCCAATGTTTCCCTTGTCATTAGATTATTCATTGCTGGTCTCTGTGTTTCGTGTACCCAATGTTTCCCTTGTCATTAGATTATTCATTGTTGGTCTCTGTGTTTCGTGTACCCAATGTTTCCCTTGTCATTAGATTATTCATTGTTGGTCTCTGTGTTTCCTGTACCTAATGTTTCCCTTGTCATTAGATTATTCATTGTTGATCTCTGTCTTTCCTGTACCCAATGTTTCCCTTGTCCTTAGATTATTCATTGTTGGTCCTTGTGTTTCGTGTACCCAATGTTTCCCCTGTCATTAGATTATTCATTGTTGGTCTCTGTGTTTCGTGTACCCAATATTTCCCTTGTCATTAGATTATTCATTGTTGGTCTCTGTGTTACGTGTACCCAATGTTTCCCTTGTCATTAGATTATTCATTGTTGGTCTCTGTGTTTCCTGTATCCAATTTTTCCCTTGTTATTAGATTATTCATTGTTGATCTCTGTGTTTCGTGTACCAAATGTTTCCCTTGTCATTAGATTATTCATTGTTGGTCTCTGTGTTTCGTGTACCCAATGTTTCCCTTGTCATTAGATTATTCATTGTTGGTCTCTGTGTTTCATGTACCCAATTTTTCCCTGTTCATTAGATTATTCATTGTTGGTCTCTGTGTTTCGTGTACCCAATGTTTCCCTTGTCATTAGATTATTCATTGTTGGTCTCTGTGTTTCGTGTACCCAATGTTTCCCTTGTCATTAGATTATTCATTGGTGGTCTCTGTGTTTCGTGTACCCAATGTTTCCCTTGTCATTAAATTATTCACTGTTGGTTTCTGTGTTTCCTGTACCCAATATTTCCCTTGTCATTAGATTATTCATTGTTGGTCTCTGTGTTTCGTGTACCCATTGTTTCCCTTGTCATTAGATTATTCATTGTTGTTCTCTGTGTTTCGTGTACCCAATGTTTCCCTTGTCATTAGATTATTCATTGTTGATCTATGTGTTTCGTGTACCCAATGTTTCCCTTGTCATTAGATTATTCATTGTTGGTCTCTGTGTTTCGTGTACCCAATGTTTCCCTTGTCATTTGATTATTCATTGTTGGTCTCTGTGTTTCGTGTACCCATTGTTTCCCTTGTCATTAGATTATTCATTGTTGTTCTCTGTGTTTCGTGTACCCAATGTTTCCCTTGTCATTAGATTATTCATTGTTGATCTATGTGTTTCGTGTACCCAATGTTTCCCTTGTCATTAGATTATTCATTGTTGATCTATGTGTTTCGTGTACCCAATATTTCCCTTGTCATTAGATTATTCATTGTTGGTCTCTGTGTTTCGTGTACCCATTGTTTCCCTTGTCATTAGATTATTCATTGTTGTTCTCTGTGTTTCGTGTAACCAATGTTTCCCTTGTCATTAGATTATTCATTGTTGATCTATGTGTTTCGTGTACCCAATGTTTCCCTTTTCATTAGATTATTCGTTGTTGGTCTCTGTGTTTCGTGTACCCAATGTTTCCCTTGTCATTAGATTATTCATTGTTGGTCTCTGTGTTTCGTGTACCCAATGTTTCCCTTGTCATTAGATTATTCACTGTTGGTCTCTGTGTTTCGTATACCCAATGTTTCCCTTGTCATTGGATTATTCAATGTTGGTCTCTGTGTTTCGTGTACCCAATGTTTCCCTTGTCATTAGATTATTAATTGTTGGTCTCTGTGTTTCGTGTACCCAATGTTTCCCTTGTCATTAGATTATTCATTGTTGGTCTCTGTGTTTCGTGTTCCCAATGTTTCCCTTGTCATTAGATTATTCATTGTTGGTCTTTGTGTTTCCTGTACCCAATGTTTCCCTTGTCATTAGATTATTCATTGTTGGTCTCTGTGTTTCATGTACCCAATGTTTCCCTTGTCATTAGATTATTCATTGTTGGTCTCTGTGTTTCGTGTACCCAATGTTTCCCCTTTCATTAGATTATTCATTGTTGGTCTCTGTGTTTCGTGTACCCAATTTTACCCTTGTTATTAGATTATTCATTGTTGTTCTCTGTGTTTCCTGTACCCAATGTTTCCCTTGTCATTAGATTATTCATTGTTGGTCTCTGTGTTTCGTGTACCTAATGTTTCCCTTGTCATTAGATTATTCATTGTTGGTCTATGTGTTTCGTGTACCCAATGTTTCCCTTGTCATTATATTATTCATTGGTGGTCTCTGTGTTTCGTGTACCCAATGTTTCCCTTGTCATTAGATTATTCATTGTTGGTCTCTGTGTTTCGTGTACACAATGCTTCCCTTGTCATTAGATTATTCATTGTTGGTCTCTGTGTTTCATGTACCCAATGTTTCCCTTGTCATTAGATTATTCATTGTTGGTCTCTGTGTTTCGTGTACCCAATGTTTCCCTTGTCAATAGATTATTCATTGTTGGTCTCTGTGTTTCCTGTACCCAATGTTTCCCCTGTCATTAGATTATTCATTGTTGGTCTCTGTGTTTCGTGTACCCAATATTTCCCTTGTCATTAGATTATTCATTGTTGGTCTATGTGTTTCGTGTACCCAATGTTTCCCTTGTCATTATATTATTCATTGTTGGTCTCTGTGTTTCGTGTACCTAATGTTTCCCTTGTCATTAGATTATTCATTGTTGGTTTCTGTGTTTCGTGTACCCAATGTTTCCCTTGTCATTAGATTATTCATTGTTGGTCTCTGTGTTTCATGTACCCAATGTTTCTCTTGTCATTAGATTATTCATTGTTGTTCTCTGTGTTTCGTGTACCCAATGTTTCCTTTGTCATTGGATTATTCATTGTTGTTCTCTGTGTTTCCTGTACCCAATGTCTCCCTTGTCATTAGATTATTCATTGTTGGTCTCTGTGTTTCCTGTACCCAATGTTTCCCTTGTCATTAGACTATTCATTGTTGGTCTCTGTGTTTCGTTAACCCAATTTTACCCTTGTTATTAGATTATTCATTGTTGATCTCTGTGTTTCCTGTACCCAATGTTTCCCTTGTCATTAGATTATTCATTGTTGGTCTCTGTGTTTCGTGTACCCAATGTTTCCCTTGTCATTAGATTATTCATTGTTGGTCTATGTGTTTCGTGTACCCAATGTTTCCCTTGTCATTATATTATTCATTGGTGGTCTCTGTGTTTCGTGTACCCAATGTTTCCCTTGTCATTAGATTATTCATTGTTGGTCTCTGTGTTTCGTGTACACAATGCTTCCCTTGTCATTAGATTATTCATTGTTGGTCTCTGTGTTTCATGTACCCAATGTTTCCCTTGTCATTAGATTATTCATTGTTGGTCTCTGTGTTTCGTGTACCCAATGTTTCCCTTGTCATTAGATTATTCATTGTTGGTCTCTGTGTTTCCTGTACCCAATGTTTCCCCTGTCATTAGATTATTCATTGTTGGTCTCTGTGTTTCGTGTACCCAATATTTCCCTTGTCATTAGATTATTCATTGTTGGTCTATGTGTTTCGTGTACCCAATGTTTCCTTTGTCATTATATTATTCATTGTTGGTCTCTGTGTTTCGTGTACCTAATGTTTCCCTTGTCATTAGATTATTCATTGTTGGTCTCTGTGTTTCCTGTACCCAATGTTTCCCCTGTCATTAGATTATTCATTGTTGGTCTCTGTGTTTCGTGTACCCAATGTTTCCCTTATCATTAGATTATTCATTGTTGGTTTCTGTGTTTCGTCTTCCCAATGTTTCCCTTGTCATTAGATTTTTCATTGTTGGTCTCTGTGTTTCCTGTACCCAATGTTTCCCTTGTCATTAGATTATTCATTGTTGGTCTCTGTGTTTCGTGTACCCAATGTTTCCCTTGTCATTAGATTATTCATTGTTGGTCTCTGTGTTTCCTGTACCCAATGTTTCCCTTGTCATTAGATTATTCATTGTTGATCTCTGTGTTTCGTGTACCCAATGTTTCCCTTGTCATTAGATTATTCATTGTTGGTCTCTGTGTTTCCTGTACCCAATGTTTCCCTTGTCATTAGATTATTCAATGTTGGTCTCTGTGTTTTGTGTACCCAATGTTTCCCTTGTCATTAGATTATTAATTGTTGGTCTCTGTGTTTCGTGTACCCAATGTTTCCCTTGTCATTAGATTATTCATTGTTGGTCTCTGTGTTTCGTATTCCCAATGTTTCCCTTGTCATTAGATTATTCATTGTTGATCTCTGTGTTTCGTGTACCCAATGTTTCCCTTGTCATTAGATTATTCATTGTTGGTCTCTGTGTTTCCTGTACCCAATGTTTCCCTTGTCATTAGATTATTCATTGTTGATCTCTGTGTTTCCTGTACCTAATGTTTCCCTTGTCATTAGATTATTCATTGTTGATCTCTGTGTTTCTTGTACCCAATGTTTCCCTTGTCATTAGATTATTCATTGTTGGTCTCTGTGTTTCGTGTACCCAATGTTTCCCTTGTCATTAGATTATTCATTGTTGGTCTCTGTGTTTCGTGTGCCCAATGTTTCCCTTGTCATTAGATTATTCATTGTTGGTCTCTGTGTTTCATGTACCCAATGTTTCTCTTGTCATTAGATTATTCATTGTTGGTCTCTGTGTTTCGTGTACCCAATGTTCCCTTGTCATTGGATCATTCATTGTTGGTCTCTGTGTTTCCTGTACCCAATGTTTCGCTTGCCATTAGATTATTCATTGTTGGTCTCTGTTTTTCGTGTACCCAATGTTTCCCTTGTCATTAGACTATTCATTGTTGGTCTCTGTGTTTCGTGTACCCAATGTTTCCCTTGTCATTAGATTATTCATTGTTGGTCTCTGTGTTTCGCGTACCCAATGTTTCCCTTATCATTAGATTATTAATTGTTGGTCTCTGTGTTTCGTGTACCCAATGTTTCCCTTGTCATTAGATTATTCATTGTTGGTCTCTGTGTTTCGTGTACCCAATGTTTCCCTTGTCATTAGATTATTCATTGTTGGTCTCTGTGTTTCCTGTACCCAATGTTTCCCTTGTCATTGGACTATTCATTGTTGGTTGCCCCTTTGGTTTTCTCTAACGTATTTTAGAACCTTTTGCAGATGAGCGACCATAGCGTTGGATGGCCAAAAATATATATTGATGCATTGCTATTAAACAGCTATTGAATTTGTGTTGTTGTTTATATTATTATCACGAACTAGTGCCTGTAAATTAACAACGGAGTAGTAGAGAACAAAGAATATGATCTCTATTCATCCTTCTGTATCAGTCATCACAGCGATAGTTTACACCATAGCACGATATCATAGCGACAATGCAGTTAGACATTTCACTTTTCACGTCATGCTCAATACTATCAAAAATCGTAGAAACAAACTTGATACCCATAATGTACGTATGTATGATTGTTCACACACTGCCTTGGTACAACACATTGCACAAAAACAACCGAAGGTCAAGCAACACTAAAAAGTACAAAAAGACAAACAATGATCTACAACACATAACACAAAAGTAAACTAACAATCGAGCAACACTAAAATGTACAAAAAGACAAACAATGATCTACAAAACATAACACAAAAGTAAACTAACGATCGAACAACACTAAAAAGTACAAAAAGACATACAATGATCTATAAAACATAACACAAAAGTAAACTAAAGATCGAGCAACACTAAAAAGTACAAAAAGACAAACATTGATCTACAACACATAACACAAAAGTAAACTAATGATCGAGCAACACTAAAAAGTACAAAAAGACAAACAATCATCTACAACACATAACACAAAAGTAAACTAAAGATCGAGCAACACTAACAAGTACAAAAAGACAAACAATGATCTACAACACATAACACAAAAGGAAACTAAAGATCGAGCAACACTAAAAGGTACAAAAAGACAAACAATAATCTACAACACATAACACAAAAGTAAACTAAAGATCGAGAACACTAAAAAGTACAAAGCGACAAACAATAATCTACAACACATAACACAAAAGTAAACTAATGATCGAGCAACACTAACAAGTACAAAAAGACAAACAATGATCTACAACACATAACACAAAAGTAAACTAAAGATCGAGCAACACTAACAAGTAGAAAAAGACAAACAATGATCTACAACACATAACACAAAAGTAAACTAAAGATCGAGCAACACTAACATGTACAAAAAGACAAACATGGATCTACAACACATAACACAAAAGTAAACTAAAGATCGATCAACACTAAAAGGTACAAAAAGACAAACAATGATCTACAACACATAACACAAAAGTAAACTAATGATCGAGCAACACTAACATGTACAAAAAGACAAACATTGATCTACAACACATAACACAAAAGTAAACTAAAGATCGATCAACACTAAAAGGTACAAAAAGACAAACAATGATCTACAACACATAACACAAAAGTAAACTAATGATCGAGCAACACTAAAAAGTACAAAAAGACAAACAATGATCTACAACACATAACACAAAAGTAAACTAAAGATCGAGCAACACTAAAAATTACAAAACGACAAACAATGATCTACAACACATAACACAGAAGTAAACTAAAGATCAAGCAACACTAAAAGGTACAAAAAGACAAACAATGATCTACAACACATAACACAAAAGTAAACTAATGATTGAGCAACACTAACAAGTACAAAAAGACAAACAATCATCTACAACACATAACACAAAAGTAAACTAAAGATCAAGCAACACTAAAAGGTACAAAAAGACAAACAATGATCTACAACACATAACACAAAAGTAAACTAATGATCGAGCAACACTAAAAAGTACAAAACGACAAACAATGATCTACAACACATAACACAAAAGTAAACTATAGATCGATCAACACTAAAAAGTACAAAACGACAAACAATGATCTACAACACATAACACAAAAGTAAACTAATGATCGAGCAACACTAAAAGGTACAAAACGACAAACAATGATCTACAACACATAACACAAAAGTAAACTAATGATCGTGCAACACTAAAAAGTACAAAACGACAAACAATGATCTACAACACATAACACAAAAGTAAACTAAAGATCGAGCAACACTAACATGTACAAAAAAGACAAACATGGATCTACAACACATAACACAAAAGTAAACTAAAGATCGATCAACACTAAAAGGTACAAAAAGACAAACAATGATCTACAACACATAACACAAAAGTAAACTAATGATCGAGCAACACTAAAAAGTACAAAACGACAAACAATGATCTACAACACATAACACAAAAGTAAACTAAAGATCGAGCAACACTAACAAGTACAAATAGACAAACAATCATCTACAACACATAACACAAAAGTAAACTAAAGATCGAGCAACACTAACAAGTACAAATAGACAAACAATCATCTACAACACATAACACAAAAGTAAACTAAAGATCGAGCAACACTAAAAAGTACAAAAAGACAAACAATGATCTACAACACATAACACAAAAACAAAGTATAGATCGAGTAACACTAAAAAGTACAAATAGACAAACAATGATCTACAACACATAACACAAAAGTAAACTAAAGATCGAGCAACACTAAAAAGTACAAAAAGACAAACAATGATCTACAACACATAACACAAAAACAACCTAAAGATCGAGCAACACTAACAAGTACAAATAGACAAACAATCATCTACAACACATAACACAGAAGTAAACTAAAGATCGAGCAACACTAAAAAGTACAAAAAGACAAACAATGATCTACAGCACATAACACAAAAACAACCTAAAGATCGAGTAACATTAAAAAGTACAAATAGACAAACAATGATCTACAACACATAACACAAAAACAACCTAAAGATCGAGTAACACTAAAAAGTACAAATAGACAAACAATGATCTACAACACATAACACAAAAGTAAACTAAAGATCGATCAACACTAAAAGGTACAAAACGACAAACAATGATCTACAACACATAACACAAAAGTAAACTAATGATCGAGCAACACTAAAAAGTACAAAACGACAAACAATGATCTACAACACATAACACAAAAGTAAACTAAAGATCGAGCAACACTAACATGTACAAAAAGACAAACATGGATCTACAACACATAACACAAAAGTAAACTAAAGATCGATCAACACTAAAAGGTACAAAAAGACAAACAATGATCTACAACACATAACACAAAAGTAAACTAATGATCGAGCAACACTAAAAAGTACAAAACGACAAACAATGATCTACAACACATAACACAAAAGTAAACTAAAGATCGATCAACACTAAAAAGTACAAAACGACAAACAATGATCTACAACACATAACACAAAAGTAAACTAATGATCGAGCAACACTAAAAAGTACAAAAAGACAAACAATCATCTACAACACATAACACAAAAGTAAACTAAAGATCGAGCAACACTAACATGTACAAAAAGACAAACATTGATCTACAACACATAACACAAAAGTAAACTAAAGATCGATCAACACTAAAAGGTACAAAAAGACAAACAATGATCTACAACACATAACACAAAAGTAAACTAAAGATCGATCAACACTAAAAGGTACAAAACGACAAACAATGATCTACAACACATAACACAAAAGTAAACTAAAGATCGAGCAACACTAAAAGGTACAAAAAGACAAACAATGATCTACAACACATAACACAAAAGTAAACTAAAGATCGAGCAACACTAAAAGATACAAAAAGACAAACAATGATCTACAACACATAACACAAAAGTAAACTAAAGATCGAGCAACACTAAAAGGTACAAAACGACAAACAATGATCTACAACACATAACACAAAAGTAAACTAAAGATCGAGCAACACTAAAAGGTACAAAAAGACAAACAATAATCTACAACACATAACACAAAAGTAAACTAATGATCGAGCAACACTAACAAGTACAAAAAGACAAACAATAATCTACAACACATAACACAAAAACAACATAAAGATCGAGCAACACTAAAAAGTACAAAAAGACAAACATTGATCTACAACACATAACACAAAAGTAAACTAATGATCGAGCAACACTAAAAAGTACAAAAAGACAAACAATAATCTACAACACATAACACAAAAACAACCTAAAGATCGAGTAACACTAAAAAGTACAAATAGACAAACAATGATCTACAACACATAACACAAAAGTAAACTAAAGATCAAGCAACACTAAAAGGTACAAAAGGACAAACAATAATCTACAACACATAACACAAAAGTAAAGTAATGATCGAGCAACACTAACAAGTACAAAAAGACAAACAATGATCTACAACACATAACACAAAAGTAAACTAGAGATCGAGCAACACTAAAAAGTACAAAAAGACAAACAATGATCTACAACACATAACACAAAAGTAAACTAACGATCGAACAACACTAAAAAGTACAAATAGACAAACAATGATCTACAACACTTAACACAAAAGTAAACTAAAGATCGAGCAACACTAAAAGGTACAAAAAGACAAACAATGATCTACAACACATCACACAAAAGTAAACTAAAGATCAAGCAACACTAAAAAGTACAAAAAGACAAACAATCATCTACAACACATAACACAAAAGTAAACTAAAGATCGAGCAACACTAAAAAGTACAAATAGACAAACAATGATCTACAACACATAACACAAAAGTAAACTAAAGATCGAGCAACACTAAAAAGTACAAAAAAACAAACATTGATCTACAACACATAACACAAAAGTAAACTAACGATCGAGCAACACTAACAAGTATAAATAGACAAACAATGATCTACAACACATAACACAAAAGTAAACTAAAGATCGAGCAACACTAAAAAGTACAAATAGACAAACAATGATCTACAAAACATAACACAAAAGTAAACTAAAGATCAAGCAACACTAAAAAGTACAAATAGACAAACATTGATCTACAACACATAATACAAAAGTAAACTAAAGATCGAGCAACACTAAAAAGTACAAAAAGACAAACAATGATCTACAACACATAACACAAAACAACCTAAAGATCGAGTAACACTAAAAAGTACAAATAGACAAACAATGATCTACAACGCATAACACAAAAGTAAACTAAAGATCAAGCAACACTAAAAAGTACAAAAAGACAAACAATCATCTACAACACATAACACAAAAGTAAACTAAAGATCGAGCAACACTAAAAAGTACAAAAAAACAAACATTGATCTACAACACATAACACAAAAGTAAACTAACGATCGAGCAACACTAAAAAGTACAAATAGACAAACAATGATCTACAACACATAACACAAAAGTAAACTAAAGATCGAGCAACACTAAAAAGTACAAAAAGACAAACAATGATCTACAACACATAACACAAAAACAACCTAAAGATCGAGCAACACTAACAAGTACAAATAGACAAACAATCATCTACAACACATAACACAGAAGTAAACTAAAGATCGAGCAACACTAAAAAGTACAAAAAGACAAACAATGATCTACAGCACATAACACAAAAACAACCTAAAGATCGAGTAACATTAAAAAGTACAAATAGACAAACAATGATCTACAACACATAACACAAAAACAACATAAAGATCGAGTAACACTAAAAAGTACAAATAGACAAACAATGATCTACAACACATAACACAAAAGTAAACTAAAGATCGAGCAACACTAACAAGTACAAATAGACAAACATTGATCTACAACACATAACACAAAAGTAAACTAAAGATCGAGCAACACTAAAAAGTACAAAAAGACAAACAATGATCTACAACACATAACACAAAAGTAAACTAAAGATCGAGCAACACTAACAAGTACAAATAGACAAACATTGATCTACAACACATAACACAAAAGTAAACTAAAGATCGAGCAACACTAAAAAGTACAAAAAGACAAACAATGATCTACAACACATAACACAAAAACAACCTAAAGATCGAGCAACACTAAAAAGTACAAATAGACAAACAATTATCTACAACACATAACACAAAAGTAAACTAAAGATTGAGCAACACTAACAAGTACAAATAGACATACAATGATCTACAACACATAACACAAAAACAAAGTATAGATCGAGTAACACTAAAAAGTACAAATAGACAAACAATGATCTACAACACATAACACAAAAGTAAACTAATGATCGAGCAACACTAAAAAGTACAAAAAGACAAACAATGATCTACAACACATAACACAAAAGTAAACTAATGATCGAGTAACACTAAAAAGTACAAATAGACAAACAATGATCTACAACACATAACACAAAAGTAAACTAAAGATCGAGCAACACTAAAAAGTACAAAAAGACAAACAATGATCTACAGCACATAACACAAAAGTAAACTAAAGATCGAGCAACACTAAAAAGTACAAAAAGACAAACAATCATCTACAACACATAACACAAAAGTAAACTAAAGATCGAGCAACACTAAAAGGTACAAAAAGACAAACAATAATCTACAACACATAACACAAAAGTAAACTAAAGATCGAGCAACACTAAAAAGTACAAATAGACAAACAATCATCTACAACACATAACACAAAAGTAAACTAAAGATCGAGAGGGCAGGGGTTATTAACATTATCAACAGCGGTGTTTGAACTGTGTGTATCATGCTTTAGAATAAGACGACAAATGATCATTGAACGTGACAAGTTATACAATGAGCTATTACTGGATTTATACTATTATACATTGTGTATTTATGTTTACGAATTTTCAGACAGGTATGTTTTCATTTGTTTGTTTGTTTGATGGTTTTTAACGCCACTTTCAACAATATTGCAGTTATATCGTGGCGGTCAGTTTTATTGGTGGAGGAAACCGGGGGACCCGGAGAAAACCACCGACCTGTCGCAAGTGACTGACAAACTTTATCACATAATGTTGTATACCTCAACCAGATGGAGATTTGAACTCACAACATCAGTGGTTATAGGCACTGATTGCATAGGTAGTTGTAAATACAATTACTATACGATGACGAAGACGATGTCCCCTGTATGTTTTCGTGAAAATAAGTACACGCGAATACAAATGTAGATTTTCCACAATCAGCCTTGACCTTAATAAAATACTATGATGTATTAACCTGGTGATATATCAATAATAAATTTAGGATTGGCAAAACCCAGCATAAGCTGCTGCAGTAAATGACATAAGACTAGCTACAATAGTAATTGCTTTATTAAAACGGCTGCGAGTTCCGCTAATTAAAACCAATTTGTTAGCATTCATTTTTGCTCTTCAAAGAAAAGGTGGAAAAGTAAATAACGTGTACTGGTCTATTAAATATGGAATAACATTAATCCCTGCATATTGTAAAGTAATTAATTGCGCAATTATTTCGTGTATAAAATTCTGATTTAGACAAATAAATTTATTTCACACCAAATTATTTATTGCGTGATGGGTTAACATTAAACGTTGTTGTTTTTTGTGAATCCTGGGTATATAAATATTGCAATATTGGTTATCTTCTGAAAACGTTCGTTCCTAAGCAATTGGAACTATAAACAGTAAGTTATGTAACTACTATGAAATGTGTAGGCTTCACCAAGGATTTGTATACTATACAAATTCTTGGTTTCACAATTTGTTTTTCTGGTTTGTTTTTTGTTGTGTGTTTGTGTTTTATTATTAATATTATTTTGTTGTTGACAATTTTAGTGAAATGATTCCCTCCTAGTAGCTTGTAGCTTAATCTATGTAACAAAGGATGATTGATAAAAAATCAAATATGGCGGCATATTGAGTATGGCGTCAGCAAAAGTTTCAAGTTTCCTCAGGAAGTCTGCGACAAAGATATCAAATTTAGTGCGCATGACGTGTATTCGCGTGTTTCCGGAATAACTTTGACATCAGGTACGCTCTTGAAAAGCCAAAATATTAAAAGTCAAGTGGCTTAAAAATTTTGGGATCAAGAAAACCAAAGGACCTAAGAAGCTTTGGAAGTGACCATCATGACCGCTTAGCTTTGGAATGGACCGCCGTGGCCATGATTCCATGAAAGATGAATTAACATCTACCTGTGTAATCAATGCCGTCTAGTTGTTACTGATGCTAGTAGTGATAGGGTTAGGGTGTTTAAAGCCAATTTCAACAATATTTCAATTATGTCGTGGCGGTCAGTTTTATTGTTGAAGGAAACCTCAGTACTCGAGGAAAACCAGCGACCTGCCGCAAATCACTGACAAACTTTGTCAACTCGCCATGAGCAATATTCGAACTCACATCTTTCATGCGGTATATAAATGCACCTAATATTATATTGGGTATAACAAATCCTTTAGATCCAGAAAACTTTAATAATCAAATCATTTTGATTTTAAAGTATTATTTATATAAATGTAGATGTTTGGGTGATAAACCCAGTATAAATGTAGATGTTTGGGTGATAAACCCAGTATAAATGTAGATGATTGGGTGATGAACCCAGTATAAATGTAGATGTTTGGGTGATAAACCCAGTATAAATGTAGATGTTTGGGTGATAAACCCAGTATAAATGTAGATGTTTGGGTGATAAACCCAGTATAAATGTAGATGTTTGGGTGATAAACCCAGTATAAATGTAGATGTTTGAGTGATAAACCCAGTATAAATGTAGATGTTTGGGTGATAAACCCAGTTGGAGGTATAAAATACCTGAAATATTGTATTGAAATAGAAAAGACAAAAAGTTCTTATCATCTACACAATATGAATATACATGTATATATATATAAAGTGGTTGCCATTCAAAAATGTCCTTGATGTTTGAAATTTCAGTACAGTTCTGCAATTTTTTTTTTTTTGATAAGTTAAATGTCTTTTGTCTGTGCAAAATTGAATATGCATGTCAGATGGTGGTTTTGTATTATATACATGTCAGATGGTGGTTTTGTATTATATACATGTCAGATGGTGGTTTTGTATTATATACATGTCAGATGGTGGTTTTGTATTATATACATGTCAGATGGTGGTTTTGTATTATATACATGTCAGATGGTGGTTTTGTATTATATACATGTCAGATGGTGGTTTTGTATTATATACATGTCAGATGGTGGTTTTGTATTATATACATGTCAGATGGTGGTTTTGTATTATATACATGTCAGATGGTGGTTTTGTATTATATACATGTCAGATGGTGGTTTTGTATTATATACATGTCAGATGGTGGTTTTGTATTATATACATGTCAGATGGTGGTTTTGTATTATATACATGTCAGATGGTGGTTTTGTATTATATACATGTCAGATGGTGGTTTTGTATTATATACATGTCAGATGGTGGTTTTGTATTGTATACATGTCAGATGGTGGTTTTGTATTATATACATGTCAGATGGTGGTTTTGTATTATATACATGTCAGATGGTGGTTTTGTATTATATACATGTCAGATGGTGGTTTTGTATTATATACATGTCAGATGGTGGTTTTGTATTATATACATGTCAGATGGTGGTTTTGTATTATATACATGTCAGATGGTGGTTTTGTATTATATACATGTCAGATGGTGGTTTTGTATTATATACATGTCAGATGGTGGTTTTGTATTATATACATGTCAGATGGTGGTTTTGTATTATATACATGTCAGATGGTGGTTTTGTATTATATACATGTCAGATGGTGGTTTTGTATTATATACATGTCAGATGGTGGTTTTGTATTATATACATGTCAGATGGTGGTTTTGTATTATATACATGTCAGATGGTGGTTTTGTATTATATACATGTCAGATGGTGGTTTTGTATTATATACATGTCAGATGGTGGTTTTGTATTATATACATGTCAGATGGTGGTTTTGTATTATATACATGTCAGATGGTAGTTTTGTATTATATACATGTCAGATGGTAGTTTTGTATTATATACATGTCAGATGGTAGTTTTGTATTATATACATGTCAGATGGTAGTTTTGTATTATATACATGTCAGATGGTAGTTTTGTATTATATACATGTCAGATGGTGGTTTTGTATTATATACATGTCAGATGGTGGTTTTGTATTATATACATGTCAGATGGTGGTTTTGTATTATATACATGTCAGATGGTGGTTTTGTATTATATACATGTCAGATGGTGGTTTTGTATTATATACATGTCAGATGGTGGTTTTGTATTATATACATGTCAGATGGTGGTTTTGTATTATATACATGTCAGATGGTGGTTTTGTATTATATACATGTCAGATGGTGGTTTTGTATTATATACATGTCAGATGGTAGTTTTGTATTATATACATGTCAGATGGTAGTTTTGTATATGTATCTGCCTCTGTCTTTCTTTAAAAGTAAACAAATTCCCAAAAAAAACTTTATCACATAATGTTGTATCGAGTACACCAACTATCGTGGTGATATACACTAATTGCACAGGTAGTTATAAATCCAACTGCCATATGATCATGACCACATGACCACGATGGCCCATGCATTAGTAACTGTTATAGACATTATTGTACACTATATCATTACTGACTATAGCCATTTCAATTATAAACATGAATTAATATTAGCTTTCGGTAGGATTTTGTCCATTTGACCTTTGGTCGATAGTATTTTTCTGATATGATTGTGTTTAATTAAACGTGTATTATCATTTTAACATATCATACATAAATACTAGCTTTCAGTCAAAAACATGAAATCATCGTTAAGAAATTAAGTTTCTATCCTTCTTCATATAACTTTAATCTATAAATAGATCGTATCAGAGTTAATTATAATAATAAATAGGATGAAAATCTATCAATTATCAGATTAAACTAATTGCTGTCAGCAAACTCATCATAAACAGCAAACTCAATATAAACAAAATCTATTAGCTTATTGATATTTACGTTGTTTTTGCCCATTTTAATTTGGTTGTTTGTCTGTAGTCAGAAACCTTGTTAGGCCATCTATGTATGTTAATGATTAGTGGGCTTGTATTAATTGTAGTAGATCATGAATTCTATATAAAAGTAAATTTGCTGTTTCTCCGCTATGCTCTCGTCATTAAGGAATAAGATCAAACACTTTCAGACTGATTGTCTGTGAGTCTGAAAAATCGGCCAGAGTTGAGACACATTTCTACCCACAAACTGTTGCTTCAGTGATCTAGCACTATACAAATTCAAACAAAGCGGGCATAATCATCATCTCATGATTATCGAAAAGTAGCTGGTCCTCGCCATGATATATATGACTGGCTACTACACAACAACTCACTTAAATATCTGTTTATTTTCATAATTGCCCAAACTTTCCTTATTTAATCATATAGTGTGGTATATTAAGATGAACATACATTTTATAAATATTATGAACGTTGTTGTGTGTTTGGCGATTGTTTTGGAAAACATGTGATGTGTGTTTTACATGATGAAATCACGGAAAAGTTTGAACATACCAAAGATATAATCAGAAGCCATAAGTCAGAATACAACAACCAAAGGTAAAAGTACAAAGGGACACAACTGTGATCTAATAAACACAAGAAAACTAAAGATTGAGCAATACGAATCCCATGCAATACTGGGGAAGAACTCAGATGCTCCGTGTCTGGTCCTTAGCTAATTGGTAAATTTCATCATTACATTTTCTCATTGTTTTCATATTGTTTATAAATTAGTGTACATATATATTTGAATAATATAAAGTTCAAGATTATGATTTTTACGTCACGATAACTGATGGTCACGTGACAATCTGATTTGAGACGCCGATGAAGCTTGTCGGTCAAGCAAAATATCCGTCAATTTGATCATAGTTATAGTCTTTTTGTAGACTTATAGTTATTTTTTGTTACATTTTAACATCTTTTTTTGATATCGTTGTGCTAACATTTTAGACGTCTGAAAATTAAACCAAACAGTGTTAGAATTAGATTTTAGAGCTGTCAAATTTTTGTTCTTCCCTCGACGGGATTTGAACCCACACCATTGATACACTGCAGCACCATTCGCTTAGCCTTACGTCCAGTGCCCTAGACCACTCGACCACATATATATATATTCTATGTCAGAGGAGTTTGAAGATACCAAAATGGGTCATCAAAATCCGTATGTCGAAGAAGAGCATACAACACAATGGCCAAAAGAAAAAAGACCAAAGGACAAACAACGATCTACAAAACATACACATAAAACTAAAGATCGAGTAACACGAACCCCACTTAAAACTGGGGATGAACTCAGGTGCTCCGGAAGGGAGTTCCTGCTCCACTAGTGGAACCCGTCGTATTAATCTAGTTACAAACCCGATGATGTCATGAATTAGAAAAAAACCGGGAGGTGTTTACGACAAGTGGAACATATCCGTGGTCATTTGTGACACGGATATTCCATAACGGTGGCGACCTTAAGACTTTCGGTTAACGAAGTCGTGGTGGTGATGACTTCAACTTAACCAAGAGGAACCCTTGGTTCAGTAGCTTCCTTGTTAGCAGCAACCCTCTATCAAGGAAATCCTGATAGGAACCACAAGCTCTGAAATATCGTAGCAACTGAGAGATATATGCTCAATATGCAGGTGCTGCTGGAATGTAAATAAAAAAAAAAAAAAAAAAACATGAACAAAATACCACACTATCGGAACACTTCCAAAATCTAATGGACACACATATGTATAACTGTTCACTTTAATGGACACACATATGTATAACTGTTCACTTTAATGGACACACATATGTATAACTGTTCACTTTAATGGACACACATATGTATAAATGTTCACTTTAGGCTTGGTACACTACAGGTAATTTAATGGACACACATATGTATAACTGTTCACTTTAATGGACACACATATGTATAACTGTTCACTTTAATTGACACACATGTGTATAAATGTTCACTTTAATGGACACACATATGTATAACTGTTCACTTTAATGGACACACATATGTATAACTGTTCACTTTAATGGACACACATATGTATAACTGTTCACTTTAGGCTTGGTACACTACAAACAATCTAATGGACACACATATGTATAACTGTTCACTTTAGGCTTGGTACACTACAGGCAATATAATGGACACACATATGTATAACTGTTCACTTTAATGGACACACATATGCATAGCTGTTCACTTTAGGCTTGGTACACTACAGGCAATATAATGGACACATATGTATAACTGTTCACTTTAATGGACACACATATGTATAACTGTTCACTTTCCTGGCTTGGTACACTACAGGCAATATAATGGACACACATATGTATAACTGTTCACTTTCCTGGCTTGGTACACTACAGGCAATATAATGGACACACATATGTATAACTGTTCACTTTCCTGGCTTGGTACACTACAGGCGATCTAATGTACACACATATGTATAACTGTTCACTTTTCTGGCTTGGTACACTACAGGCAATCTAATGGACACACAATCATATGTATAGCTGTTCACTTTCCTGGCTTGGTACACTACAGACAATCTAATGGACACGCATATGTATAACTGTTCACTTTCCTGGCTTGGTACACTACAGGCAATATAATGGACACACATATGTATAGCTGTTCACTTTCCTGGCTTGATACACTACAGGCAATCTAATGGGCACGCATATGTATAACTGTTCACTTTAGGCTTAGTACACTACAGGCAATTCTATTTAATAATGATATGAAATATCTAAGAAGGAAGCTTAAGGCGTAGTGCTGACGGCGTGGTGCTTAAGGCACAAAGTGACATTTAAAATAAAACATGGTGCAACCTTTTCAAAGACTTCAATTAAAGTAAATTAGGAAGTCTGATATAATATAGTGTCAAAGAATAAAAAGACTGTGCTACCCAGCCAGTAATGATATAATTAAGAAAATTCTATAGAATAAAAATAATTAAGAAAATACGCAATAATTTTTCAATTTACTCATTGTGATTAGTCAGGTTAATACACTGCTGATAAAAGATAAAAGACAAGATGAACTGATTTATAGTAGATATCTAACACCATCGAGTTAATGCTGGGATACTTGTGTTTTCTTCTTCTAGCCACTCAAAGTTCGTACTTCATCTTTCTTGTACATCAAACGTTAATCCAGCCTGTTATTAATACTCTTAGAACCATTGATCAAAGAAATTAAAAAAAAAGAATTTCATAATTTTGAGAAGACATCAAAGATGAAATTTTCAGTTTAAATTGAAAACCACTAGTATTTTAATTAATTGGTTGATTGTTGGTTGCTCTACGTCCAAAGACAAATATTTAATTAAGGACGAGAACAAGTTCAACAATAAATAAATATAGAACACAAAATAAGGAGGAAGTAATTAGACAAGCAGGGCAACGACCTTTGACTGTCACAGGAAAGATGTGGAAAGTTAGGTAGGCACGAACAGCCTTTTGTGAAGAAAGAAAGTTGTGCAGAGTTAGGTAGGCACGAACTTAATAGCCTTTTGTGAAGAAAGAAAGAGGTGGAGAGTTAGGTAGGCACGAACAGCCTTTTGTGAAGAAAGTTTGACAATACCAAAGGGGTCAGAAACCGTAAATAGAAGGACAGACAATACAATGGTCAGACGAAAAATTACAAAAGGACAATCAACGATCAACAAAACATTACACAGACAACTAAAGATCGAGCAACACGAACCCCATTAAAAACCAGGGAAGGTAAGCAGTTCCTGCTCCACACGTGGCACCCGTCATGTTACGCTTGTAACAAACCCGTTGATAAGTCATGACTGTGGGACTTGTGAATTGTGATAGCGACAAACGGAAAATATCCGTGGTCATTTGTGACACAGATACTCCGTAACGTAACTGTAGTTTTTTTTCAAATCCATATACATATGTACGTGGTTTTGAAAGTGCAATCATCATGGCACTCTCACACAGCTCCCACCATGGTCCTAGGCAAAGCTTCGTGTATTCTAACACGATAATACCCTATCTGCCCAGAGGGCATCTCCAATTCCCACCTGGAGACATGATGGACATACATCTCTTTGCGTTTAGTCCTAAATGTACTCAGCTATTATTTTGGTAGCAACACAGTTGTTTAGTGAGAATGTTGCTATATTATAGTGAGTGAGCGATTGTTGTCTAACGCCAAATTAACAATGTTCTAGCTATATAATAATAAGAGCAAGTTATATTCAATGGGGTGATGACGATGATGTCCGCTTTATATAATAGTCCGTGGGTAGACATGCCGCTCCATTCGGACACATTAACCTGATTCCGAGTCAACCAATCTTTTACTCCTTTATACTGTGGGTTTAGCGGGAGGTTTGGCGCCTTACAATCTGATTCAACCCACCATTTCTTTAGAAATGCCTGTACCAAGTCAGGGTCATTGCGGTTTTCACAGTTTTCCGGTTGTTGACTGATTTTATCTGTGTATATACTTATGAGTTTTGACTTTCCCTTTGTAAGATTGTTCGGAGTTCGGTAATTTTACCCTTAAATAGCAGAGAAGCAACAAATAGTCATTTTATTTTCTTTGGTTTGACACGACATGGGTTCGAACACACGATTTACCACATTAAAGGCAAGCACGCTAACCATTACACCACCGATGATCGAACACACGATCTACCACATTAAAGGCAAGCACGCTAACCATTACACCACCGATGATCGAACACACGATCTACCACATTAAAGGCAAGTACGCTAACCATTACACCACCGATGATCGAACACACGATCTACCACATTAAAGGCAAGCACGCTAACCATTACACCACCGATGATCGAACACACGATCTACCACATTAAAGGCAAGCACGCTAACCATTACACCACCGATGATCGAACACACGATCTACCACATTAAAGGCAAGCACGCTAACCATTACACCACCGATGATCGAACACACGATCTACCACATTAAAGGCAAGCACGCTAACCATTACACCACCGATGATCGAACACACGATCTACCACATTAAAGGCAAGCACGCTAACCATTACACCACCGATGATCGAACACACGATCTACCACATTAAAGGCAAGCACGCTAACCATTACACCACCGATGATCGAACACACGATCTACCACATTAAAGGGAAGTACGCTAACCATTACACCACCGATGAGGTTCAAAATATTTGACCAAGAAAGTGATGTGTTTATCACAGTGGTGTTTATATGTTTACGGTGTTGTGTTCTAGGTGATGTGTTTATCACAGTGGTGTTTATATGTTTACGGTGTTGTGTTCTAGGTGATGTGTTTATCACAGTGGTGTTTATATGTTTACGGTGTGGTGTTCTAGGTGATGTGTTTATCACAGTGGTGTTTATATGTTTACGGTGTTGTGTTCTAGGTGATGTGTTTATCACAGTGGTGTTTATATGTTTACGGTGTTGTGTTCTAGGTGATGTGTATCAACACGGTATTTAGTGTTTTTGCAATGAATTATTGAATTTGACTGACGACGAGTTTTGTGATTGATTGTTGTTTTTGACGTATTATGTGATTACATTGATTCCGTTATGGGTGTCACTGTAGTATTAATTTTTTAACAGTCAATTTTGGATTTTTCATCTCTTAAAAAAAGAAAAAAAGAACGCAGACTATAGTGACAAACGTTGGTGACAATAGAACGCAGAATATAGTGACAAACGTTGATGACAAAAGAACGCAGAATATAGTGACAAACGTTGATGAAAAAAGAACGCAGAATATAGTGACAAACGGACGTACTTTCATTCATTGTTCATTGCTCAAGCATACTGATGCCAATTTCTTAAAAATAAAAATGTGTAAGTTTACCTCCGTGTTCAAGTGCAGTTAATGAAAAGTTTTCAGATACAAAAGGGACGATCTGAAACCGAAAATCGAAAAAGGATAGATACTTCAGTGACCAAAAGCAAAAGTATAAAATAGCAAACAGTGATCTACAAAACACCACACAGAAAACTAAAGATCGCCATTTTAATTTGGCAGTGAATCAAGAACATAAATCCCCGTTTTGAAAACCTGAGATATTTCGCAGTAAGGTGAAGGAAAATTATACATAGTTTGTTTTGTATCATGTTCAAACAGTCCAGATCGTTATAATTTAACTTTATAATTTGTAATTTTACTTTATTTTCAGATGCATCTTCCTGCTAGTGGCAATATGAAATGGATTATTGGCTTGGTGGTAAATTTAATCACATTGGCAGATACATCTGGAACAACTTCCGGTGCTGTAGTAGTATCAACGGTTACACCGAATGTAGAAACAACTGGTTCCTTGTCATCTAAAAACACAACAATAGATATTATAACAACACCTATGTACCAGAAACCTGTACAAGATGAATTAAAACAGATATATGCAACTCTTGAATATGCACAAGATATGTATATTCTGCCAATTGTTTGTTCTATTGGGATAGTAGGAAACAGTCTAGTCGCTTCATACTTGTATGAAAAACGTGGTACGAATTCTTCCTTTATTTACATGTTTGCTCTGCTGATGGCGGATACACTTAGTTTGGTGTCTGATCTGTTCTTACCTATTTCAACACTACTTGCCATGTCAAAATCTGACACAATCAGGCAAACAGCAGCCAATTTGTACTTTTGGAACAAGAATTTCATTACATATGTTCTTCGAGGAACTGCTTTTAACATTCTTTGCGTTCTCTCCTTAGAACGACTGATGGCAATAAAATATCCATTGAAATTAAAGACATCTATGACTGTCAAAAGACCTCAGATTTTTCTGTTCTTCTCATTTGTGATAAGTGTGTGCACTAATTTACAAGTACCGTTGTTTACAGAGATAGCTGGCATAACAGATGAGGAGAAAAACCAGACCGTCTTTAAACGTGTCTACTCGCAATTATATTTCGTGGATAAGGCACAGTCAGACAAAATTGTACTCTTTTTGCATTTTTTTGCAGGGCCAGTGCAGATAGTGTTCTTCTGCGTCGTGAATGTTTTGATTGTCCATGGTTTATATCTCAACAGGCGTAACTTACTTGCTATGAATATGAATAACGTTGATCGCTTGCGCACGATTAAAGATCTGCAAGTGAAATTATGTAAAATTTTCCTGGCATTGTGCATTACTAATATATTTGCATTCCTACCAAATTCTATCACTACGATAATAGCCAAGCTTTTCCCAGAACTTGGAATGAGCGTGCGCGACTACTCAACACAACTTTTACTACATGGTGGTAATCTCTTAAGAGTATTGAACAGTATGAGCGATTTCATTGTGATGTTGGCTATGTCCGTTGAGATTCGTCGGGACGTCAGGAAGAAGTGCAGGTGTATAAAAATATCTGAAAAATACTTTAAAAATGAAGCTTCGTCTAGCAATGTGCAGTCAATGGACACAAAAGCGGATCTTGTTAGTGAAAGTAATGTCAGGTCATTGGAGCACACGAAAGAATGACAAACTTAACATACAAATATACCTTGAAAGAAAAGAAATTTCGTGGATCCCAGTGTTAGTGCAGTACTCATAATAAAGACATGTACGTTGTTGTTAGCTAAAACCGTAGATATCTAGATTAGTGCGCACGCAGCGTCTCTGGAATAACATTCATCATGTACGCGCAAATTGAAAAGATTGGAAAGCCAAATAATTTGAAAAATCTTTTGGAGCTTTACAGGCCATAAACAGTACAGGAAATATCGGCTGATTTATAGATGATGCGAAACATAAAAATAACTAACAAAATATATTTATTGATGCGTTTCCCGTAAGTAATAACTATCAAAATATGAAGAATTTATGTTATTTATTGATGCGTTTCCCGTAAAGCTACGAAATCCATGATTCATGTCTCACAATGAGTAGAAAGTATTTCACAGTAGAAATCATCTCCGTATGTATATGTTTAGGAACTAGAATTCAGATTGTAAAAATGAAAAAATCAGATCAATTTGTATGTATTAAATGATACTAACGTAGAGAGACAGATGTATATTTATTATTTAACTTTCCGATTTTGTGACAATTGCACGATTCAAATGTGTAGACATAGAAGATCAACATATACCATTATGTTTTTGATTGGACAGTTATAAAGCCTAACATTAATTTACACCTTCTGTGATGTGATTTTAAGAGAAGATCAATATATACCATTATGTTTTTGATTGGACAGTTATAAAGCCTAACATTAATTTACACCTTCTGTGATGTGATTTTAAGAGAAGATCAACATATAACATTATGTTTTTGATTGGACAGTTATAAAGCCTAACATTAATTTACACCTTCTGTGATGTGATTTTAAGAGAAGAACAACATATAACATTATGTTTTTGATTGGACAGTTATAAAGCCTAACATTAATTGACACCTTCTGTGATGTGATTTTAAGAGAAGATCAATATATACCATTATGTTTTTGATTGGACAGTTATAAAGCCTAACATTAATTTACACCTTCTGTGATGTGATTTTAAGAGAAGATCAACATATACCATTATGTTTTTGATTGGACAGTTATAAAGCCTAACATTAATTTACACCATCTGTGATGTGATTTTAGGAGAACTGTTATATTATAATCGAGTACGCAATTATCCGTTTACAACAAAACACTGGATTAATAGTTTCGTCTTTTTATAATTGATAGACAGGACTTTAAATTATAACATCTTGTTTGTGGGTGTGGCTTTATAATGTAACATCTTGTTTGTGGGTGTGGCTTTATAATGTAACATCTTGTTTGTGGGTGTGGCTTTATAATGTAACATCTTGTTTGTGGGTGTGGCTTTATAATGTAACATCTTGTTTGTGGGTGTGACTTTATAATGTAACATCTTGTTTGTGGGTGTGGCTTTATGATGTAGCATCTTGTTTGTGGGTTTGGCTTTATAATGTAACAGTTTGATTTTGGGAGTGGCTTTATAATGTAACATCTTGTTTGTGGGTGTGGCTTTATAATGTAACATCTTGTTTGTGGGTGTGGTTTTATAATGTAACATCTTGTTTGTGGGTTTGGCTTTATAATGTAACAGTTTGATTTTGGGAGTGGCTTTATAATGTTACAACTTGTTTGTCTACATACTTGACAGTGTAAACACTTACGGGAAGAATAGAATAATTAGTGATTTTTTTCAAACCAAAGACAAATTTTAGAATTCGTTTTAGTTAATGAATTTGATTTTAATGTCTGAGACTGTTAATTTATATACCCGCTGTTTGTCATCTTTGTAGAACTCTCCTTTGTGAAATAGTAATATTTGTGGTTTTTACGTAATCAGTTGGAGATTATTAAGAAAATATCTCTTTTATTTATTTTCGAGATTCAAATCTGCAGTGAATAAAACTTTGTTTCCTAAAATATCTTGTTGATTGTCAAATGGAAGTTGGTCCACTCCATTGCTTTAATGAATCACGTGTCCTTTCGACAATGGTTCCTAATTTTACCCTATTTATTTCTTTCTTGTATTCGTAAAAATATTAGAACTAGCAATAAAGCAATCAACAGAAATAAATGATTTTTAATCAAATTCAACTTATCGCAGTGTGCTGATGATATACAGATTTAATTTAACGATAATGAAAACTCGGAGCCTAACCTGTCTACTAGAGAAAGATTTGAAAATTGATTTGAGAATGGAATTATACACAAATGTGTATTAAGCCCAACAGTGTTAGAATTATATTTTGAATTGACATTTTTTACACCCCCACACCCCCCCCCCACCCCCTCGGCGATATTCGAACTCACCCCACTGACAACCGCGTATAGTGAGCGATTGATGCTTAGCGCTAATTCAGCAATTTTTTAGCTATATCATGGCGAGAACAAGTTAATTTGTCAATGAGGTTATGACGAGGTCCGTTTTGTACTAGACCAACACGCTGAGTTGGATTGTTATAGTGCTAGCTCACTGAAACAACAGTCCGCGGAAGGACATGTCGCTCCACTCGGACACATTATTCTGATTCCGAGCTAACCAGTCTTTGCTCTTTCTGCATAATGCTGCGTGCTTAGCGGAAAAGCAACAAATACCAATTTTATAGTCTTTGGTTTGACCCAATCGGGACTCGAACCCACGATCTAGAGCACTCGGGGCGAGCACGCTAACCATTACGCCACCGATGCAGTATATATGCATATATGTATCATAGTGCAATACTTTTTTCTAACTTTGCAGTGCTGGAAAAGGCCCAGTTGAGTTATCTCTTCGAAGCCAACAATAGGATCTGACTTTGATACCATGAACATTTCCCTACAGGTATACTTTTGCTTACCTTGGATTTACAACTACCTGTGCAATCAGTACCTATCACCACTAATGTTGTGAGTTCGAACCTCGATCATGACAATGTGTACTCGATACAACAGTATGTGATATAGTTTGTGGTAATTTGCGGTAGGTCATTGATTTTCTCCGAGTCCTCCGGTTACCTCCATCAATAAAACTGACTGCTATGATGAAGCTGGAATATTGTTGAACGTGGCGTTAAACACTATAGTCATAACACTAACTCTTGTCGTGGCGTTAAACACTATTGCCATAACACTAACCTCTTGTCGTGGCGTTAAACACTATTACCATAACACTAACCTCTTGTCGTGGCGTTAAACACTATAGCCATAACACTAACCTCTTGTCGTGGCGTTAAACACTATAGCCATAACACTAACCTCTTGTCGTGGCGTTAAACACTATAGTCAGAACACTAACTCTTGTGGTGGCGTTAAACACTATAGCCATAGCACTAACATCTTGTCGTGGCGTTAAACACTATAGCCATAACACTAACTCTTGTCGTGGCGTTAAACACTATAGTCATAACACTAACTCTTGTGGTGGCGTTAAACACTATAGCCATAGCACTAACATCTTGTCGTGGCGTTAAACACTATAGCCATAGCACTAACTTCTTGTCGTGGCGTTAAACACTATAGCCATAACACTAACTCTTGTCGTGGCGTTAAACACTATAGCCATAACACTAACCTCTTGTCGTGGCGTTAAACACTATTGCCATAACACTAACCTCTTGTCGTCGCGTTAAACACTATAGCCATAACACTAACCTTTTGTCGTGGCGTTAAACACTATAACCAAAACACTAACCTCTTGTCGTGGCGTTAAACACTATAGTCATAGCACTAACTCTTGTCGTGGCGTTAAACACTATATCCATAACACTAACTCTTGTCGTGGCGTTAAACACAATAGCCATAACACTAACTCTTGTCGTGGCGTTAAACACTATAGCTATAGCACTAACCTCTTGTCGTGGCGTTAAACACTATTGCCATAACACTAACTCTTGTCGTGGCGTTAAACACTATAGCCATAACACTAACCTCTTGTCGTGGCGTTAAACACTATAGCCATAACACTAACCTCTTGTCGTGGCGTTAAACACTATTGCCATAACACTAACTCTTGTCGTGGCGTTAAACACTATAGCCATAACACTAACCTCTTGTCGTGGCGTTAAACACTATAGCCATAACACTAACTCTTGTCGTGGCGTTAAACACAATAGCGATAACACTAACCTCTTGTCGTATCGTTAAACACTATAGCCATAGCACTAACTCTTGTCGTGGCGTTAAACACTATAGTCATAACACTAACTCTTGTCGTGGCGTTAAACACTATAGCCATAACACTAACTCTTGTCGTGGCGTTAAACACTATAGTCATAACACTAACTCTTGTCGTGGCGTAAAACACTATAGCCATAACACTAACTCTTGTCGTGGCGTTAAACACTATAGTCATAACACTAACTCTTGTCGTGGCGTTAAACACTATTGCCATAACACTAACCTCTTGTCGTGGCGTTAAACACTATAGCCATAACACTAACTCTTGTCGTGGCGTTAAACACTATTGCCATAACACTAACCTCTTGTCGTGGCGTTAAACACTATTGCCATAACACTAACCTCTTGTCGTGGCGTTAAACACTATAGTCATAACACTAACTCTTGTCGTGGCGTTAAACACTATTGCCATAACACTAACCTCTTGTCGTGGCGTTAAACACTATAGCCATAACACTAACCTCTTGTCGTGGCGTTAAACACTATAGCCATAACACTAACCTCTTGTCGTGGCGTTAAACACTATAGCCATAACACTAACCTCTTGTTAAACACTATAGTCATAACACTAACCTCTTGTCGTGACGTTAAACACTATAGCCATAACACTAACCTCTTGTCATGGCGTTAAACACTATATCCAAAACACTAACCTCTTGTTAAAAACTATAGCCATAACACTAACCTCTTGTTAAACACTATAGCCATAACACTAACCTCTTGTCGTGGCGTTAAACACTATCGCCATAACACTAACCTCTTGTCGTGGCGTTAAACACTATTGCCATAAAACTAACCTCTTGTCGTGGCGTTAAACACTATTGCCATAACACTAACCTCTTGTCGTGGCGCTAAACACTATTGCCATAACACTAACCTCTTGTCGTGGCGTTAAACACTATTGCCATAACACTAACCTCTTGTCGTGGCGCTAAACACTATAGCCATAACACTAACCTCTTGTCGTGGCGTTAAACACTATTGCCATAACACTAACCTCTTGTCGTGGCGTTAAACACTATTGCCATAACACTAACCTCTTGTCGTGGCGTTAAACACTATAGCCATAACACTAACCTCTTGTCGTGGCGTTTAACACTATCGCCATAACACTAACCTCTTGTCGTGGCGATAAACACTATTGCCATAACACTAACCTCTTGTCGTGGCGTTAAACACTATAGCCATAACACTAACCTCTTGTCGTGGCGTTAAACACTATAGTCAGAACACTAACTCTTGTGGTGGCGTTAAACACTATAGCCATAGCACTAACATCTTGTCGTGGCGTTAAACACTATAGCCATAACACTAACTCTTGTCGTGGCGTTAAACACTATAGTCATAACACTAACTCTTGTGGTGGCGTTAAACACTATAGCCATAGCACTAACATCTTGTCGTGGCGTTAAACACTATAGCCATAGCACTAACTTCTTGTCGTGGCGTTAAACACTATAGCCATAACACTAACTCTTGTCGTGGCGTTAAACACTATAGCCATAACACTAACCTCTTGTCGTGGCGTTAAACACTATTGCCATAACACTAACCTCTTGTCGTCGCGTTAAACACTATAGCCATAACACTAACCTTTTGTCGTGGCGTTAAACACTATAACCAAAACACTAACCTCTTGTCGTGGCGTTAAACACTATAGTCATAGCACTAACTCTTGTCGTGGCGTTAAACACTATATCCATAACACTAACTCTTGTCGTGGCGTTAAACACAATAGCCATAACACTAACTCTTGTCGTGGCGTTAAACACTATAGCTATAGCACTAACCTCTTGTCGTGGCGTTAAACACTATTGCCATAACACTAACTCTTGTCGTGGCGTTAAACACTATAGCCATAACACTAACCTCTTGTCGTGGCGTTAAACACTATAGCCATAACACTAACCTCTTGTCGTGGCGTTAAATACTATTGCCATAACACTAACTCTTGTCGTGGCGTTAAACACTATAGCCATAACACTAACCTCTTGTCGTGGCGTTAAACACTATAGCCATAACACTAACTCTTGTCGTGGCGTTAAACACAATAGCGATAACACTAACCTCTTGTCGTATCGTTAAACACTATAGCCATAGCACTAACTCTTGTCGTGGCGTTAAACACTATAGTCATAACACTAACTCTTGTCGTGGCGTTAAACACTATAGCCATAACACTAACTCTTGTCGTGGCGTTAAACACTATAGTCATAACACTAACTCTTGTCGTGGCGTAAAACACTATAGCCATAACACTAACTCTTGTCGTGGCGTTAAACACTATAGTCATAACACTAACTCTTGTCGTGGCGTTAAACACTATTGCCATAACACTAACCTCTTGTCGTGGCGTTAAACACTATAGCCATAACACTAACTCTTGTCGTGGCGTTAAACACTATTGCCATAACACTAACCTCTTGTCGTGGCGTTAAACACTATTGCCATAACACTAACCTCTTGTCGTGGCGTTAAACACTATAGTCATAACACTAACTCTTGTCGTGGCGTTAAACACTATTGCCATAACACTAACCTCTTGTCGTGGCGTTAAACACTATAGCCATAACACTAACCTCTTGTCGTGGCGTTAAACACTATAGCCATAACACTAACCTCTTGTCGTGGCGTTAAACACTATAGCCATAACACTAACCTCTTGTTAAACACTATAGTCATAACACTAACCTCTTGTCGTGGCGTTAAACACTATAGCCATAACACTAACCTCTTGTCATGGCGTTAAACACTATATCCAAAACACTAACCTCTTGTTAAAAACTATAGCCATAACACTAACCTCTTGTTAAACACTATAGCCATAACACTAACCTCTTGTCGTGGCGTTAAACACTATCGCCATAACACTAACCTCTTGTCGTGGCGTTAAACACTATTGCCATAAAACTAACCTCTTGTCGTGGCGTTAAACACTATTGCCATAACACTAACCTCTTGTCGTGGCGCTAAACACTATTGCCATAACACTAACCTCTTGTCGTGGCGTTAAACACTATTGCCATAACACTAACCTCTTGTCGTGGCGTTAAACACTATAGCCATAACACTAACCTCTTGTCGTGGCGTTAAACACTATTGCCATAACACTAACCTCTTGTCGTGGCGTTAAACACTATTGCCATAACACTAACCTCTTGTCGTGGCGTTAAACACTATAGCCATAACACTAACCTCTTGTCGTGGCGTTTAACACTATCGCCATAACACTAACCTCTTGTCGTGGCGATAAACACTATTGCCATAACACTAACCTCTTGTCGTGGCGTTAAACAATATTGCCATAACACTAACCTCTTGTCGTGGCGTTAAACACTATAGCCATAACACTAACTCTTCTCGTGGCGTTAAACACTATAGCCATAACACTAACCTCTTGTCGTGGCGTTAAACACTATAGCCATAGCACTAACTCTTGTCGTGGCGTTAAACACTATAGCCATAACACTAACCTCTTGTCGTGGCGTTAAACACTATAGCCATAGCACTAACTCTTGTCGTGGCGTTAAACACTATAGCCATAACACTAACCTCTTGTCGTGGCGTTAAACACTATAGTCATAACACTAACTCTTGTCTTGGCGTTAAACACTATAGCCATAGCACTAACTTCTTGTCGTGGCGTTAAACACTATAGCCATAACACTAACCTCTTGTCGTGGCGTTAAACACTATAGCCATAGCACTAACTCTTGTCGTGGCGTTAAACACTATACCCATAACACTAACTCTTGTCGTGGCGTTAAACACTATAGCCATAGCACTAACCTCTTGTCGTGGCGTTAAACACTATAGCCATAACACTAACCTCTTGTCGTGGCGTTAAACACTATAGCCATAACACTAACTCTTGTCGTAGCGTTAAACACTATAGCCATAGCGCTAACTTCTTGTCGTGGCGATAAACACTATAGCCATAACACTAACCTCTTGTCGTGGCGTTAAACACTATAGCCATAACACTAACCTCTTGTCGTGGCGTTAAACACTATAGCCATAACACTAACCTCTTGTCGTGGCGTTAAACACTATAGCCATAACACTAACTTCTTGTCGTGGCGTTAAACACTATAGCCATAACACTAACCTCTTGTCGTGGCGTTAAACACTATAGTCATAGCACTAACTCTTGTCGTGGCGTTAAACACTATAGTCATAACACTAACTCTTGTCGTGGCGTTAAACACTATAGCCATAGCACTAACTTCGTGTCGTGGCGTTAAACACTATAGTCATAACACTAACTCTTGTCGTGGCGTTAAACACTATAGTCATAACACTAACTCTTGTCGTGGCGTTAAACACTATAGCCATAACACTAACTCTTGTCGTGGCGTTAAACACTATAGTCATAACACTAACTCTTGTCGTGGCGTTAAACACTATTGCCATAACACTAACCTCTTGTCGTGGCGTTAAACACTATAGCCATAACACTAACTCTTGTCGTGGCGTTAAACACTATTGCCATAACACTAACCTCTTGTCGTGGCGTTAAACACTATTGCCATAACACTAACCTCTTGTCGTGGCGTTAAACACTATAGTCATAACACTAACTCTTGTCGTGGCGTTAAACACTATTGCCATAACACTAACCTCTTGTCGTGGCGTTAAACACTATAGCCATAACACTAACCTCTTGTCGTGGCGTTAAACACTATAGCCATAACACTAACCTCTTGTCGTGGCGTTAAACACTATAGCCATAACACTAACCTCTTGTTAAACACTATAGTCATAACACTAACCTCTTGTCGTGGCGTTAAACACTATAGCCATAACACTAACCTCTTGTCATGGCGTTAAACACTATATCCAAAACACTAACCTCTTGTTAAAAACTATAGCCATAACACTAACCTCTTGTTAAACACTATAGCCATAACACTAACCTCTTGTCGTGGCGTTAAACACTATCGCCATAACACTAACCTCTTGTCGTGGCGTTAAACACTATTGCCATAAAACTAACCTCTTGTCGTGGCGTTAAACACTATTGCCATAACACTAACCTCTTGTCGTGGCGCTAAACACTATTGCCATAACACTAACCTCTTGTCGTGGCGTTAAACACTATTGCCATAACACTAACCTCTTGTCGTGGCGTTAAACACTATAGCCATAACACTAACCTCTTGTCGTGGCGTTAAACACTATTGCCATAACACTAACCTCTTGTCGTGGCGTTAAACACTATTGCCATAACACTAACCTCTTGTCGTGGCGTTAAACACTATAGCCATAACACTAACCTCTTGTCGTGGCGTTTAACACTATCGCCATAACACTAACCTCTTGTCGTGGCGTTAAACACTATTGCCATAACACTAACCTCTTGTCGTGGCGTTAAACAATATTGCCATAACACTAACCTCTTGTCGTGGCGTTAAACACTATAGCCATAACACTAACTCTTCTCGTGGCGTTAAACACTATAGCCATAACACTAACCTCTTGTCGTGGCGTTAAACACTATAGCCATAGCACTAACTCTTGTCGTGGCGTTAAACACTATAGCCATAACACTAACCTCTTGTCGTGGCGTTAAACACTATAGCCATAGCACTAACTCTTGTCGTGGCGTTAAACACTATAGCCATAACACTAACCTCTTGTCGTGGCGTTAAACACTATAGTCATAACACTAACTCTTGTCTTGGCGTTAAACACTATAGCCATAGCACTAACTTCTTGTCGTGGCGTTAAACACTATAGCCATAACACTAACCTCTTGTCGTGGCGTTAAACACTATAGCCATAGCACTAACTCTTGTCGTGGCGTTAAACACTATACCCATAACACTAACTCTTGTCGTGGCGTTAAACACTATAGCCATAGCACTAACCTCTTGTCGTGGCGTTAAACACTATAGCCATAACACTAACCTCTTGTCGTGGCGTTAAACACTATAGCCATAACACTAACTCTTGTCGTAGCGTTAAACACTATAGCCATAGCGCTAACTTCTTGTCGTGGCGATAAACACTATAGCCATAACACTAACCTCTTGTCGTGGCGTTAAACACTATAGCCATAACACTAACCTCTTGTCGTGGCGTTAAACACTATAGCCATAACACTAACCTCTTGTCGTGGCGTTAAACACTATAGCCATAACACTAACTTCTTGTCGTGGCGTTAAACACTATAGCCATAACACTAACCTCTTGTCGTGGCGTTAAACACTATAGTCATAGCACTAACTCTTGTCGTGGCGTTAAACACTATAGTCATAACACTAACTCTTGTCGTGGCGTTAAACACTATAGCCATAGCACTAACTTCGTGTCGTGGCGTTAAACACTATAGTCATAACACTAACTCTTGTCGTGGCGTTAAACACTATAGTCATAACACTAACTCTTGTCGTGGCGTTAAACACTATAGCCATAACACTAACTCTTGTCGTGGCGTTAAACACTATAGTCATAACACTAACTCTTGTCGTGGCGTTAAACACTATTGCCATAACACTAACCTCTTGTCGTGGCGTTAAACACTATAGCCATAACACTAACTCTTGTCGTGGCGTTAAACACTATTGCCATAACACTAACCTCTTGTCGTGGCGTTAAACACTATTGCCATAACACTAACCTCTTGTCGTGGCGTTAAACACTATAGTCATAACACTAACTCTTGTCGTGGCGTTAAACACTATTGCCATAACACTAACCTCTTGTCGTGGCGTTAAACACTATAGCCATAACACTAACCTCTTGTCGTGGCGTTAAACACTATAGCCATAACACTAACCTCTTGTCGTGGCGTTAAACACTATAGCCATAACACTAACCTCTTGTTAAACACTATAGTCATAACACTAACCTCTTGTCGTGGCGTTAAACACTATAGCCATAACACTAACCTCTTGTCATGGCGTTAAACACTATATCCAAAACACTAACCTCTTGTTAAAAACTATAGCCATAACACTAACCTCTTGTTAAACACTATAGCCATAACACTAACCTCTTGTCGTGGCGTTAAACACTATCGCCATAACACTAACCTCTTGTCGTGGCGTTAAACACTATTGCCATAAAACTAACCTCTTGTCGTGGCGTTAAACACTATTGCCATAACACTAACCTCTTGTCGTGGCGCTAAACACTATAGCCATAACACTAACCTCTTGTCGTGGCGTTAAACACTATTGCCATAACACTAACCTCTTGTCGTGGCGTTAAACACTATAGCCATAACACTAACCTCTTGTCGTGGCGTTAAACACTATTGCCATAACACTAACCTCTTGTCGTGGCGTTAAACACTATTGCCATAACACTAACCTCTTGTCGTGGCGTTAAACACTATAGCCATAACACTAACCTCTTGTCGTGGCGTTTAACACTATCGCCATAACACTAACCTCTTGTCGTGGCGTTAAACACTATTGCCATAACACTAACCTCTTGTCGTGGCGTTAAACAATATTGCCATAACACTAACCTCTTGTCGTGGCGTTAAACACTATAGCCATAACACTAACTCTTCTCGTGGCGTTAAACACTATTGCCATAACACTAACCTCTTGTCGTGGCGTTAAACACTATAGCCATAGCACTAACTCTTGTCGTGGCGTTAAACACTATAGCCATAACACTAACCTCTTGTCGTGGCGTTAAACACTATAGCCATAGCACTAACTCTTGTCGTGGCGTTAAACACTATAGCCATAACACTAACCTCTTGTCGTGGCGTTAAACACTATAGTCATAACACTAACTCTTGTCTTGGCGTTAAACACTATAGCCATAGCACTAACTTCTTGTCGTGGCGTTAAACACTATAGCCATAACACTAACCTCTTGTCGTGGCGCTAAACACTATAGCCATAGCACTAACTCTTGTCGTGGCGTTAAACACTATACCCATAACACTAACTCTTGTCGTGGCGTTAAACACTATAGCCATAGCACTAACCTCTTGTCGTGGCGTTAAACACTATAGCCATAACACTAACCTCTTGTCGTGGCGTTAAACACTATAGCCATAACACTAACTCTTGTCGTAGCGTTAAACACTATAGCCATAGCGCTAACTTCTTGTCGTGGCGATAAACACTATAGCCATAACACTAACCTCTTGTCGTGGCGTTAAACACTATAGCCATAACACTAACCTCTTGTCGTGGCGTTAAACACTATAGCCATAACACTAACCTCTTGTCGTGGCGTTAAACACTATAGCCATAACACTAACTTCTTGTCGTGGCGTTAAACACTATAGCCATAACACTAACCTCTTGTCGTGGCGTTAAACACTATAGTCATAGCACTAACTCTTGTCGTGGCGTTAAACACTATAGTCATAACACTAACTCTTGTCGTGGCGTTAAACACTATAGCCATAGCACTAACTTCGTGTCGTGGCGTTAAACACTATAGCCATAACACTAACCTCTTGTCGTGGCGTTAAACACTATAGCCATAGCACTAACTCTTGTCGTGGCGTTAAACACTATAGCCATAACACTAACTCTTGTCGTGGCGTTAAACACTATTGCCATAGCACTAACCTCTTGTCGTGGCGCTAAACACTATAGCCATAACACTAACTCTTGTCGTGGCGTTAAACACTATAGCCATAACACTAACTCTTGTCGTGGCGTTAAACACTATTGCCATAACACTAACCTCTTGTCGTGGCGTTAAACACTATAGCCATAGCACTAACTCTTGTCGTAGCGTTAAACACTATAGCCATAACACTACCCTCTTGTCGTGGCGTTAAACACTATAGCCATAACACTAACTCTTGTCGTGGCGTTAAACACTATAGCCATAGCACTAACCTCTTGTCGTGGCGTTAAACACTATAGTCATAACACTAACTCTTGTCGTGGCGTTAAACACTATAGCCATAGCACTAACCTCTTGTCGTATCGTTAAACACTATAGCCATAACACTAACATCTTTTCGTGGCGTTAAACACTATAGCCATAACACTAACATCTTGTCGTGGCGTTAAACACTATTGCCATAACACTAACCTCTTGTCGTGGCGTTAAACACTATAGCCATAACACTAACCTCTTGTCGTGGCGTTAAACAGTATTGCCATAACACTAACCTCTTGTCGTGGCGTTAAACACTATAGCCATAGCACTAACCTCTTCTCGTGGCGTTAAACACTATAGCCAGAACACTAACTCTTGTCGTGGCGTTAAACACTATAGCCAAAACACTAACCTCTTGTCGTGGCGTTAAGCACTATAGCCATAACACTAACCTCTTGTCGTGGCGTTAAACACTATAGCCATAACACTAACCTCTTGTCGTGGCGTTTAACACTATCGCCATAACACTAACCTCTTGTCATGGCGTTAAACACTATTGCCATAACACTAACCTCTTGTCGTGGTGTTAAACACTATTGCCATAACACTAACCTCTTGTCGTGGCGTTAAACACTATAGCCATAACACTAACTCCTGTGGTGGCGTTAAACACTATTGCCATAACACTAACCTCTTGTCGTGGCGTTAAACACTATAGCCATAGCACTAACTCTTGTCGTGGCGTTAAACACTATAGCCATAACACCAACCTCTTGTCGTGGCGTTAAACACTATTGCCATAACACTAACTCTTGTCGTGGCGTTAAACACTATAGCCATAACACTAACCTCTTGTGGTGGCGTTAAACACTATAGTCATAACACTAACTCTTGTCGTGGAGCTTAACACTATAGCCATAGCACTAACTTCTTCTCGTGGCGTTAAACACTATAGCCATAACACTAACTCTTGTCGTGGCGTTAAACACTATAGCCATAGCACTAACTCTTCTCGTGGCGTTAAACACTATAGCCATAGCACTAACCTCTTGTCGTGGCGTTAAACACTATAGCCATAGCACTAACTCTTGTCGTGGCGTTAAACACTATAGCCATAGCACTAACCTCTTGTCGTGGCGTTGAACACTATAGCCATAGCACTAACCTCTTGTCGTGGCGTTAAACACTATAGCCATAACCCTAACTCTTGTCGTGGCGTTAAACACTATAGCCATAACACTAACCTCTTGTCGTGGCGTTAAACACTATAGCCATAACACTAACCTCTTGTCGTGGCGTTAAACACTATAGCCATAACACTAACCTCTTGTCATGGCGTTAAACACTATAGCCATATCACTAACTCTTGTCGTAGCGTTAAACACTATAGCCATAGCACTAACATCTTGTCGTGGCGTTAAACACTATAGCCATAACACTAATCTCTTGTCGTGGCGTTAAACAATATTGCCATAACACTAACCTCTTGTTAAACACTATTGTCATAACACTAACCTCTTGTCGTGGCGTTAAACACTATAGCCATAACACTAACCTCTTGTCATGGCGTTAAACACTATATCCATAACACTAACCTCTTGTTAAACATTATAGCCATAACACTAATCTCTTGTTAAACACTCTAGCCATAACACTAACCTCTTGTCATGGCGTTAAACACTATATCCAAAACACTAACCTCTTGTTAAAAACTATAGCCATAACACTAACCTCTTGTTAAACACTATAGCCATAACACTAACCTCTTGTCGTGGCGTTAACACTATCGCCATAACACTAACCTCTTGTCGTGGCCTTAAACACTATTGCCATAAAACTAACCTCTTGTCGTGGCGTTAAACACTATTGCCATAACACTAACCTCTTGTCGTGGCGCTAAACACTATAGCCATAACACTAACCTCTTGTCGTGGCGTTAAACACTATTGCCATAACACTAACCTCTTGTCGTGGCGTTAAATACTATAGCCATGACACTAACCTCTTGTCGTGGCGTTAAACACTATAGCCATAACACTAACCTCTTATCATGGCGTTTAACACTATCGCCATAACACTAACCTCTTGTCGTGGCGTTAAACACTATTGCCATAACACTAACCTCTTGTCGTGGCGTTAAGCACTATAGCCATAACACTAACCTCTTGTCGTGGCGTTAAACACTATTGCCATAACACTAACCTCTTGTCGTGGCGTTAAACACTATTGCCATAACACTAACCTCTTGTCGTGGCGTTAAACACTATAGCCATAACACTAACCTCTTGTCGTGGCGTTAAACACTATTGCCATAACACTAACCTCTTGTCGTGGCGTTAAACACTATAGCCATAACACTAACCTCTTGTCGTGGCGTTAAACACTATAGCCATAACACTAACCTCTTGTCGTGGCGTTTAACACTATCGCCATAACACTAACCTCTTGTCGTGGCGTTAAACACTATTGCCATAACACTAACCTCTTGTCGTGGCGTTAAACACTATAGCCATAACACTAACCTCTTATCATGGCGTTTAACACTATCGCCATAACACTAACCTCTTGTCGTGGCGTTAAACACTATTGCCATAACACTAACCTCTTGTCGTGGCGTTAAACACTATAGCCATAGCACTAACTTCTTGTCGTGGCGTTAAACACTATAGCCATAACACTAACCTCTTGTCGTGGCGTTAAACACTATAGCCATAGCACTAACTCTTGTCGTGGCGTTAAACACTATACCCATAACACTAACTCTTGTCGTGGCGTTAAACACTATAGCCATAGCACTAACCTCTTGTCGTGGCGTTAAACACTATAGCCATAACACTAACCTCTTGTCGTGGCGTTAAACACTATAGCCATAACACTAACTCTTGTCGTAGCGTTAAACACTATAGCCATAGCGCTAACATCTTGTCGTGGCGATAAACACTATAGCCATAACAGTAACCTCTTGTCGTGGCGTTAAACACTATAGCCATAACACTAACCTCTTGTCGTGGCGTTAAACACTATAGCCATAACACTAACTTCTTGTCGTGGCGTTAAACACTATAGTCATAGCACTAACTCTTGTCGTGGCGTTAAACACTATAGTCATAACACTAACTCTTGTCGTGGCGTTAAACACTATAGCCATAGCACTAACTTCGTGTCGTGGCGTTAAACACTATAGCCATAACACTAACCTCTTGTCGTGGCGTTAAACACTATAGCCATAGCACTAACTCTTGTCGTGGCGTTAAACACTATAGCCATAACACTAACTCTTGTCGTGGCGTTAAACACTATAGCCATAGCACTAACCTCTTGTCGTGGCGCTAAACACTATAGCCATAACACTAACTCTTGTCGTGGCGTTTAACACTATAGCCATAACACTAACCTCTTGTCGTGGCGTTAAACACTATTGCCATAACACTAACCTCTTGTCGTGGCGTTAAACACTATAGCCATAGCACTAACTCTTGTCGTAGCGTTAAACACTATAGCCATAACACTAACCTCTTGTCGTGGCGTTAAACACTATAGCCATAACACTAACTCTTGTCGTGGCGTTAAACACTATAGCCATAGCACTAACCTCTTGTCGTGGCGTTAAACACTATAGTCATAACACTAACTCTTGTCGTGGCGTTAAACACTATTGCCATAGCACTAACCTCTTGTCGTATCGTTAAACACTATAGCCATAACACTAACATCTTGTCGTGGCGTTAAACACTATAGCCATAACACTAACATCTTGTCGTGGCGTTAAACACTATTGCCATAACACTAACCTCTTGTCGTGGCGTTAAACACTATAGTCATAACACTAACCTCTTGTCGTGGCGTTAAACACTATAGCCATAACACTAACCTCTTGTCGTGGCGTTAAACACTATTGCCATAACACTAACCTCTTGTCGTGGCGTTAAACACTATAGCCATAGCACTAACCTCTTCTCGTGGCGTTAAACACTATAGCCAGAACACTAACTCTTGTCGTGGCGTTAAACACTATAGCCAAAACACTAACCTCTTGTCGTGGCGTTAAACACTATAGCCATAACACTAACCTCTTGTCGTGGCGTTAAACACTATAGCCATAACACTAACCTCTTGTCGTGGCGTTTAACACTATCGCCATAACACTAACCTCTTGTCATGGCGTTAAACACTATTGCCATAACACTAACCTCTTGTCGTGGCGTTAAACACTATTGCCATAACACTAACCTCTTGTCGTGGCGTTAAACACTATAGCCATAACACTAACTCCTGTGGTGGCGTTAAACACTATTGCCATAACACTAACCTCTTGTCGTGGCGTTAAACACTATAGCCATAGCACTAACTCTTGTCGTGGCGTTAAACACTATAGCCATAACACTAACCTCTTGTCGTGGCGTTAAACACTATTGCCATAACACTAACTCTTGTCGTGGCGTTAAACACTATAGCCATAACACTAACCTCTTGTGGTGGCGTTAAACACTATAGTCATAACACTAACTCTTGTCGTGGAGCTTAACACTATAGCCATAGCACTAACTTCTTGTCGTGGCGTAAAACACTATAGCCATAACACTAACTCTTGTCGTGGCGTTAAACACTATAGCCATAGCACTAACTCTTGTCGTGGCGTTAAACACTATAGCCATAGCACTAACCTCTTGTCGTGGCGTTAAACACTATAGCCATAGCACTAACTCTTGTCGTGGCGTTAAACACTATAGCCATAGCACTAACCTCTTGTCGAGGCGTTAAACACTATAGCCATAGCACTAACCTCTTGTCGTGGCGTTAAACACTATAGCCATAACCCTAACCTCTTGTCGTGGCGTTAAGCACTATAGCCATAACACTAACCTCTTGTCGTGGCGTTAAACACTATTGCCATAACACTAACCTCTTGTCGTGGCGTTAAACACTATTGCCATAACACTAACCTCTTGTCGTGGCGTTAAACACTATAGCCATAACACTAACCTCTTGTCGTGGCGTTAAACACTATTGCCATAACACTAACCTCTTGTCGTGGCGTTAAACACTATTGCCATAACACTAACCTCTTGTCTGGCGTTAAACACTATAGCCATAACACTAACCTCTTGTCGTGGCGTTTAACACTATCGCCATAACACTAACCTCTTGTCGTGGCGTTAAACACTATTGCCATAACACTAACCTCTTGTCGTGGCGTTAAACAATATTGCCATAACACTAACCTCTTGTCGTGGCGTTAAACACTATAGCCATAACACTAACTCTTCTCGTGGCGTTAAACACTATAGCCATAACACTAACCTCTTGTCGTGGCGTTAAACACTATAGCCATAGCACTAACTCTTGTCGTGGCGTTAAACACTATAGCCATAACACTAACCTCTTGTCGTGGCGTTAAACACTATAGCCATAGCACTAACTCTTGTCGTGGCGTTAAACACTATAGCCATAACACTAACCTCTTGTCGTGGCGTTAAACACTATAGTCATAACACTAACTCTTGTCGTGGCGTTAAACACTATAGCCATAGCACTAACTTCTTGTCGTGGCGTTAAACACTATAGCCATAACACTAACCTCTTGTCGTGGCGTTAAACACTATAGCCATAGCACTAACTCTTGTCGTGGCGTAAAACACTATACCCATAACACTAACTCTTGTCGTGGCGTTAAACACTATAGCATAGCACTAACCTCTTGTCGTGGCGTTAAACACTATAGCATAGCACTAACCTCTTGTCGTGGCGTTAAACACTATTGCCATAACACTAACCTCTTGTCGTGGCGTTAAACACTATAGCCATAACACTAACTCTTGTCGTAGTGTTAAACACTATAGCCATAGCGCTAACATCTTGTCGTGGCGATAAACACTATAGCCATAACACTAACCTCTTGTCGTGGCGTTAAACACTATTGCCATAACACTAACCTCTTGTCGTGGCGTTAAACACTATAGCCATAACACTAACCTCTTGTCGTGGCGTTAAACACTATAGCCATAACACTAACTTCTTGTCGTGGCGTTAAACACTATAGCCATAACACTAACCTCTTGTCGTGGCGTTAAACACTATAGTCATAGCACTAACTCTTGTCGTGGCGTTAAACACTATAGTCATAACACTAACTCTTGTCGTGGCGTTAAACACTATAGCCATAGCACTAACTTCGTGTCGTGGCGTTAAACACTATAGCCATAACACTAACCTCTTGTCGTGGCGTTAAACACTATAGCCATAGCACTAACTCTTGTCGTGGCGTTAAACACTATAGCCATAACACTAACTCTTGTCGTGGCGTTAAACACTATAGACATAGCACTAACCTCTTGTCGTGGCGCTAAACACTATAGCCATAACACTAACTCTTGTCGTGGCGTTAAACACTATAGCCATAACACTAACCTCTTGTCGTGGCGTTAAACACTATTGCCATAACACTAACCTCTTGTCGTGGCGTTAAACACTATAGCCATAGCACTAACTCTTGTCGTAGCGTTAAACACTATTGCCATAACACTAACCTCTTGTCGTGGCGTTAAACACTATAGCCATAGCACTAACTCTTGTCGTGGCGTTAAACACTATAGCCATAGCACTAACCTCTTGTCGTGGCGTTAAACACTATAGTTATAACACTAACTCTTGTCGTGGCGTTAAACACTATAGCCATAGCACTAACCTCTTGTCGTATCGTTAAACACTATAGCCATAACACTAACATCTTGTCGTGGCGTTAAACACTATAGCCATAACACTAACATCTTGTCGTGGCGTTAAACACTATTGCCATAACACTAACCTCTTGTCGTGGCGTTAAACACTATAGCCATAACACTAACCTCTTGTCGTGGCGTTAAACACTATTGCCATAACACTAACCTCTTGTCGTGGCGTTAAACACTATAGCCATAGCACTAATCTCTTCTCGTGGCGTTAAACACTATAGCCAGAACACTAACTCTTGTCGTGGCGTTAAACACTATAGCCAAAACACTAACCTCTTGTCGTGGCGTTAAACACTATAGCCATAACACTAACCTCTTGTCGTGGCGTTAAACACTATAGCCATAACACTAACCTCTTGTCGTGGCGTTTAACACTATCGCCATAACACTAACCTCTTGTCATGGCGTTAAACACTATTGCCATAACACTAACCTCTTGTCGTGGCGTTAAACACTATAGCCATAACACTAACCTCTTGTCGTGGCGTTAAACACTATTGCCATAACACTAACCTCTTGTCGTGGCGTTAAACACTATTGACATAACACTAACCTCTTGTCGTGGCGTTAAACACTATAGCCATAACACTAACCTCTTGTCGTGGCGTTTAACACTATCGCCATAACACTAACCTCTTGTCGTGGCGTTAAACACTATTGCCATAACACTAACCTCTTGTCGTGGCGTTAAACAATATTGCCATAACACTAACCTCTTGTCGTGGCGTTAAACACTATAGCCATAACACTAACTCTTCTCGTGGCGTTAAACACTATAGCCATAACACTAACCTCTTGTCGTGGCGTTAAACACTATAGCCATAGCACTAACTCTTGTCGTGGCGTTAAACACTATAGCCATAACACTAACCTCTTGTCGTGGCGTTAAACACTATAGCCATAGCACTAACTCTTGTCGTGGCGTTAAACACTATAGCCATAACACTAACCTCTTGTCGTGGCGTTAAACACTATAGTCATAACACTAACTCTTGTCGTGGCGTTAAACACTATAGCCATAGCACTAACTTCTTGTCGTGGCGTTAAACACTATAGCCATAACACTAACCTCTTGTCGTGGCGTTAAACACTATAGCCATAGCACTAACTCTTGTCGTGGCGTTAAACACTATACCCATAACACTAACTCTTGTCGTGGCGTTAAACACTATAGCCATAGCACTAACCTCTTGTCGTGGCGTTAAACACTATAGCCATAACACTAACCTCTTGTCGTGGCGTTAAACACTATAGCCATAACACTAACTCTTGTCGTAGCGTTAAACACTATAGCCATAGCGCTAACATCTTGTCGTGGCGATAAACACTATAGCCATAACACTAACCTCTTGTCGTGGCGTTAAACACTATAGCCATAACACTAACCTCTTGTCGTGGCGTTAAACACTATAGCCATAACACTAACTTCTTGTCGTGGCGTTAAACACTATAGCCATAACACTAACCTCTTGTCGTGGCGTTAAACACTATAGTCATAGCACTAACTCTTGTCGTGGCGTTAAACACTATAGTCATAACACTAACTCTTGTCGTGGCGTTAAACACTATAGCCATAGCACTAACTTCGTGTCGTGGCGTTAAACACTATAGCCATAACACTAACCTCTTGTCGTGGCGTTAAACACTATAGCCATAGCACTAACTCTTGTCGTGGCGTTAAACACCATAGCCATAACACTAACTCTTGTCGTGGCGTTAAACACTATAGACATAGCACTAACCTCTTGTCGTGGCGCTAAACACTATAGACATAGCACTAACTCTTGTCGTGGCGTTAAACACTATAGCCATAACACTAACCTCTTGTCGTGGCGTTAAACACTATTGCCATAACACTAACCTCTTGTCGTGGCGTTAAACACTATAGCCATAGCACTAACTCTTGTCGTAGCGTTAAACACTATAGCCATAACACTAACCTCTTGTCGTGGCGTTAAACACTATAGCCATAACACTAACTCTTGTCGTGGCGTTAAACACTATAGCCATAGCACTAACCTCTTGTCGTGGCGTTAAACACTATAGTCATAACACTAACTCTTGTCGTGGCGTTAAACACTATAGCCATAGCACTAACCTCTTGTCGTATCGTTAAACACTATAGCCATAACACTAACATCTTGTCGTGGCGTTAAACACTATAGCCATAACACTAACATCTTGTCGTGGCGTTAAACACTATTGCCATAACACTAACCTCTTGTCGTGGCGTTAAACACTATAGCCATAACACTAACCTCTTGTCGTGGCGTTAAACACTATTGCCATAACACTAACCTCTTGTCGTGGCGTTAAACACTATAGCCATAGCACTAACCTCTTCTCGTGGCGTTAAACACTATAGCCAGAACACTAACTCTTGTCGTGGCGTTAAACACTATAGCCAAAACACTAACCTCTTGTCGTGGCGTTAAACACTATAGCCATAACACTAACCTCTTGTCGTGGCGTTAAACACTATAGCCATAACACTAACCTCTTGTCGTGGCGTTTAACACTATCGCCATAACACTAACCTCTTGTCATGGCGTTAAACACTATTGCCATAACACTAACCTCTTGTCGTGGCGTTAAACACTATTGCCATAACACTAACCTCTTGTCATGGCGTTAAACACTATTGCCATAACACTAACCTCTTGTCGTGGCGTTAAACACTATTGCCATAACACTAACCTCTTGTCGTGGCGCTAAACACTATAGCCATAACACTAACCTCTTGTCGTGGCGTTAAACACTATTGCCATAACACTAACCTCTTGTCGTGGCGTTAAATACTATAGCCATGACACTAACCTCTTGTCGTGGCGTTAAACACTATAGCCATAACACTAACCTCTTATCATGGCGTTAAACACTATAGCCATAACACTAACCTCTTGTCGTGGCGTTAAACACTATTGCCATAACACTAACCTCTTGTCGTGGCGTTAAGCACTATAGCCATAACACTAACCTCTTGTCGTGGCGTTAAACACTATTGCCATAACACTAACCTCTTGTCGTGGCGTTAAACACTATTGCCATAACACTAACCTCTTGTCGTGGCGTTAAACACTATAGCCATAACACTAACCTCTTGTCGTGGCGTTAAACACTATTGCCATAACACTAACCTCTTGTCGTGGCGTTAAAAACTATAGCCATAACACTAACCTCTTGTCGTGGCGTTAAACACTATAGTCATAACACTAACCTCTTGTCGTGGCGTTTAACACTATCGCCATAACACTAACCTCTTGTCGTGGCGTTAAACACTATTGCCATAACACTAACCTCTTGTCGTGGTGTTAAACAATATTGCCATAACACTAACCTCTTGTCGTGGCGTTAAACACTATAGCCATAACACTAACTCTTCTCGTGGCGTTAAACACTATAGCCATAACACTAACCTCTTGTCGTGGCGTTAAACACTATAGCCATAGCACTAACTCTTGTCGTGGCGTTAAACACTATAGCCATAACACTAACCTCTTGTCGTGGCGTTAAACACTATAGCCATAGCACTAACTCTTGTCGTGGCGTTAAACACTATAGCCATAACACTAACCTCTTGTCGTGGCGTTAAACACTATAGTCATAACACTAACTCTTGTCGTGGCGTTAAACACTATAGCCATAGCACTAACTTCTTGTCGTGGCGTTAAACACTATAGCCATAACACTAACCTCTTGTCGTGGCGTTAAACAATATAGCCATAGCACTAACTCTTGTCGTGGCGTTAAACACTATACCCATAACACTAACTCTTGTCGTGGCGTTAAACACTATAGTCATAGCACTAACTCTTGTCGTGGCGTTAAACACTATAGTCATAACACTAACTCTTGTCGTGGCGTTAAACACTATAGCCATAGCACTAACTTCGTGTCGTGGCGTTAAACACTATAGCCATAACACTGACCTCTTGTCGTGGCGTTAAACACTATAGCCATAGCACTAACTCTTGTCGTTGCGTTAAACACTATAGCCATAACACTAACTCTTGTCGTGGCGTTAAACACTATAGCCATAGCACTAACCTCTTGTCGTGGCGCTAAACACTATAGCCATAACACTAACTCTTGTCGTGGCGTTAAACACTATAGCCATAACACTAACCTCTTGTCGTGGCGTTAAACAATATTGCCATAACACTAACCTCTTGTCGTGGCGTTAAACACTATAGCCATAGCACTAACTCTTGTCGTAGCGTTAAACACTATAGCCATAACACTAACCTCTTGTCGTGGCGTTAAACACTATAGCCATAACACTAACTCTTGTCGTGGCGTTAAACACTATAGCCATAGCACTAACCTCTTGTCGTGGCGTTAAACACTATAGTCATAACACTAACTCTTGTCGTGGCGTTAAACACTATTGCCATAGCACTAACCTCTTGTCGTATCGTTAAACACTATAGCCATAACACTAACATCTTGTCGTGGCGTTAAACACTATAGCCATAACACTAACATCTTGTCGTGGCGTTAAACACTATTGCCATAACACTAACCTCTTGTCGTGGCGTTAAACACTATAGTCATAACACTAACCTCTTGTCGTGGCGTTAAACACCATAGCCATAACACTAACCTCTTGTCGTGGCGTTAAACACTATTGCCATAACACTAACCTCTTGTCGTGGCGTTAAACACTATTGCCATAACACTAACCTCTTGTCGTGGCGTTAAACACTATAGCCATAACACTAACCTCTTGTCGTGGCGTTAAACACTATAGCCATAACACTAACCTCTTGTCGTGGCGTTTAACACTATCGCCATAACACTAACCTCTTGTCGTGGCGTTAAACACTATTGCCATAACACTAACCTCTTGTCGTGGTGTTAAACAATATTGCCATAACACTAACCTCTTGTCGTGGCGTTAAACACTATAGCCATAACACTAACTCTTCTCGTGGCGTTAAACACTATTGCCATAACACTAACCTCTTGTCGTGGCGTTAAACACTATAGCCATAGCACTAACTCTTGTCGTGGCGTTAAACACTATAGCCATAACACTAACCTCTTGTCGTGGCGTTAAACACTATAGCCATAACACTAACATCTTGTCGTGGCGTTAAACACTATAGCCATAACACTAACATCTTGTCGTGGCGTTAAACACTATTGCCATAACACTAACCTCTTGTCGTGGCGTTAAACACTATAGTCATAACACTAACCTCTTGTCGTGGCGTTAAACACCATAGCCATAACACTAACCTCTTGTCGTGGCGTTAAACACTATTGCCATAACACTAACCTCTTGTCGTGGCGTTAAACACTATTGCCATAACACTAACTTCTTGTCGTGGCGTTAAACACTATAGCCATAACACTAACCTCTTGTCGTGGCGTTAAACACTATTGCCATAACACTAACCTCTTGTCGTGGCGTTAAACACTATAGCCATAACACTAACCTCTTGTCGTGGCGCTAAACACTATAGCCATAACACTAACCTCTTGTCGTGGCGTTTAACACTATCGCCATAACACTAACCTCTTGTCGTGGCGTTAAACACTATTGCCATAACACTAACCTCTTGTCGTGGTGTTAAACAATATTGCCATAACACTAACCTCTTGTCGTGGCGTTAAACACTATAGCCATAACACTAACTCTTCTCGTGGCGTTAAACACTATAGCCATAACACTAACCTCTTGTCGTGGCGTTAAACACTATAGCCATAGCACTAACTCTTGTCGTGGCGTTAAACACTATAGCCATAACACTAACCTCTTGTCGTGGCGTTAAACACTATAGCCATAGCACTAACTCTTGTCGTGGCGTTAAACACTATAGCCATAACACTAACCTCTTGTCGTGGCGTTAAACACTATAGTCATAACACTAACTCTTGTCTTGGCGTTAAACACTATAGCCATAGCACTAACTTCTTGTCGTGGCGTTAAACACCATAGCCATAACACTAACCTCTTGTCGTGGCGTTAAACACTATAGCCATAGCACTAACTCTTGTCGTGGCGTTAAACACTATACCCATAACACTAACTCTTGTCGTGGCGTTAAACACTATAGCCATAGCACTAACCTCTTGTCGTGGCGTTAAACACTATAGCCATAACACTAACCTCTTGTCGTGGCGTTAAACACTATAGCCATAACACTAACTCTTGTCGTAGCGTTAAACACTATAGCCATAGCGCTAACATCTTGTCGTGGCGATAAACACTATAGCCATAACAGTAACCTCTTGTCGTGGCGTTAAACACTATAGCCATAACACTAACCTCTTGTCGTGGCGTTAAACACTATAGCCATAACACTAACCTCTTGTCGTGGCGTTAAACACTATAGCCATAACACTAACTTCTTGTCGTGGCGTTAAACACTATAGTCATAGCACTAACTCTTGTCGTGGCGTTAAACACTATAGTCATAACACTAACTCTTGTCGTGGCGTTAAACACTATCGCCATAGCACTAACTCTTGTCGTGGCGTTAAACACTATAGCCATAACACTAACTATTGTCGTGGCGTTAAACACTATAGCCATAGCACCAACCTCTTGTCGTGGCGCTAAACACTATAGCCATAACACTAACTCTTGTCGTGGCGTTAAACACTATAGCCATAACACTAACCTCGTGTCGTGGCGTTAAACAATATTGCCATAACACTAACCTCTTGTCGTGGCGTTAAACACTATAGCCATAGCACTAACTCTTGTCGTAGCGTTAAACACTATAGCCATAACACTAACCTCTTGTCGTGGCGTTAAACACTATAGCCATAACACTAACTCTTGTCGTGGCGTTAAACACTATAGCCATAGCACTAACCTCTTGTCGTGGCGTTAAACACTATAGTCATAACACTAACTCTTGTCGTGGCGTTAAACACTATTGCCATAGCACTAACCTCTTGTCGTATCGTTAAACACTATAGCCATAACACTAACATCTTGTCGTGGCGTTAAACACTATAGCCATAACACTAACATCTTGTCGTGGCGTTAAACACTATTGCCATAACACTAACCTCTTGTCGTGGCGTTAAACACTATAGTCATAACACTAACCTCTTGTCGTGGCGTTAAACACCATAGCCATAACACTAACCTCTTGTCGTGGCGTTAAACACTATTGCCATAACACTAACCTCTTGTCGTGGCGTTAAACACTATTGCCATAACACTAACCTCTTGTCGTGGCGTTTAACACTATCGCCATAACACTAACCTCTTGTCATGGCGTTAAACACTATTGCCATAACACTAACCTCTTGTCGTGGCGTTAAACACTATTGCCATAACACTAACCTCTTGTCGTGGCGTTAAACACTATAGCCATAACACTAACTCCTGTGGTGGCGTTAAACACTATTGCCATAACACTAACCTCTTGTCGTGGCGTTAAACACTATAGCCATAGCACTAACTCTTGTCGTGGCGTTAAACACTATAGCCATAACACTAATCTCTTGTCGTGGCGTTAAACACTATTGCCATAACACTAACTCTTGTCGTGGCGTTAAACACTATAGCCATAACACTAACCTCTTGTGGTGGCGTTAAACACTATAGTCATAACACTAACTCTTGTCGTGGAGCTTAACACTATAGCCATAGCACTAACTTCTTGTCGTGGCGTAAAACACTATAGCCATAACACTAACTCTTGTCGTGGCGTTAAACACTATAGCCATAGCACTAACTCTTGTCGTGGCGTTAAACACTATAGCCATAGCACTAACCTCTTGTCGTGGCGTTAAACACTATAGCCATAGCACTAACTCTTGTCGTGGCGTTAAACACTATAGCCATAGCACTAACCTCTTGTCGTGGCGTTAAACACTATAGCCATAGCACTAACCTCTTGTCGTGGCGTTAAACACTATAGCCATAACCCTAACCTCTTGTCGTGGCGTTAAGCACTATAGCCATAACACTAACCTCTTGTCGTGGCGTTAAACACTATTGCCATAACATTAACCTCTTGTCGTGGCGTTAAACACTATTGCCATAACACTAACCTCTTGTCGTGGCGTTAAACACTATTGCCATAACACTAACCTCTTGTCGTGGCGTTAAACACTATTGCCATAACACTAACCTCTTGTCGTGGCGTTAAACACTATTGCCATAACACTAACCTCTTGTCCTGGCGTTTAACACTATCGCCATAACACTAACCTCTTGTCATGGCGTTAAACACTATTGCCATAACACTAACCTCTTGTCGTGGCGTTAAACACTATTGCCATAACACTAACCTCTTGTCGTGGCGTTAAACACTATAGCCATAACACTAACTCCTGTGGTGGCGTTAAACACTATTGCCATAACAATAACCTCTTGTCGTGGCGTTAAACACTATAGCCATAGCACTAACTCTTGTCGTGGCGTTAAACACTATAGCCATAACACTAACCTCTTGTCGTGGCGTTAAACACTATTGCCATAACACTAACTCTTGTCGTGGCGTTAAACACTATAGCCATAACACTAACCTCTTGTGGTGGCGTTAAACACTATAGTCATAACACTAACTCTTGTCGTGGAGCTTAACACTATAGCCATAGCACTAACTTCTTGTCGTGGCGTAAAACACTATAGCCATAACACTAACTCTTGTCGTGGCGTTAAACACTATAGCCATAGCACTAACTCTTGTCGTGGCGTTAAACACTATAGCCATAGCACTAACCTCTTGTCGTGGCGTTAAACACTATAGCCATAGCACTAACTCTTGTCGTGGCGTTAAACACTATAGCCATAGCACTAACCTCTTGTCGTGGCGTTAAACACTATAGCCATAGCACTAACCTCTTGTCGTGGCGTTAAACACTATAGCCATAACCCTAACCTCTTGTCGTGGCGTTAAGCACTATAGCCATAACACTAACCTCTTGTCGTGGCGTTAAACACTATTGCCATAACATTAACCTCTTGTCGTGGCGTTAAACACTATTGCCATAACACTAACCTCTTGTCGTGGCGTTAAACACTATAGCCATAACACTAACCTCTTGTCGTGGCGTTAAACACTATTGCCATAACACTAACCTCTTGTTGTGGCGTTAAACACTATTGCCATAACACTAACCTCTTGTCCTGGCGTTAAACACTATAGCCATAACACTAACCTCTTGTCGTGGCGTTTAACACTATCGTCATAACACTAACCTCTTATCGTGGCGTTAAACACTATTGCCATAACACTAACCTCTTGTCGTGGCGTTAAACACTATAGCCATAGCACTAACTCTTGTCGTAGCGTTAAACACTATAGCCATAACACTAACCTCTTGTCGTGGCGTTAAACACTATAGCCATAACACTAACTCTTGTCGTGGCGTTAAACACTATAGCCATAGCACTAACCTCTTGTCGTGGCGTTAAACACTATAGTCATAACACTAACTCTTGTCGTGGCGTTAAACACTATAGCCATAGCACTAACCTCTTGTCGTATCGTTAAACACTATAGCCATAACACTAACATCTTGTCGTGGCGTTAAACACTATAGCCATAACACTAACATCTTGTCGTGGCGTTAAACACTAATGCCATAACACTAACCTCTTGTCGTGGCGTTAAACACTATTGCCATAACACTAACCTCTTGTCGTGGCGTTAAACACTATAGCCATAACACTAACCTCTTGTCGTGGCGTTAAACACTATAGCCATAGCACTAACCTCTTCTCGTGGCGTTAAACACTATAGCCATAACACTAACTCTTGTCGTGGCGTTAAACACTATAGCCAAAACACTAACCTCTTGTCGTGGCGTTAAACACTATAGCCATAACACTAACCTCTTGTCGTGGCGTTAAACACTATAGCCATAACACTAACCTCTTGTCGTGGCGTTTAACACTATCGCCATAACACTAACCTCTTGTCATGGCGTTAAACACTATTGCCATAACACTAACCTCTTGTCGTGGCGTTAAACACTATAGCCATAACACTAACCTCTTGTCGTGGCGTTAAACACTATTGCCATAACACTAACCTCTTGTCGTGGCGTTAAACACTATTGCCATAACACTAACCTCTTGTCGTGGCGTTAAACACTATAGCCATAACACTAACCTCTTGTCGTGGCGTTTAACACTATCGCCATAACACTAACCTCTTGTCGTGGCCTTAAACACTATTGCCATAACACTAACCTCTTGTCGTGGCGTTAAACAATATTGCCATAACACTAACCTCTTGTCATGGCGTTAAACACTATAGCCATAACACTAACTCTTCTCGTGGCGTTAAACACTATAGCCATAACACTAACCTCTTGTCGTGGCGTTAAACACTATAGCCATAGCACTAACTCTTGTCGTGGCGTTAAACACTATAGCAATAACACTAACCTCTTGTCGTGGCGTTAAACACTATAGCCATAGCACTAACTCTTGTCGTGGCGTTAAACACTATAGCCATAACACTAACCTCTTGTCGTGGCGTTAAACACTATAGTCATAACACTAACTCTTGTCGTGGCGTTAAACACTATAGCCATAGCACTAACTTCTTGTCGTGGCGTTAAACACTATAGCCATAACACTAACCTCTTGTCGTGGCGTTAAACACTATAGCCATAGCACTAACTCTTGTCGTGGCGTTAAACACTATACCCATAACACTAACTCTTGTCGTGGCGTTAAACACTATAGCCCTAGCACTAACCTCTTGTCGTGGCGTTAAACACTATAGCCATAACACTAACCTCTTGTCGTGGCGTTAAACACTATAGCCATAACACTAACTCTTGTCGTAGCGTTAAACACTATAGCCATAGCGCTAACATCTTGTCGTGGCGATAAACACTATTGCCATAACACTAACCTCTTGTCGTGGCGTTAAACACTATAGCCATAACACTAACCTCTTGTCGTGGCGTTAAACACTATAGCCATAACACTAACCTCTTGTCGTGGCGTTAAACACTATAGCCATAACACTAACTTCTTGTCGTGGCGTTAAACACTATAGCCATAACACTAACCTCTTGTCGTGGCGTTAAACACTATAGTCATAGCACTAACTCTTGTCGTGGCGTTAAACACTATAGTCATAACACTAACTCTTGTCGTGGCGTTAAACACTATAGCCATAGCACTAACTTCGTGTCGTGGCGTTAAACACTATTGCCATAACACTAACCTCTTGTCGTGGCGTTAAACACTATAGCCATAGCACTAACTCTTGTCGTGGCGTTAAACACTATAGCCATAGCACTAACTCTTGTCGTGGCGTTAAACACTATAGACATAGCACTAACCTCTTGTCGTGGCGCTAAACACTATAGCCATAACACTAACTCTTGTCGTGGCGTTAAACACTATAGCCATAACACTAACCTCTTGTCGTGGCGTTAAACACTATTGCCATAACACTAACCTCTTGTCGTGGCGTTAAACACTATAGCCATAGCACTAACTCTTGTCGTAGCGTTAAACACTATAGCCATAACACTAACCTCTTGTCGTGGCGTTAAACACTATAGCCATAACACTAACTCTTGTCGTGGCGTTAAACACTATAGCCATAGCACTAACCTCTTGTCGTGGCGTTAAACACTATAGTCATAACACTAACCTCTTGTCGTGGCGTTAAACACTATAGCCATAGCACTAACCTCTTGTCGTATCGTTAAACACTATAGCCATAACACTAACATCTTGTCGTGGCGTTAAACACTATAGCCATAACACTAACATTTTGTCGTGGCGTTAAACACTATTGCCATAACACTAACCTCTTGTCGTGGCGTTAAACACTATAGCCATAACACTAACCTCTTGTCGTGGCGTTAAACACTATTGCCATAACACTAACCTCTTGTCGTGGCGTTAAACACTATAGCCATAGCACTAACCTCTTCTCGTGGCGTTAAACACTATAGCCAGAACACTAACTCTTGTCGTGGCGTTAAACACTATAGCCAAAACACTAACCTCTTGTCGTGGCGTTAAACACTATAGCCATAACACTAACCTCTTGTCGTGGCGTTAAACACTATAGCCATAACACTAACCTCTTGTCGTGGCGTTTAACACTATCGCCATAACACTAACCTCTTGTCATGGCGTTAAACACTATTGCCATAACACTAACCTCTTGTCGTGGCGTTAAACACTATTGCCATAACACTAACCTCTTGTCATGGCGTTAAACACTATTGCCATAACACTAACCTCTTGTCGTGGCGTTAAACACTATTGCCATAACACTAACCTCTTGTCGTGGCGCTAAACAATATAGCCATAACACTAACCTCTTGTCGTGGCGTTAAACACTATTGCCATAACACTAACCTCTTGTCGTGGCGTTAAATACGATAGCCATGACACTAACCTCTTGTCGTGGCGTTAAACACTATAGCCATAACACTAACCTCTTATCATGGCGTTAAACACTATAGCCATAACACTAACCTCTTGTCGTGGCGTTAAACACTATTGCCATAACACTAACCTCTTGTCGTGGCGTTAAACACTATAGCCATAGCACTAACTCTTGTCGTAGCGTTAAACACTATAGCCATAACACTAACCTCTTGTCGTGGCGTTAAACACTATAGCCATAACACTAACTCTTGTCGTGGCGTTAAACACTATAGCCATAGCACTAACCTCTTGTCGTGGCGTTAAACACTATAGTCATAACACTAACTCTTGTCGTGGCGTTAAACACTATAGCCATAGCACTAACCTCTTGTCGTATCGTTAAACACTATAGCCATAACACTAACATCTTGTCGTGGCGTTAAACACTATAGCCATAACACTAACATCTTGTCGTGGCGTTAAACACTATTGCCATAACACTAACCTCTTGTCGTGGCGTTAAACACTATTGCCATAACACTAACCTCTTGTCGTGGCGTTAAACACTATAGCCATAACACTAACCTCTTGTCGTGGCGTTAAACACTATAGCCATAGCACTAACCTCTTCTCGTGGCGTTAAACACTATAGCCAGAACACTAACTCTTGTCGTGGTGTTAAACACTATAGCCAAAACACTAACCTCTTGTCGTGGCGTTAAACACTATAGCCATAACACTAACCTCTTGTCGTGGCGTTAAACACTATAGCCATAACACTAACCTCTTGTCGTGGCGTTTAACACTATCGCCATAACACTAACCTCTTGTCATGGCGTTAAACACTATTGCCATAACACTAACCTCTTGTCGTGGCGTTAAACACTATAGCCATAACACTAACCTCTTGTCGTGGCGTTAAACACTATTGCCATAACACTAACCTCTTGTCGTGGTGTTAAACAATATTGCCATAACACTAACCTCTTGTCGTGGCGTTAAACACTATAGCCATAACACTAACTCTTCTCGTGGCGTTAAACACTATAGCCATAACACTAACCTCTTGTCGTGGCGTTAAACACTATAGCCATAGCACTAACTCTTGTCGTGGCGTTAAACACTATAGCCATAACACTAACCTCTTGTCGTGGCGTTAAACACTATAGCCATAGCACTAACTCTTGTCGTGGCGTTAAACACTATAGCCATAACACTAACCTCTTGTCGTGGCGTTAAACACTATAGTCATAACACTAACTCTTGTCGTGGCGTTAAACACTATAGCCATAGCACTAACTTCTTGTCGTGGCGTTAAACACTATAGCCATAACACTAACCTCTTGTCGTGGCGTTAAACACTATAGCCATAGCACTAACTCTTGTCGTGACGTTAAACACTATAGCCATAACACTAACCTCTTGTCGTGGCGTTAAACACTATAGCCATAACACTAACCTCTTGTCGTGGCGTTAAACACTATAGCCATAACACTAACTCTTGTCGTAGCGTTAAACACTATAGCCATAGCGCTAACATCTTGTCGTGGCGATAAACACTATAGCCATAACAGTAACCTCTTGTCGTGGCGTTAAACACTATAGCCATAACACTAACCTCTTGTCGTGGCGTTAAACACTATAGCCATAACACTAACCTCTTGTCGTGGCGTTAAACACTATAGCCATAACACTAACTTCTTGTCGTGGCGTTAAACACTATAGTCATAGCACTAACTCTTGTCGTGGCGTTAAACACTATAGTCATAACACTAACTCTTGTCGTGGCGTTAAACACTATAGCCATAGCACTAACTTCGTGTCGTGGCGTTAAACACTATAGTCATAACACTAACCTCTTGTCGTGGCGTTAAACACTATCGCCATAGCACTAACTCTTGTCGTGGCGTTAAACACTATAGCCATAACACTAACTCTTGTCGTGGCGTTAAACACTATAGCCATAGCACTAACCTCTTGTCGTGGCGCTAAACACTATAGCCATAACACTAACTCTTGTCGTGGCGTTAAACACTATAGCCATAACACTAACCTCTTGTCGTGGCGTTAAACACTATTGCCATAACACTAACCTCTTGTCGTGGCGTTAAACACTATTGCCATAGCACTAACTCTTGTCGTAGCGTTAAACACTATAGCCATAACACTAACCTCTTGTCGTGGCGTTAAACACTATAGCCATAACACTAACTCTTGTCGTGGCGTTAAACACTATAGCCATAGCACTAACCTCTTGTCGTGGCGTTAAACACTATAGCCATAACACTAACTCTTCTCGTGGCGTTAAACACTATAGCCATAACACTAACCTCTTGTCGTGGCGTTAAACACTATAGCCATAGCACTAACTCTTGTCGTGGCGTTAAACACTATACCCATAACACTAACCTCTTGTCGTGGCGTTAAACACTATAGCCATAGCACTAACTCTTGTCGTGGCGTTAAACACTATAGCCATAACACTAACCTCTTGTCGTGGCGTTAAACACTATAGTCATAACACTAACTCTTGTCGTGGCGTTAAACACTATAGCCATAGCACTAACTTCTTGTCGTGGCGTTAAACACTATAGCCATAACACTAACCTCTTGTCGTGGCGTTAAACACTATAGCCATAGCACTAACTCTTGTCGTGGCGTTAAACACTATAGCCATAACACTAACCTCTTGTCGTGGCGTTAAGCACTATAGCCATAACACTAACCTCTTGTCGTGGCGTTAAACACTATAGCCATAACACTAACTCTTGTCGTAGCGTTAAACACTATAGCCATAGCGCTAACATCTTGTCGTGACGATAAACACTATAGCCATAACAGTAACCTCTTGTCGTGGCGTTAAACACTATAGCCATAACACTAACCTCTTGTCGTGGCGTTAAACACTATAGCCATAACACTAACCTCTTGTCGTGGCGTTAAACACTATAGCCATAACACTAACTTCTTGTCGTGGCGTTAAACACTATAGTCATAGCACTAACTCTTGGCGTGGCGTTAAACACTATAGTCATAACACTAACTCTTGTCGTGGCGTTAAACACTATAGCCATAGCACTAACTTCGTGTCGTGGCGTTAAACACTATAGCCATAACACTAACCTCTTGTCGTGGCGTTAAACACTATAGCCATAGCACTAACTCTTGTCGTGGCGTTAAACACTATTGCCATAACACTAACTCTTGTCGTGGCGTTAAACACTATAGCCATAGCACTAACCTCTTGTCGTGGCGCTAAACACTATAGCCATAACACTAACTCTTGTCGTGGCGTTAAACACTATAGCCATAACACTAACCTCTTGTCGTGGCGTTAAACACTATTGCCATAACACTAACCTCTTGTCGTGGCGTTAAACACTATAGCCATAGCACTAACTCTTGTCGTAGCGTTAAACACTATAGCCATAACACTAACCTCTTGTCGTGGCGTTAAACACTATAGCCATAACACTAACTCTTGTCGTGGCGTTAAACACTATAGCCATAGCACTAACCTCTTGTCGTGGCGTTAAACACTATAGTCATAACACTAACTCTTGTCGTGGCGTTAAACACTATTGCCATAGCACTAACCTCTTGTCGTATCGTTAAACACTATAGCCATAACACTAACATCTTGTCGTGGCGTTAAACACTATTGCCATAACACTAACCTCTTGTCGTGGCGTTAAACACTATAGTCATAACACTAACCTCTTGTCGTGGCGTTAAACACTATAGCCATAACACTAACCTCTTGTCGTGGCGTTAAACACTATTGCCATAACACTAACCTCTTGTCGTGGCGTTAAACACTATAGCCATAGCACTAACCTCTTCTCGTGGCGTTAAACACTATAGCCAGAACACTAACTCTTGTCGTGGCGTTAAACACTATAGCCAAAACACTAACCTCTTGTCGTGGCGTTAAACACTATAGCCACAACACTAACCTCTTGTCGTGGCGTTAAACACTATTGCCATAACACTAACCTCTTGTCGTGGCGTTTAACACTATCGCCATAACACTAACCTCTTGTCATGGCGTTAAACACTATTGCCATAACACTAACCTCTTGTCGTGGCGTTAAACACTATTGCCATAACACTAACCTCTTGTCGTGGCGTTAAACACTATAGCCATAACACTAACTCCTGTGGTGGCGTTAAACACTATTGCCATAACGCTAACCTCTTGTCGTGGCGTTAAACACTATAGCCATAGCACTAACTCTTGTCGTGGCGTTAAACACTATAGCCATAACACTAACCTCTTGTCGTGGCGTTAAACACTATTGCCATAACACTAACTCTTGTCGTGGCGTTAAACACTATAGCCATAACACTAACCTCTTGTGGTGGCGTTAAACACTATAGTCATAACACTAACTCTTGTCGTGGAGCTTAACACTATAGCCATAGCACTAACTTCTTGTCGTGGCGTAAAACACTATAGCCATAGCACTAACTCTTGTCGTGGCGTTAAACACTATAGCCATAGCACTAACTCTTGTCGTGGCGTTAAACACTATAGCCATAGCACTAACCTCTTGTCGTGGCATTAAACACTATAGCCATAGCACTAACTCTTGTCGTGGCGTTAAACACTATAGCCATAGCACTAACCTCTTGTCGTGGCGTTAAACACTATAGCCATAGCACTAACCTCTTGTCGTGGCGTTAAACACTATAGCCATAACCCTAACCTCTTGTCGTGGCGTTAAGCACTATAGCCATAACACTAACCTCTTGTCGTGGCGTTAAACACTATTGCCATAACACTAACCTCTTGTCGTGGCGTTAAACACTATTGCCATAACACTAACCTCTTGTCGTGGCGTTAAACACTATAGCCATAACACTAACCTCTTGTCGTGGCGTTAAACACTATTGCCATAACACTAACCTCTTGTCGTGGCGTTAAACACTATTGCCATAACACTAACCTCTTGTCGTGGCGTTAAACACTATAGCCATAACACTAACCTCTTGTCGTGGCGTTTAACACTATCGCCATAACACTAACCTCTTGTCGTGGCGTTAAACACTATTGCCATAACACTAACCTCTTGTCGTGGCGTTAAACAATATTGCCATAATACTAACCTCTTGTCGTGGCGTTAAACACTATAGCCATAACAATAACTCTTCTCGTGGCGTTAAACACTATAGCCATAACACTAACCTCTTGTCGTGGCGTTAAACACTATAGCCATAGCACTAACTCTTGTCGTGGCGTTAAACACTATAGCCATAACACTAACCTCTTGTCGTGGCGTTAAACACTATAGCCATAGCACTAACTCTTGTCGTGGCGTTAAACACTATAGCCATAACACTAACTTCTTGTCGTGGCGTTAAACACTATAGTCATAACACTAACTCTTGTCGTGGCGTTAAACACTATAGCCATAGCACTAACTTCTTGTCGTGGCGTTAAACACTATAGCCATAACACTAACCTCTTGTCGTGGCGTTAAACACTATAGCCATAGCACTAACTCTTGTCGTGGCGTTAAACACTATACCCATAACACTAACTCTTGTCGTGGCGTTAAACACTATAGCCATAGCACTAACCTCTTGTCGTGGCGTTAAACACTATAGCCATAACACTAACCTCTTGTCGTGGCGTTAAACACTATAGCCATAACACTAACTCTTGTCGTAGCGTTAAACAATATAGCCATAGCGCTAACATCTTGTCGTGGCGATAAACACTATAGCCATAACACTAACCTCTTGTCGTGGCGTTAAACACTATAGCCATAGCACTAACTCTTGTCGTGGCGTTAAACACTATACCCATAACACTAACCTCTTGTCGTGGCGTTAAACACTATAGCCATAGCACTAACTCTTGTCGTGGCGTTAAACACTATAGCCATAACACTAACCTCTTGTCGTGGCGTTAAACACTATAGTCATAACACTAACTCTTGTCGTGGCGTTAAACACTATAGCCATAGCACTAACTTCTTGTCGTGGCGTTAAACACTATAGCCATAACACTAACCTCTTGTCGTGGCGTTAAACACTATAGCCATAGCACTAACTCTTGTCGTGGCGTTAAACACTATAGCCATAACACTAACCTCTTGTCGTGGCGTTAAGCACTATAGCCATAACACTAACCTCTTGTCGTGGCGTTAAACACTATAGCCATAACACTAACTCTTGTCGTAGCGTTAAACACTATAGCCATAGCGCTAACATCTTGTCGTGGCGATAAACACTATAGCCATAACAGTAACCTCTTGTCGTGGCGTTAAACACTATAGCCATAACACTAACCTCTTGTCGTGGCGTTAAACACTATAGCCATAACACTAACCTCTTGTCGTGGCGTTAAACACTATAGCCATAACACTAACTTCTTGTCGTGGCGTTAAACACTATAGTCATAGCACTAACTCTTGGCGTGGCGTTAAACACTATAGTCATAACACTAACTCTTGTCGTGGCGTTAAACACTATAGCCATAGCACTAACTTCGTGTCGTGGCGTTAAACACTATAGCCATAACACTAACCTCTTGTCGTGGCGTTAAACACTATAGCCATAGCACTAACTCTTGTCGTGGCGTTAAACACTATTGCCATAACACTAACTCTTGTCGTGGCGTTAAACACTATAGCCATAGCACTAACCTCTTGTCGTGGCGCTAAACACTATAGCCATAACACTAACTCTTGTCGTGGCGTTAAACACTATAGCCATAACACTAACCTCTTGTCGTGGCGTTAAACACTATTGCCATAACACTAACCTCTTGTCGTGGCGTTAAACACTATAGCCATAGCACTAACTCTTGTCGTAGCGTTAAACACTATAGCCATAACACTAACCTCTTGTCGTGGCGTTAAACACTATAGCCATAACACTAACTCTTGTCGTGGCGTTAAACACTATAGCCATAGCACTAACCTCTTGTCGTGGCGTTAAACACTATAGTCATAACACTAACTCTTGTCGTGGCGTTAAACACTATTGCCATAGCACTAACCTCTTGTCGTATCGTTAAACACTATAGCCATAACACTAACATCTTGTCGTGGCGTTAAACACTATTGCCATAACACTAACCTCTTGTCGTGGCGTTAAACACTATAGTCATAACACTAACCTCTTGTCGTGGCGTTAAACACTATAGCCATAACACTAACCTCTTGTCGTGGCGTTAAACACTATTGCCATAACACTAACCTCTTGTCGTGGCGTTAAACACTATAGCCATAGCACTAACCTCTTCTCGTGGCGTTAAACACTATAGCCAGAACACTAACTCTTGTCGTGGCGTTAAACACTATAGCCAAAACACTAACCTCTTGTCGTGGCGTTAAACACTATAGCCATAACACTAACCTCTTGTCGTGGCGTTAAACACTATTGCCATAACACTAACCTCTTGTCGTGGCGTTTAACACTATCGCCATAACACTAACCTCTTGTCATGGCGTTAAACACTATTGCCATAACACTAACCTCTTGTCGTGGCGCTAAACACTATTGCCATAACACTAACCTCTTGTCGTGGCGTTAAACACTATAGCCATAACACTAACTCCTGTGGTGGCGTTAAACACTATTGCCATAACGCTAACCTCTTGTCGTGGCGTTAAACACTATAGCCATAGCACTAACTCTTGTCGTGGCGTTAAACACTATAGCCATAACACTAACCTCTTGTCGTGGCGTTAAACACTATAGCCATAACACTAACCTCTTGTGGTGGCGTTAAACACTATAGTCATAACACTAACTCTTGTCGTGGAGCTTAACACTATAGCCATAGCACTAACTTCTTGTCGTGGCGTAAAACACTATAGCCATAGCACTAACTCTTGTCGTGGCGTTAAACACTATAGCCATAGCACTAACTCTTGTCGTGGCGTTAAACACTATAGCCATAGCACTAACCTCTTGTCGTGGCATTAAACACTATAGCCATAGCACTAACTCTTGTCGTGGCGTTAAACACTATAGCCATAGCACTAACCTCTTGTCGTGGCGTTAAACACTATAGCCATAGCACTAACCTCTTGTCGTGGCGTTAAACACTATAGCCATAACCCTAACCTCTTGTCGTGGCGTTAAGCACTATAGCCATAACACTAACCTCTTGTCGTGGCGTTAAACACTATTGCCATAACACTAACCTCTTGTCGTGGCGTTAAACACTATTGCCATAACACTAACCTCTTGTCGTGGCGTTAAACACTATAGCCATAACACTAACCTCTTGTCGTGGCGTTAAACACTATTGCCATAACACTAACCTCTTGTCGTGGCGTTAAACACTATTGCCATAACACTAACCTCTTGTCGTGGCGTTAAACACTATAGCCATAACACTAACCTCTTGTCGTGGCGTTTAACACTATCGCCATAACACTAACCTCTTGTCGTGGCGTTAAACACTATTGCCATAACACTAACCTCTTGTCGTGGCGTTAAACAATATTGCCATAATACTAACCTCTTGTCGTGGCGTTAAACACTATAGCCATAACACTAACTCTTCTCGTGGCGTTAAACACTATAGCCATAACACTAACCTCTTGTCGTGGCGTTAAACACTATAGCCATAGCACTAACTCTTGTCGTGGCGTTAAACACTATAGCCATAACACTAACCTCTTGTCGTGGCGTTAAACACTATAGCCATAGCACTAACTCTTGTCGTGGCGTTAAACACTATAGCCATAACACTAACTTCTTGTCGTGGCGTTAAACACTATAGTCATAACACTAACTCTTGTCGTGGCGTTAAACACTATAGCCATAGCACTAACTTCTTGTCGTGGCGTTAAACACTATAGCCATAACACTAACCTCTTGTCGTGGCGTTAAACACTATAGCCATAGCACTAACTCTTGTCGTGGCGTTAAACACTATACCCATAACACTAACTCTTGTCGTGGCGTTAAACACTATAGCCATAGCACTAACCTCTTGTCGTGGCGTTAAACACTATAGCCATAACACTAACCTCTTGTCGTGGCGTTAAACACTATAGCCATAACACTAACTCTTGTCGTAGCGTTAAACAATATAGCCATAGCGCTAACATCTTGTCGTGGCGATAAACACTATAGCCATAACACTAACCTCTTGTCGTGGCGTTAAACACTATAGCCATAACACTAACCTCTTGTCGTGGCGTTAAACACTATAGCCATAACACTAACCTCTTGTCGTGGCGTTAAACACTATAGCCATAACACTAACTTCTTGTCGTGGCGTTAAACACTATAGCCATAACACTAACCTCTTGTCGTGGCGTTAAACACTATAGTCATAGCACTAACTCTTGTCGTGGCGTTAAACACTATAGTCATAACACTAACTCTTGTCGTGGCGTTAAACACTATAGCCATAGCACTAACTTCGTGTCGTGGCGTTAAACACTATAGCCATAACACTAACCTCTTGTCGTGGCGTTAAACACTATAGCCATAGCACTAACTCTTGTCGTAGCGTTAAACACTATAGCCATAACACTAACCTCTTGTCGTGGCGTTAAACACTATAGCCATAACACTAACTCTTGTCGTGGCGTTAAACACTATAGCCATAGCACTAACCTCTTGTCGTGGCGTTAAACACTATAGTCATAACACTAACTCTTGTCGTGGCGTTAAACACTATAGCCATAGCACTAACCTCTTGTCGTATCGTTAAACACTATAGCCATAACACTAACATCTTGTCGTGGCATTAAACACTATAGCCATAACACTAACATCTTGTCGTGGCGTTAAACACTATTGCCATAACACTAACCTCTTGTCGTGGCGTTAAACACTATAGCCATAACACTAACCTCTTGTCGTGGCGTTAAACACTATAGCCATAACACTAACCTCTTGTCGTGGCGTTAAACACTATAGCCATAACACTAACCTCTTGTCGTGGCGTTTAACACTATCGCCATAACACTAACCTCTTGTCATGGCGTTAAACACTATTGCCATAACACTAACCTCTTGTCGTGGCGTTAAACACTATTGCCATAACACTAACCTCTTGTCGTGGCGTTAAACACTATAGCCATAACACTAACTCCTGTGGTGGCGTTAAACACTATTGCCATAACACTAACATCTTGTCGTGGCGTTAAACACTATAGCCATAGCACTAACTCTTGTCGTGGCGTTAAACACTATAGCCATAACACTAACCTCTTGTCGTGGCGTTAAACACTATTGCCTTAACACTAACTCTTGTCGTGGCGTTAAACACTATAGCCATAACACTAACCTCTTGTGGTGGCGTTAAACACTATAGTCATAACACTAACTCTTGTCGTGTAGCTTAACACTATAGCCATAGCACTAACTTCTTGTCGTGGCGTTAAACACTATAGCCATAGCACTAACTCTTGTCCTGGCGTTAAACACTATAGCCATAGCACTAACTCTTGTCGTGGCGTTAAACACTATAGCCATAGCACTAACCTCTTGTCGTGGCGTTAAACACTATAGCCATAGCACTAACTCTTGTCGTGGCGTTAAACACTATAGCCATAGCACTAACCTCTTGTCGTGGCGTTGAACACTATAGCCATAGCACTAACCTCTTGTCGTGGCGTTAAACACTATAGCCATAACCCTAACTCTTGTCGTGGCGTTAAACACTATAGCCATAACACTAACCTCTTGTCGTGGCGTTAAACACTATAGCCATAACACTAACCTCTTGTCGTGGCGTTAAACACTATAACCATAACACTAACCTCTTGTCGTGGCGTTAAACACTATAGCCATAGCACTAACTCTTGTCGTGGCGTTAAACACTATAGCCATAACACTAACCTCTTGTCGTGGCGTTAAACACTATAGCCATAACACTAACCTCTTGTCGTGGCGTTTAACACTATAGTCATAACACTAACCTCTTGTCGTGGCGTTAAACACTATTGCCATAACACTAACCTATTGTCGTGGTGTTAAACAATATTGCCATAACACTAACCTCTTGTCGTGGCGCTAAACACTATAGCCATAACACTAACTCTTCTCGTGGCGTTAAACACTATAGCCATAACACTAACCTCTTGTCGTGGCGTTAAACACTATAGCCATAGCACTAACTCTTGTCGTGGCGTTAAACACTATAGCCATAACACTAACCTCTTGTCGTGGCGTTAAACACTATAGCCATAGCACTAACTCTTGTCGTGGCGTTAAACACTATAGCCATAACACTAACCTCTTGTCGTGGCGTTAAACACTATAGTCATAACACTAACTCTTGTCGTGGCGTTAAACACTATAGCCATAGCACTAACTTCTTGTCGTGGCGTTAAACACTATAGCCATAACACTAACCTCTTGTCTTGGCGTTAAACACTATAGCCATAGCACTAACTCTTGTCGTGGCGTTAAACACTATAGCCATAACACTAACCTCTTGTCGTGGCGTTAAACACTATAGCCATAACACTAACCTCTTGTCGTGGCGTTAAACACTATAGCCATAACACTAACTCTTGTCGTAGCGTTAAACACTATAGCCATAGCGCTAACATCTTGTCGTGGCGATAAACACTATAGCCATAACAGTAACCTCTTGTCGTGGCGTTAAACACTATAGCCATAACACTAACCTCTTGTCGTGGCGTTAAACACTATAGCCATAACACTAACCTCTTGTCGTGGCGTTAAACACTATAGCCATAACACTAACTTCTTGTCGTGGCGTTAAACACTATAGTCATAGCACTAACTCTTGTCGTGGCGTTAAACACTATAGTCATAACACTAACTCTTGTCGTGGCGTTAAACACTATAGCCATAGCACTAACTTCGTGTCGTGGCGTTAAACACTATAGCCATAACACTAACCTCTTGTCGTGGCGTTAAACACTATAGCCATAGCACTAACTCTTGTCGTGGCGTTAAACACTATAGCCATAACACTAACTCTTGTCGTGGCGTTAAACACTATAGCCATAGCACTAACCTCTTGTCGTGGCGCTAAACACTATAGCCATAACACTAACTCTTGTCGTGGCGTTAAACACTATAGCCATAACACTAACCTCTTGTCGTGGCGTTAAACACTATTGCCATAACACTAACCTCTTGTCGTGGCGTTAAACACTATTGCCATAGCACTAACTCTTGTCGTAGCGTTAAACACTATAGCCATAGCACTAACCTCTTGTCGTGGCGTTAAACACTATAGCCATAGCACTAACTCTTCTCGTGGCGTTAAACACTATAGCCATAACACTAACCTCTTGTCGTGGCGTTAAACACTATAGCCATAGCACTAACTCTTGTCGTGGCGTTAAACACTATACCCATAACACTAACCTCTTGTCGTGGCGTTAAACACTATAGCCATAGCACTAACTCTTGTCGTGGCGTTAAACACTATAGCCATAACAATAACCTCTTGTCGTGGCGTTAAACACTATAGTCATAACACTAACTCTTGTCGTGGCGTTAAACACTATAGCCATAGCACTAACTTCTTGTCGTGGCGTTAAACACTATAGCCATAACACTAACCTCTTGTCGTGGCGTTAAACACTATAGCCATAGCACTAACTCTTGTCGTGGCGTTAAACACTATAGCCATAACACTAACCTCTTGTCGTGGCGTTAAGCACTATAGCCATAACACTAACCTCTTGTCGTGGCGTTAAACACTATAGCCATAACACTAACTCTTGTCGTAGCGTTAAACACTATAGCCATAGCGCTAACATCTTGTCGTGGCGATAAACACTATAGCCATAACAGTAACCTCTTGTCGTGGCGTTAAACACTATAGCCATAACACTAACCTCTTGTCGTGGCGTTAAACACTATAGCCATAACACTAACCTCTTGTCGTGGCGTTAAACACTATAGCCATAACACTAACTTCTTGTCGTGGCGTTAAACACTATAGTCATAGCACTAACTCTTGGCGTGGCGTTAAACACTATAGTCATAACACTAACTCTTGTCGTGGCGTTAAACACTATAGCCATAGCACTAACTTCGTGTCGTGGCGTTAAACACTATTGCCATAACACTAACCTCTTGTCGTGGCGTTAAACACTATAGCCATAGCACTAACTCTTGTCGTGGCGTTAAACACTATAGCCATAACACTAACTCTTGTCGTGGCGTTAAACACTATAGCCATAGCACTAACCTCTTGTCGTGGCGCTAAACACTATAGCCATAACACTAACTCTTGTCGTGGCGTTAAACACTATAGCCATAACACTAACCTCTTGTCGTGGCGTTAAACACTATTGCCATAACACTAACCTCTTGTCGTGGCGTTAAACACTATAGCCATAGCACTAACTCTTGTCGTAGCGTTAAACACTATAGCCATAACACTAACCTCTTGTCGTGGCGTTAAACACTATAGCCATAACACTAACTCTTGTCGTGGCGTTAAACACTATAGCCATAGCACTAACCTCTTGTCGTGGCGTTAAACACTATAGTCATAACACTAACTCTTGTCGTGGCGTTAAACACTATTGCCATAGCACTAACCTCTTGTCGTATCGTTAAACACTATAGCCATAACACTAACATCTTGTCGTGGCGTTAAACACTATAGCCATAACACTAACATCTTGTCGTGGCGTTAAACACTATTGCCATAACACTAACCTCTTGTCGTGGCGTTAAACACTATAGTCATAACACTAACTCTTGTCGTGGCGTTAAACACTATAGCCATAACACTAACCTCTTGTCGTGGCGTTAAACACTATTGCCATAACACTAACCTCTTGTCGTGGCGTTAAACACTATAGCCATAGCACTAACCTCTTCTCGTGGCGTTAAACACTATAGCCAGAACACTAACTCTTGTCGTGGCGTTAAACACTATAGCCAAAACACTAACCTCTTGTCGTGGCGTTAAACACTATAGCCATAACACTAACCTCTTGTCGTGGCGTTTAACACTATCGCCATAACACTAACCTCTTGTCATGGCGTTAAACACTATTGCCATAACACTAACCTCTTGTCGTGGCGTTAAACACTATTGCCATAACACTAACCTCTTGTCGTGGCGTTAAACACTATAGCCATAGCACTAACTCCTGTGGTGGCGTTAAACACTATTGCCATAACACTAACCTCTTGTCGTGGCGTTAAACACTATAGCCATAGCACTAACTCTTGTCGTGGCGTTAAACACTATAGCCATAACACTAACCTCTTGTCGTGGCGTTAAACACTATTGCCATAACACTAACTCTTGTCGTGGCGTTAAACACTATAGCCATAACACTAACCTCTTGTGGTGGCGTTAAACACTATAGTCATAACACTAACTCTTGTCGTGGAGCTTAACACTATAGCCATAGCACTAACTTCTTGTCGTGGCGTAAAACACTATAGCCATAACACTAACTCTTGTCGTGGCGTTAAACACTATAGCCATAGCACTAACTCTTGTCGTGGCGTTAAACACTATAGCCATAGCACTAACCTCTTGTCGTGGCATTAAACACTATAGCCATAGCACTAACTCTTGTCGTGGCGTTAAACACTATAGCCATAGCACTAACCTCTTGTCGTGGCGTTAAACACTATAGCCATAGCACTAACCTCTTGTCGTGGCGTTAAACACTATAGCCATAACCCTAACCTCTTGTCGTGGCGTTAAGCACTATAGCCATAACACTAACCTCTTGTCGTGGCGTTAAACACTATTGCCATAACACTAACCTCTTGTCGTGGCGTTAAACACTATTGCCATAACACTAACCTCTTGTCGTGGCGTTAAACACTATAGCCATAACACTAACCTCTTGTCGTGGCGTTAAACACTATTGCCATAACACTAACCTCTTGTCGTGGCGTTAAACACTATTGCCATAACACTAACCTCTTGTCGTGGCGTTAAACACTATAGCCATAACACTAACCTCTTGTCGTGGCGTTTAACACTATCGCCATAACACTAACCTCTTGTCGTGGCGTTAAACACTATTGCCATAACACTAACCTCTTGTCGTGGCGTTAAACAATATTGCCATAACACTAACCTCTTGTCGTGGCGTTAAACACTATAGCCATAACACTAACTCTTCTCGTGGCGTTAAACACTATAGCCATAACACTAACCTCTTGTCGTGGCGTTAAACACTATAGACATAGCACTAACTCTTGTCGTGGCGTTAAACACTATAGCCATAACACTAACCTCTTGTCGTGGCGTTAAACACTATAGCCATAGCACTAACTCTTGTCGTGGCGTTAAACACTATAGCCATAACACTAACTTCTTGTCGTGGCGTTAAACACTATAGTCATAACACTAACTCTTGTCGTGGCGTTAAACACTATAGCCATAGCACTAACTTCTTGTCGTGGCGTTAAACACTATAGCCATAACACTAACCTCTTGTCGTGGCGTTAAACACTATAGCCATAGCACTAACTCTTGTCGTGGCGTTAAACACTATACCCATAACACTAACTCTTGTCGTGGCGTTAAACACTATAGCCATAGCACTAACCTCTTGTCGTGGCGTTAAACACTATAGCCATAACACTAACCTCTTGTCGTGGCGTTAAACACTATAGCCATAACACTAACTCTTGTCGTAGCGTTAAACAATATAGCCATAGCGCTAACATCTTGTCGTGGCGATAAACACTATAGCCATAACACTAACCTCTTGTCGTGGCGTTAAACACTATAGCCATAACACTAACCTCTTGTCGTGGCGTTAAACACTATAGCCATAACACTAACCTCTTGTCGTGGCGTTAAACACTATAGCCATAACACTAACTTCTTGTCGTGGCGTTAAACACTATAGCCATAACACTAACCTCTTGTCGTGGCGTTAAACACTATAGTCATAGCACTAACTCTTGTCGTGGCGTTAAACACTATAGTCATAACACTAACTCTTGTCGTGGCGTTAAACACTATAGCCATAGCACTAACTTCGTGTCGTGGCGTTAAACACTATAGCCATAACACTAACCTCTTGTCGTGGCGTTAAACACTATAGCCATAGCACTAACTCTTGTCGTGGCGTTAAACACTATAGCCATAACACTAACTCTTGTCGTGGCGTTAAACACTATAGCCATAGCACTAACCTCTTGTCGTGGCGTTAAACACTATAGTCATAGCACTAACTCTTGGCGTGGCGTTAAACACTATAGTCATAACACTAACTCTTGTCGTGGTGATATACACTATAGCCATAGCACTAACTTCGTGTCGTGGCGTTAAACACTATTGCCATAACACTAACCTCTTGTCGTGGCGTTAAACACTATAGCCATAGCACTAACTCTTGTCGTGGCGTTAAACACTATAGCCATAACACTAACTCTTATCGTGGCGTTAAACACTATAGCCATAGCACTAACCTCTTGTCGTGGCGCTAAACACTATAGCCATAACACTAACTCTTGTCGTGGCGTTAAACACTATAGCCATAACACTAACCTCTTGTCGTGGCGTTAAACACTATTGCCATAACACTAACCTCTTGTCGTGGCGTTAAACACTATAGCCATAGCACTAACTCTTGTCGTAGCGTTAAACACTATAGCCATAACACTAACCTCTTGTCGTGGCGTTAAACACTATAGCCATAACACTAACTCTTGTCGTGGCGTTAAACACTATAGCCATAGCACTAACCTCTTGTCGTGGCGTTAAACACTATAGTCATAACACTAACTCTTGTCGTGGCGTTAAACACTATTGCCATAGCACTAACCTCTTGTCGTATCGTTAAACACTATAGCCATAACACTAACATCTTGTCGTGGCGTTAAACACTATAGCCATAACACTAACATCTTGTCGTGGCGTTAAACACTATTGCCATAACACTAACCTCTTGTCGTGGCGTTAAACACTATAGTCATAACACTAACTCTTGTCGTGGCGTTAAACACTATAGCCATAACACTAACCTCTTGTCGTGGCGTTAAACACTATTGCCATAACACTAACCTCTTGTCGTGGCGTTAAACACTATAGCCATAGCACTAACCTCTTCTCGTGGCGTTAAACACTATAGCCAGAACACTAACTCTTGTCGTGGCGTTAAACACTATAGCCAAAACACTAACCTCTTGTCGTGGCGTTAAACACTATAGCCATAACACTAACCTCTTGTCGTGGCGTTAAACACTATAGCCATAACACTAACCTCTTGTCGTGGCGTTTAACACTATCGCCATAACACTAACCTCTTGTCATGGCGTTAAACACTATTGCCATAACACTAACCTCTTGTCGTGGCGTTAAACACTATTGCCATAACACTAACCTCTTGTCGTGGCGTTAAACACTATAGCCATAGCACTAACTCCTGTGGTGGCGTTAAACACTATTGCCATAACACTAACCTCTTGTCGTGGCGTTAAACACTATAGCCATAGCACTAACTCTTGTCGTGGCGTTAAACACTATAGCCATAACACTAACCTCTTGTCGTGGCGTTAAACACTATTGCCATAACACTAACTCTTGTCGTGGCGTTAAACACTATAGCCATAACACTAACCTCTTGTGGTGGCGTTAAACACTATAGTCATAACACTAACTCTTGTCGTGGAGCTTAACACTATAGCCATAGCACTAACTTCTTGTCGTGGCGTAAAACACTATAGCCATAACACTAACTCTTGTCGTGGCGTTAAACACTATAGCCATAGCACTAACTCTTGTCGTGGCGTTAAACACTATAGCCATAGCACTAACCTCTTGTCGTGGCATTAAACACTATAGCCATAGCACTAACTCTTGTCGTGGCGTTAAACACTATAGCCATAGCACTAACCTCTTGTCGTGGCGTTAAACACTATAGCCATAGCACTAACCTCTTGTCGTGGCGTTAAACACTATAGCCATAACCCTAACCTCTTGTCGTGGCGTTAAGCACTATAGCCATAACACTAACCTCTTGTCGTGGCGTTAAACACTATTGCCATAACACTAACCTCTTGTCGTGGCGTTAAACACTATTGCCATAACACTAACCTCTTGTCGTGGCGTTAAACACTATAGCCATAACACTAACCTCTTGTCGTGGCGTTAAACACTATTGCCATAACACTAACCTCTTGTCGTGGCGTTAAACACTATTGCCATAACACTAACCTCTTGTCGTGGCGTTAAACACTATAGCCATAACACTAACCTCTTGTCGTGGCGTTTAACACTATCGCCATAACACTAACCTCTTGTCGTGGCGTTAAACACTATTGCCATAACACTAACCTCTTGTCGTGGCGTTAAACAATATTGCCATAACACTAACCTCTTGTCGTGGCGTTAAACACTATAGCCATAACACTAACTCTTCTCGTGGCGTTAAACACTATAGCCATAACACTAACCTCTTGTCGTGGCGTTAAACACTATAGCCATAGCACTAACTCTTGTCGTGGCGTTAAACACTATAGCCATAACACTAACCTCTTGTCGTGGCGTTAAACACTATAGCCATAGCACTAACTCTTGTCGTGGCGTTAAACACTATAGCCATAACACTAACTTCTTGTCGTGGCGTTAAACACTATAGTCATAACACTAACTCTTGTCGTGGCGTTAAACACTATAGCCATAGCACTAACTTCTTGTCGTGGCGTTAAACACTATAGCCATAACACTAACCTCTTGTCGTGGCGTTAAACACTATAGCCATAGCACTAACTCTTGTCGTGGCGTTAAACACTATACCCATAACACTAACTCTTGTCGTGGCGTTAAACACTATAGCCATAGCACTAACCTCTTGTCGTGGCGTTAAACACTATAGCCATAACACTAACCTCTTGTCGTGGCGTTAAACACTATAGCCATAACACTAACTCTTGTCGTAGCGTTAAACAATATAGCCATAGCGCTAACATCTTGTCGTGGCGATAAACACTATAGCCATAACACTAACCTCTTGTCGTGGCGTTAAACACTATAGCCATAACACTAACCTCTTGTCGTGGCGTTAAACACTATAGCCATAACACTAACCTCTTGTCGTGGCGTTAAACACTATAGCCATAACACTAACTTCTTGTCGTGGCGTTAAACACTATAGCCATAACACTAACCTCTTGTCGTGGCGTTAAACACTATAGTCATAGCACTAACTCTTGTCGTGGCGTTAAACACTATAGTCATAGCACTAACTCTTGTCGTGGCGTTAAACACTATAGTCATAACACTAACTCTTGTCGTGGCGTTAAACACTATAGCCATAGCACTAACTTCGTGTCGTGGCGTTAAACACTATAGCCATAACACTAACCTCTTGTCGTGGCGTTAAACACTATACCCATAGCACTAACTCTTGTCGTGGCGTTAAACACTATAGCCATAACACTAACTCTTGTCGTGGCGTTAAACACTATAGACATAGCACTAACCTCTTGTCGTGGCGCTAAACACTATAGCCATAACACTAACTCTTGTCGTGGCGTTAAACACTATAGCCATAACACTAACCTCTTGTCGTGGCGTTAAACACTATTGCCATAACACTAACCTCTTGTCGTGGCGTTAAACACTATAGCCATAGCACTAACTCTTGTCGTAGCGTTAAACACTATAGCCATAACACTAACCTCTTGTCGTGGCGTTAAACACTATAGCCATAACACTAACTCTTGTCGTGGCGTTAAACACTATAGCCATAGCACTAACCTCTTGTCGTGGCGTTAAACACTATAGTCATAACACTAACTCTTGTCGTGGCGTTAAACACTATAGCCATAGCACTAACCTCTTGTCGTATCGTTAAACACTATAGCCATAACACTAACATCTTGTCGTGGCGTTAAACACTATAGCCATAACACTAACATCTTGTCGTGGCGTTAAACACTATTGCCATAACACTAACCTCTTGTCGTGGCGTTAAACACTATAGCCATAACACTAACCTCTTGTCGTGGCGTTAAACACTATAGCCATAACACTAACCTCTTGTCGTGGCGTTAAACACTATAGCCATAACACTAACCTCTTGTCGTGGCGTTTAACACTATCGCCATAACACTAACCTCTTGTCATGGCGTTAAACACTATTGCCATAACACTAACCTCTTGTCGTTGCGTTAAACACTATTGCCATAACACTAACCTCTTGTCGTGGCGTTAAACACTATAGCCATAACACTAACTCCTGTGGTGGCGTTAAACACTATTGCCATAACACTAACCTCTTGTCGTGGCGTTAAACACTATAGCCATAGCACTAACTCTTGTCGTGGCGTTAAACACTATAGCCATAACACTAACCTCTTGTCGTGGCGTTAAACACTATTGCCATAACACTAACTCTTGTCGTGGCGTTAAACACTATAGCCATAACACTAACCTCTTGTGGTGGCGTTAAACACTATAGTCATAACACTAACTCTTGTCGTGTAGCTTAACACTATAGCCATAGCACTAACTTCTTGTCGTGGCGTTAAACACTACAGCCATAGCACTAACTCTTGTCGTGGCGTTAAACACTATAGCCATAGCACTAACTCTTGTCGTGGCGTCAAACACTATAGCCATAGCACTAACCTCTTGTCGTGGCGTTAAACACTATAGCCATAGCACTAACTCTTGTCGTGGCGTTAAACACTATAGCCATAGCACTAACCTCTTGTCGTGGCGTTGAACACTATAGCCATAGCACTAACCTCTTGTCGTGGCGTTAAACACTATAGCCATAACCCTAACTCTTGTCGTGGCGTTAAACACTATAGCCATAACACTAACCTCTTGTCGTGGCGTTAAACACTATAGCCATAACACTAACCTCTTGTCGTGGCGTTAAACACTATAACCATAACACTAACCTCTTGTCGTGGCGTTAAACACTATAGCCATAGCACTAACTCTTGTCGTAGCGTTAAACACTATAGCCATAGCACTAACATCTTGTCGTGGCGTTAAACACTATAGCCATAACACTAATCTCTTGTCGTGGCGTTAAACACTATTGCCATAACACTAACCTCTTGTTAAACACTATTGTCATAACACTAACCTCTTGTCGTGGCGTTAAACACTATAGCCATAACACTAACCTCTTGTCATGGCGTTAAACACTATATCCATAACACTAACCTCTTGTTAAACATTATAGCCATAACACTAATCTCTTGTTAAACACTCTAGCCATAACACTAACCTCTTGTCATGGCGTTAAACACTATATCCAAAACACTAACCTCTTGTTAAAAACTATAGCCATAACACTAACCTCTTGTTAAACACTATAGCCATAACACTAACCTCTTGTCGTGGCGTTAAACACTATTGCCATAACACTAACCTCTTGTCGTGGCGTTAAACACTATAGCCATAACACTAACCTCTTGTCGTGGCGTTTAACACTATCGCCATAACACTAACCTCTTGTCGTGGCGTTAAACACTATTGCCATAACACTAACCTCTTGTCGTGGCGTTAAACAATATTGCCATAACACTAACCTCTTGTCGTGGCGCTAAACACTATAGCCATAACACTAACTCTTCTCGTGGCGTTAAACACTATAGCCATAACACTAACCTCTTGTCGTGGCGTTAAACACTATAGCCATAGCACTAACTCTTGTCGTGGCGTTAAACACTATAGCCATAACACTAACCTCTTGTCGTGGCGTTAAACACTATAGCCATAGCACTAACTCTTGTCGTGGCGTTAAACACTATAGCCATAACACTAACTTCTTGTCGTGGCGTTAAACACTATAGTCATAACACTAACTCTTGTCGTGGCGTTAAACACTATAGCCATAGCACTAACTTCTTGTCGTGGCGTTAAACACTATAGCCATAACACTAACCTCTTGTCGTGGCGTTAAACACTATAGCCATAGCACTAACTCTTGTCGTGGCGTTAAACACTATACCCATAACACTAACTCTTGTCGTGGCGTTAAACACTATAGCCATAGCACTAACCTCTTGTCGTGGCGTTAAACACTATAGCCATAACACTAACCTCTTGTCGTGGCGTTAAACACTATAGCCATAACACTAACTCTTGTCGTAGCGTTAAACAATATAGCCATAGCGCTAACATCTTGTCGTGGCGATAAACACTATAGCCATAACACTAACCTCTTGTCGTGGCGTTAAACACTATAGCCATAACACTAACCTCTTGTCGTGGCGTTAAACACTATAGCCATAACACTAACCTCTTGTCGTGGCGTTAAACACTATAGCCATAACACTAACTTCTTGTCGTGGCGTTAAACACTATAGCCATAACACTAACCTCTTGTCGTGGCGTTAAACACTATAGTCATAGCACTAACTCTTGTCGTGGCGTTAAACACTATAGTCATAACACTAACTCTTGTCGTGGCGTTAAACACTATAGCCATAGCACTAACTTCGTGTCGTGGCGTTAAACACTATAGCCATAACACTAACCTCTTGTCGTGGCGTTAAACACTATAGCCATAGCACTAACTCTTGTCGTGGCGTTAAACACTATAGCCATAACACTAACTCTTGTCGTGGCGTTAAACACTATAGACATAGCACTAACCTCTTGTCGTGGCGCTAAACACTATAGCCATAACACTAACTCTTGTCGTGGCGTTAAACACTATAGCCATAACACTAACCTCTTGTCGTGGCGTTAAACACTATTGCCATAACACTAACCTCTTGTCGTGGCGTTAAACACTATAGCCATAGCACTAACTCTTGTCGTAGCGTTAAACACTATAGCCATAACACTAACCTCTTGTCGTGGCGTTAAACACTATAGCCATAACACTAACTCTTGTCGTGGCGTTAAACACTATAGCCATAGCACTAACCTCTTGTCGTGGCGTTAAACACTATAGTCATAACACTAACTCTTGTCGTGGCGTTAAACACTATAGCCATAGCACTAACCTCTTGTCGTATCGTTAAACACTATAGCCATAACACTAACATCTTGTCGTGGCGTTAAACACTATAGCCATAACACTAACATCTTGTCGTGGCGTTAAACACTATTGCCATAACACTAACCTCTTGTCGTGGCGTTAAACACTATAGCCATAACACTAACCTCTTGTCGTGGCGTTAAACACTATAGCCATAACACTAACCTCTTGTCGTGGCGTTAAACACTATAGCCATAACACTAACCTCTTGTCGTGGCGTTTAACACTATCGCCATAACACTAACCTCTTGTCATGGCGTTAAACACTATTGCCATAACACTAACCTCTTGTCGTGGCGTTAAACACTATTGCCATAACACTAACCTCTTGTCGTGGCGTTAAACACTATAGCCATAACACTAACTCCTGTGGTGGCGTTAAACACTATTGCCATAACACTAACCTCTTGTCGTGGCGTTAAACACTATAGCCATAGCACTAACTCTTGTCGTGGCGTTAAACACTATAGCCATAACACTAACCTCTTGTCGTGGCGTTAAACACTATTGCCATAACACTAACTCTTGTCGTGGCGTTAAACACTATAGCCATAACACTAACCTCTTGTGGTGGCGTTAAACACTATAGTCATAACACTAACTCTTGTCGTGTAGCTTAACACTATAGCCATAGCACTAACTTCTTGTCGTGGCGTTAAACACTATAGCCATAGCACTAACTCTTGTCGTGGCGTTAAACACTATAGCCATAGCACTAACTCTTGTCGTGGCGTTAAACACTATAGCCATAGCACTAACCTCTTGTCGTGGCGTTAAACACTATAGCCATAGCACTAACTCTTGTCGTGGCGTTAAACACTATAGCCATAGCACTAACCTCTTGTCGTGGCGTTGAACACTATAGCCATAGCACTAACCTCTTGTCGTGGCGTTAAACACTATAGCCATAACCCTAACTCTTGTCGTGGCGTTAAACACTATAGCCATAACACTAACCTCTTGTCGTGGCGTTAAACACTATAGCCATAACACTAACCTCTTGTCGTGGCGTTAAACACTATAACCATAACACTAACCTCTTGTCGTGGCGTTAAACACTATAGCCATAGCACTAACTCTTGTCGTAGCGTTAAACACTATAGCCATAGCACTAACATCTTGTCGTGGCGTTAAACACTATAGCCATAACACTAATCTCTTGTCGTGGCGTTAAACACTATTGCCATAACACTAACCTCTTGTTAAACACTATTGTCATAACACTAACCTCTTGTCGTGGCGTTAAACACTATAGCCATAACACTAACCTCTTGTCATGGCGTTAAACACTATATCCATAACACTAACCTCTTGTTAAACATTATAGCCATAACACTAATCTCTTGTTAAACACTCTAGCCATAACACTAACCTCTTGTCATGGCGTTAAACACTATATCCAAAACACTAACCTCTTGTTAAAAACTATAGCCATAACACTAACCTCTTGTTAAACACTATAGCCATAACACTAACCTCTTGTCGTGGCGTTAAACACTATCGCCATAACACTAACCTCTTGTCGTGGCGTTAAACACTATTGCCATAAAACTAACCTCTTGTCGTGGCGTTAAATATTATTGCCATAACACTAACCTCTTGTCGTGGCGCTAAACACTATAGCCATAACACTAACCTCTTGTCGTGGCGTTAAACACTATATCCATAACACTAACCTCTTGTCGTGGCGTTAAATACTATAGCCATGACACTAACCTCTTGTCGTGGCGTTAAACACTATAGCCATAACACTAACCTCTTGTCATGGCGTTAAACACTATAGCCATAGCACTAACTCTTCTCGTGGCGTTAAACACTATAGCCATAACACTAACCTCTTGTCGTGGCGTTAAACACTATAGCCATAGCACTAACATCTTGTCGTGGCGTTAAACACTATAGCCATAACACTAACCTCTTGTCGTGGCGTTAAACACTATAGCCATAGCACTAACTCTTGTCGTGGCGTTAAACACTATAGCCATAACACTAACCTCTTGTCGTGGCGTTAAACACTATAGTCATAACACTAACTCTTGTCGTGGCGTTAAACACTATAGCCATAGCACTAACTTCTTGTCGTGGCGTTAAACACTTTAGCCATAACACTAACCTCTTGTCGTGGCGTTAAACACTATAGCCAAAACACTAACCTCTTGTCGTGGCGTTAAACACTATAGCCATAACACTAACCTCTTGTCGTGGCGTTAAACACTATAGCCATAACACTAACCTCTTGTCGTGGCGTTAAACACTATAGCCATAACACTAACTCTTGTCGTAGCGTTAAACACTATAGCCATAGCGCTAACATCTTGTCGTGGCGATAAACACTATAGCCATAACACTAACCTCTTGTCGTGGCGTTAAACACTATAGCCATAACACTAACCTCTTGTCGTGGCGTTAAACACTATTGCCATAACACTAACCTCTTGTCGTGGCGTTAAACACTATAGCCATAACACTAACTTCTTGTCGTGGCGTTAAACACTATAGCCATAACACTAACCTCTTGTCGTGGCGTTAAACACTATAGTCATAGCACTAACTCTTGTCGTGGCGTTAAACACTATAGTCATAACACTAACTCTTGTCGTGGCGTTAAACACTATAGCCATAGCACTAACTTCGTGTCGTGGCGTTAAACACTATAGCCATAACACTAACCTCTTGTCGTGGCGTTAAACACTATAGCCATAGCACTAACTCTTGTCGTGGCGTTAAACACTATAGCCATAGCACTAACTCTTGTCGTGGCGTTAAACACTATAGCCATAGCACTAACCTCTTGTCGTGGCGCTAAACACTATAGCCATAACACTAACTCTTGTCGTGGCGTTAAACACTATAGCCATAACACTAACCTCTTGTCGTGGCGTTAAACACTATTGCCATAACACTAACCTCTTGTCGTGGCGTTAAACACTATAGCCATAGCACTAACTCTTGTCGTAGCGTTAAACACTATAGCCATAACACTAACCTCTTGTCGTGGCGTTAAACACTATAGCCATAACACTAACTCTTGTCGTGGCGTTAAACACTATAGCCATAGCACTAACCTCTTGTCGTGGCGTTAAACACTATAGTCATAACACTAACTCTTGTCGTGGCGTTAAACACTATAGCCATAGCACTAACCTCTTGTCGTATCGTTAAACACTATAGCCATAACACTAACATCTTGTCGTGGCGTTAAACACTATAGCCATAACACTAACATCTTGTCGTGGCGTTAAACACTATTGCCATAACACTAACCTCTTGTCGTGGCGTTAAACACTATAGCCATAACACTAACCTCTTGTCGTGGCGTTAAACACTATTGCCATAACACTAACCTCTTGTCGTGGCGTTAAACACTATAGCCATAGCACTAACCTCTTCTCGTGGCGTTAAACACTATAGCCAGAACACTAACTCTTGTCGTGGCGTTAAACACTATAGCCAAAACACTAACCTCTTGTCGTGGCGTTAAACACTATAGCCATAACACTAACCTCTTGTCGTGGCGTTAAACACTATAGCCATAACACTAACCTCTTGTCGTGGCGTTTAATACTATCGCCATAACACTAACCTCTTGTCATGGCGTTAAACACTATTGCCATAACACTAACCTCTTGTCGTGGCGTTAAACACTATTGCCATAACACTAATCTCTTGTCGTGGCGTTAAACACTATAGCCATAACACTAACTCCTGTGGTGGCGTTAAACACTATTGCCATAACACTAACCTCTTGTCGTGGCGTTAAACACTATAGCCATAGCACTAACTCTTGTCGTGGCGTTAAACACTATCGCCATAACACTAACCTCTTGTCGTGGCGTTAAACACTATTGCCATAACACTAACTCTTGTCGTGGCGTTAAACACTATAGCCATAACACTAACCTCTTGTGGTGGCGTTAAACACTATAGTCATAACACTAACTCTTGTCGTGGAGCTTAACACTATAGCCATAGCACTAACTTCTTGTCGTGGCGTTAAACACTATAGCCATAACACTAACTCTTGTCGTGGCGTTAAACACTATAGCCATAGCACTAACTCTTGTCGTGGCGTTAAACACTATAGCCATAGCACTAACCTCTTGTCGTGGCGTTAAACACTATAGCCATAGCACTAACTCTTGTCGTGGCGTTAAACACTATAGCCATAGCACTAACCTCTTGTCGTGGCGTTGAACACTATAGCCATAGCACTAACCTCTTGTCGTGGCGTTAAACACTATTGCCATAACACTAACCTCTTGTCGTGGCGTTAAACACTATAGCCATAGCACTAACTCTTGTCGTGGCGTTAAACACTATAGCCATAACACTAACCTCTTGTCGTGGCGTTAAACACTATTGCCATAACACTAACTCTTGTCGTGGCGTTAAACACTATAGCCATAACACTAACCTCTTGTGGTGGCGTTAAACACTATAGTCATAACACTAACTCTTGTCGTGTAGCTTAACACTATAGCCATAGCACTAACTTCTTGTCGTGGCGTTAAACACTATAGCCATAGCACTAACTCTTGTCGTGGCGTTAAACACTATAGCCATAGCACTAACTCTTGTCGTGGCGTTAAACACTATAGCCATAGCACTAACCTCTTGTCGTGGCGTTAAAAACTATAGCCATAGCACTAAGTCTTGTCGTGGCGTTAAACACTATAGCCATAGCACTAACCTCTTGTCGTGGCGTTGAACACTATAGCCATAGCACTAACCTCTTGTCGTGGCGTTAAACACTATAGCCATAACCCTAACTCTTGTCGTGGCGTTAAACACTATAGCCATAACACTAACCTCTTGTCGTGGCGTTAAACACTATAGCCATAACACTAACCTCTTGTCGTGGCGTTAAACACTATAACCATAACACTAACCTCTTGTCGTGGCGTTAAACACTATAGCCATAGCACTAACTCTTGTCGTAGCGTTAAACACTATAGCCATAGCACTAACATCTTGTCGTGGCGTTAAACACTATAGCCATAACACTAATCTCTTGTCGTGGCGTTAAACACTATTGCCATAACACTAACCTCTTGTTAAACACTATTGTCATAACACTAACCTCTTGTCGTGGCGTTAAACACTATAGCCATAACACTAACCTCTTGTCATGGCGTTAAACACTATATCCATAACACTAACCTCTTGTTAAACATTATAGCCATAACACTAATCTCTTGTTAAACACTCTAGCCATAACACTAACCTCTTGTCATGGCGTTAAACACTATATCCAAAACACTAACCTCTTGTTAAAAACTATAGCCATAACACTAACCTCTTGTTAAACACTATAGCCATAACACTAACCTCTTGTCGTGGCGTTAAACACTATCGCCATAACACTAACCTCTTGTCGTGGCGTTAAACACTATTGCCATAAAACTAACCTCTTGTCGTGGCGTTAAATATTATTGCCATAACACTAACCTCTTGTCGTGGCGCTAAACACTATAGCCATAACACTAACCTCTTGTCGTGGCGTTAAACACTATATCCATAACACTAACCTCTTGTCGTGGCGTTAAATACTATAGCCATGACACTAACCTCTTGTCGTGGCGTTAAACACTATAGCCATAACACTAACCTCTTGTCATGGCGTTAAACACTATAGCCATAGCACTAACTCTTCTCGTGGCGTTAAACACTATAGCCATAACACTAACCTCTTGTCGTGGCGTTAAACACTATAGCCATAGCACTAACATCTTGTCGTGGCGTTAAACACTATAGCCATAACACTAACCTCTTGTCGTGGCGTTAAACACTATAGCCATAGCACTAACTCTTGTCGTGGCGTTAAACACTATAGCCATAACACTAACCTCTTGTCGTGGCGTTAAACACTATAGTCATAACACTAACTCTTGTCGTGGCGTTAAACACTATAGCCATAGCACTAACTTCTTGTCGTGGCGTTAAACACTTTAGCCATAACACTAACCTCTTGTCGTGGCGTTAAACACTATAGCCATAACACTAACCTCTTGTCGTGGCGTTAAACACTATAGCCATAACACTAACTCTTGTCGTAGCGTTAAACACTATAGCCATAGCGCTAACATCTTGTCGTGGCGATAAACACTATAGCCATAACACTAACCTCTTGTCGTGGCGTTAAACACCATAGCCATAACACTAACCTCTTGTCGTGGCGTTAAACACTATAGCCATAACACTAACCTCTTGTCGTGGCGTTAAACACTATAGCCATAACACTAACTTCTTGTCGTGGCGTTAAACACTATAGCCATAACACTAACCTCTTGTCGTGGCGTTAAACACTATAGTCATAGCACTAACTCTTGTCGTGGCGTTAAACACTATAGTCATAACACTAACTCTTGTCGTGGCGTTAAACACTATAGCGATAGCACTAACTTCGTGTCGTGGCGTTAAACACTATAGCCATAACACTAACCTCTTGTCGTGGCGTTAAACACTATAGCCATAGCACTAACTCTTGTCGTGGCGTTAAACACTATAGCCATAACACTAACTCTTGTCGTGGCGTTAAACACTATAGCCATAGCACTAACCTCTTGTCGTGGCGCTAAACACTATAGCCATAACACTAACTCTTGTCGTGGCGTTAAACACTATAGCCATAACACTAACCTCTTGTCGTGGCGTTAAACACTATTGCCATAACACTAACCTCTTGTCGTGGCGTTAAACACTATAGCCATAGCACTAACTCTTGTCGTAGCGTTTAACACTATAGCCATAACACTAACCTCTTGTCGTGGCGTTAAACACTATAGCCATAACACTAACTCTTGTCGTGGCGTTAAACACTATAGCCATAGCACTAACCTCTTGTCGTGGCGTTAAACACTATAGTCATAACACTAACTCTTGTCGTGGCGTTAAACACTATAGCCATAGCACTAACCTCTTGTCGTATCGTTAAACACTATAGCCATAACACTAACATCTTGTCGTGGCGTTAAACACTATAGCCATAACACTAACATCTTGTCGTGGCGTTAAACACTATTGCCATAACACTAACCTCTTGTCGTGGCGTTAAACACTATAGCCATAACACTAACCTCTTGTCGTGGCGTTAAACACTATTGCCATAACACTAACCTCTTGTCGTGGCGTTAAACACTATAGCCATAGCACTAACCTCTTCTCGTGGCGTTAAACACTATAGCCAGAACACTAACTCTTGTCGTGGCGTTAAACACTATAGCCAAAACACTAACCTCTTGTCGTGGCGTTAAACACTATAGCCATAACACTAACCTCTTGTCGTGGCGTTAAACACTATAGCCATAACACTAACCTCTTGTCGTGGCGTTTAACACTATCGCCATAACACTAACCTCTTGTCTAGGCGTTAAACACTATTGCCATAACACTAACCTCTTGTCGTGGCGTTAAACACTATTGCCATAACACTAACCTCTTGTCGTGGCGTTAAACACTATAGCCATAACACTAACTCCTGTGGTGGCGTTAAACACTATTGCCATAACACTAACCTCTTGTCGTGGCGTTAAACACTATAGCCATAGCACTAACTCTTGTCGTGGCGTTAAACACTATAGCCATAACACTAACCTCTTGTCGTGGCGTTAAACACTATTGCCATAACACTAACTCTTGTCGTGGCGTTAAACACTATAGCCATAACACTAACCTCTTGTGGTGGCGTTAAACACTATAGTCATAACACTAACTCTTGTCGTGGAGCTTAACACTATAGCCATAGCACTAACTTCTTGTCGTGGCGTTAAACACTATAGCCATAACACTAACTCTTGTCGTGGCGTTAAACACTATAGCCATAGCACTAACTCTTGTCGTGGCGTTAAACACTATAGCCATAGCACTAACCTCTTGTCGTGGCGTTAAACACTATAGCCATAGCACTAACTCTTGTCGTGGCGTTAAACACTATAGCCATAGCACTAATCTCTTGTCGTGGCGTTGAACACTATAGCCATAGCACTAACCTCTTGTCGTGGCGTTAAACACTATAGCCATAACCCTAACTCTTGTCGTGGCGTTAAACACTATAGCCATAACACTAACCTCTTGTCGTGGCGTTAAACACTATAGCCATAACACTAACCTCTTGTCGTGGCGTTAAACACTATAGCCATAACACTAACCTCTTGTCGTGGCGTTAAACACTATAGCCATAGCACTAACTCTTGTCGTAGCGTTAAACACTATAGCCATAGCACTAACATCTTGTCGTGGCGTTAAACACTATAGCCATAACACTAATCTCTTGTCGTGGCGTTAAACACTATTGCCATAACACTAACCTCTTGTTAAACACTATTGTCATAACACTAACCTCTTGTCGTGGCGTTAAACACTATAGCCATAACACTAACCTCTTGTCATGGCGTTAAACACTATATCCATAACACTAACCTCTTGTTAAACATTATAGCCATAACACTAATCTCTTGTTAAACACTCTAGCCATAACACTAACCTCTTGTCATGGCGTTAAACACTATATCCAAAACACTAACCTCTTGTTAAAAACTATAGCCATAACACTAACCTCTTGTTAAACACTATAGCCATAACACTAACCTCTTGTCGTGGCGTTAAACACTATCGCCATAACACTAACCTCTTGTCGTGGCGTTAAACACTATTGCCATAAAACTAACCTCTTGTCGTGGCGTTAAACACTATTGCCATAACACTAACCTCTTGTCGTGGCGCTAAACACTATAGCCATAACACTAACCTCTTGTCGTGGCGTTAAACACTATTGCCATAACACTAACCTCTTGTCGTGGCGTTAAATACTATAGCCATGACACTAACCTCTTGTCGTGGCGTTAAACACTATAGCCATAACACTAACCTCTTGTCATGGCGTTAAACACTATAGCCATAACACTAACCTCTTGTCGTGGCGTTAAACACTATTGCCATAACACTAACCTCTTGTCGTGGCGTTAAGCACTATAGCCATAACACAAACCTCTTGTCGTGGCGTTAAACACTATTGCCATAACACTAACCTCTTGTCGTGGCGTTAAACACTATTGCCATAACACTAACCTCTTGTCGTGGCGTTAAACACTATAGCCATAACACTAACCTCTTGTCGTGGCGTTAAACACTATTGCCATAACACTAACCTCTTGTCGTGGCGTTAAACACTATTGCCATAACACTAACCTCTTGTCGTGGCGTTAAACACTATAGCCATAACACTAACCTCTTGTCGTGGCGTTTAACACTATCGCCATAACACTAACCTCTTGTCGTGGCGTTAAACACTATTGCCATAACACTAACCTCTTGTCGTGGTGTTAAACAATATTGCCATAACACTAACCTCTTGTCGTGGCGTTAAACACTATAGCCATAACACTAACTCTTCTCGTGGCGTTAAACACTATAGCCATAACACTAACCTCTTGTCGTGGCGTTAAACACTATAGCCATAGCACTAACTCTTGTCGTGGCGTTAAACACTATAGCCATAACACTAACCTCTTGTCGTGGCGTTAAACACTATAGCCATAGCACTAACTCTTGTCGTGGCGTTAAACACTATAGCCATAACACTAACCTCTTGTCGTGGCGTTAAACACTATAGTCATAACACTAACTCTTGTCGTGGCGTTAAACACTATAGCCATAGCACTAACTTCTTGTCGTGGCGTTAAATACTATAGCCATAACACTAACCTCTTGTCGTGGCGTTAAACACTATAGCCATAGCACTAACTCTTGTCGTGGCGTTAAACACTATACCCATAACACTAACTCTTGTCGTGGCGTTAAACACTATAGCCATAGCACTAACCTCTTGTCGTGGCGTTAAACACTATAGCCATAACACTAACCTCTTGTCGTGGCGTTAAACACTATAGCCATAACACTAACTCTTGTCGTAGCGTTAAACACTATAGCCATAGCGCTAACATCTTGTCGTGGCGATAAACACTATAGCCATAACACTAACCTCTTGTCGTGGCGTTAAACACTATAGCCATAACACTAACCTCTTGTCGTGGCGTTAAACACTATAGCCATAACACTAACCTCTTGTCGTGGCGTTAAACACTATAGCCATAACACTAACTTCTTGTCGTGGCGTTAAACACTATAGCCATAACAATAACCTCTTGTCGTGGCGTTAAACACTATAGTCATAGCACTAACTCTTGTCGTGGCGTTAAACACTATAGTCATAACACTAACTCTTGTCGTGGCGTTAAACACTATAGCCATAGCACTAACTTCGTGTCGTGGCGTTAAACACTATTGCCATAACACTAACCTCTTGTCGTGGCGTTAAACACTATAGCCATAGCACTAACTCTTGTCGTGGCGTTAAACACTTTAGCCATAACACTAACTCTTGTCGTGGCGTTAAACACTATAGCCATAGCACTAACCTCTTGTCGTGGCGCTAAACACTATAGCCATAACACTAACTCTTGTCGTGGCGTTAAACACTATAGCCATAACACTAACCTCTTGTCGTGGCGTTAAACACTATTGCCATAACACTAACCTCTTGTCGTGGCGTTAAACACTATAGCCATAGCACTAACTCTTGTCGTAGCGTTAAACACTATAGCCATAACACTAACCTCTTGTCGTGGCGTTAAACACTATAGCCATAACACTAACTCTTGTCGTGGCGTTAAACACTATAGCCATAGCACTAACCTCTTGTCGTGGCGTTAAACACTATAGTCATAACACTAACTCTTGTCGTGGCGTTAAACACTATAGCCATAGCACTAACCTCTTGTCGTATCGTTAAACACTATAGCCATAACACTAACATCTTGTCGTGGCGTTAAACACTATAGCCATAACACTAACATCTTGTCGTGGCGTTAAACACTATTGCCATAACACTAACCTCTTGTCGTGGCGTTAAACACTATAGCCATAACACTAACTTCTTGTCGTGGCGTTAAACACTATAGCCATAACACTAACCTCTTGTCGTAGCGTTAAACACTATAGTCATAGCACTAACTCTTGTCGTGGCGTTAAACACTATAGTCATAACACTAACTCTTGTCGTGGCGTTAAACACTATAGCCATAGCACTAACTTCGTGTTGTGGCGTTAAACACTATTGCCATAACACTAACCTCTTGTCGTGGCGTTAAACACTATAGCCATAGCACTAACTCTTGTCGTGGCGTTAAACACTATAGCCATAGCACTAACTCTTGTCGTGGCGTTAAACACTATAGCCATAGCACTAACCTCTTGTCGTGGCGCTAAACACTATAGCCATAACACTAACTCTTGTCGTGGCGTTAAACACTATAGCCATAACACTAACCTCTTGTCGTGGCGTTAAACACTATATCCATAGCACTAACTCTTGTCGTAGCGTTAAACACTATAGCCATAGCACTAACCTCTTGTCGTGGCGTTAAACACTATAGCCATAACACTAACTCTTGTCGTGGCGTTAAACACTATAGCCATAGCACTAACCTCTTGTCGTGGCGTTAAACACTATAGTCATAACACTAACTCTTGTCGTGGCGTTAAACACTATAGCCATAGCACTAACCTCTTGTCGTATCGTTAAACACTATAGCCATAACACTAACATCTTGTCGTGGCGTTAAACACTATAGCCATAACACTAACATCTTGTCGTGGCGTTAAACACTATTGCCATAACACTAACCTCTTGTCGTGGCGTTAAACACTATAGCCATAACACTAACCTCTTGTCGTGGCGTTAAACACTATTGCCATAACACTAACCTCTTGTCGTGGCGTTAAACACTATAGCCATAGCACTAACCTCTTCTCGTGGCGTTAAACACTATAGCCAGAACACTAACTCTTGTCGTGGCGTTAAACACTATAGCCAAAACACTAACCTCTTGTCGTGGCGTTAAACACTATAGCCATAACACTAACCTCTTGTCGTGGCGTTAAACACTATAGCCATAACACTAACCTCTTGTCGTGGCGTTTTACACTATCGCCATAACACTAACCTCTTGTCATGGCGTTAAACACTATTGCCATAACACTAACCTCTTGTCGTGGCGTTAAACACTATTGCCATAACACTAACCTCTTGTCGTGGCGTTAAACACTATAGCCATAACACTAACTCCTGTGGTGGCGTTAAACACTATTGCCATAACACTAACCTCTTGTCGTGGCGTTAAACACTATAGCCATAGCACTAACTCTTGTCGTGGCGTTAAACACTATAGCCATAACACTAACCTCTTGTCGTGGCGTTAAACACTATTGCCATAACACTAACTCTTGTCGTGGCGTTAAACACTATAGCCATAACACTAACCTCTTGTGGTGGCGTTAAACACTATAGTCATAACACTAACTCTTGTCGTGGAGCTTAACACTATAGCCATAGCACTAACTTCTTGTCGTGGCGTTAAACACTATAGCCATAACACTAACTCTTGTCGTGGCGTTAAACACTATAGCCATAGCACTAACTCTTGTCGTGGCGTTAAACACTATAGCCATAGCACTAACCTCTTGTCGTGGCGTTAAACACTATAGCCATAGCACTAACTCTTGTAGTGGCGTTAAACACTATAGCCATAGCACTAACCTCTTGTCGTGGCGTTGAACACTATAGCCATAGCACTAACCTCTTGTCGTGGCGTTAAACACTATAGCCATAACCCTAACTCTTGTCGTGGCGTTAAACACTATAGACATAACACTAACCTCTTGTCGTGGCGTTAAACACTATAGCCATAACACTAACCTCTTGTCGTGGCGTTAAACACTATAGCCATAACACTAACCTCTTGTCGTGGCGTTAAACACTATAGCCATAGCACTAACTCTTGTCGTAGCGTTAAACACTATAGCCATAGCACTAACATCTTGTCGTGGCGTTAAACACTATAGCCATAACACTAATCTCTTGTCGTGGCGTTAAACACTATTGCCATAACACTAACCTCTTGTTAAACACTATTGTCATAACACTAACCTCTTGTCGTGGCGTTAAACACTATAGCCATAACACTAACCTCTTGTCATGGCGTTAAACACTATATCCATAACACTAACCTCTTGTTAAACATTATAGCCATAACACTAATCTCTTGTTAAACACTCTAGCCATAACACTAACCTCTTGTCATGGCGTTAAACACTATATCCAAAACACTAACCTCTTGTTAAAAACTATAGCCATAACACTAACCTCTTGTTAAACACTATAGCCATAACACTAACCTCTTGTCGTGGCGTTAAACACTATCGCCATAACACTAACCTCTTGTCGTGGCGTTAAACACTATTGCCATAAAACTAACCTCTTGTCGTGGCGTTAAACACTATTGCCATAACACTAACCTCTTGTCGTGGCGCTAAACACTATAGCCATAACACTAACCTCTTGTCGAGGCGTTAAACACTATTGCCATAACACTAACCTCTTGTCGTGGTGTTAAATACTATAGCCATGACACTAACCTCTTGTCGTGGCGTTAAACACTATAGCCATAACACTAACCTCTTGTCATGGTGTTAAACACTATAGCCATAACACTAACCTCTTGTCGTGGCGTTAAACACTATTGCCATAACACTAACCTCTTGTCGTGGCGTTAAGCACTATAGCCATAACACTAACCTCTTGTCGTGGCGTTAAACACTATTGCCATAACACTAACCTCTTGTCGTGGCGTTAAACACTATTGCCATAACACTAACCTCTTGTCGTGGCGTTAAACACTATAGCCATAACACTAACCTCTTGTCGTGGCGCTAAACACTATTGCCATAACACTAACCTCTTGTCGTGGCGTTAAACACTATTGCCATAACACTAACCTCTTGTCGTGGTGTTAAACAATATTGCCATAACACTAACCTCTTGTCGTGGCGTTAAACACTATAGCCATAACACTAACTCTTCGCGTGGCGTTAAACACTATAGCCATAACACTAACCTCTTGTCGTGGCGTTAAACACTATAGCCATAGCACTAACTCTTGTCGTGGCGTTAAACACTATTGCCATAACACTAACCTCTTGTCGTGGCGTTAAACACTATAGCCATAGCACTAACTCTTGTCTTGGCGTTAAACACTATAGCCATAACACTAACCTCTTGTCGTGGCGTTAAACACTATAGTCATAACACTAACTCTTGTCGTGGCGTTAAACACTATAGCCATAGCACTAACTTCTTGTCGTGGCGTTAAACACTATAGCCATAACACTAACCTCTTGTCGTGGCGTTAAACACTATAGCCATAGCACTAACTCTTGTCGTGGCGTTAAACACTATACCCATAACACTAACTCTTGTCGTGGCGTTAAACACTATAGCCATAGCACTAACCTCTTGTCGTGGCGTTAAACACTATAGCCATAACACTAACTCTTGTCGTGGCGTTAAACACTATAGCCATAGCACTAACTCTTGTCGTGGCGTTAAACACTATAGCCATAACACTAACTCTTGTCGTAGCGTTAAACACTATAGCCATAGCGCTAACATCTTGTCGTGGCGATAAACACTATAGCCATAACACTAACCTCTTGTCGTGGCGTTAAACACTATAGCCATAACACTAACCTCTTGTCGTGGCGTTAAACACTATAGCCATAACACTAACCTCTTGTCGTGGCGTTAAACACTATAGCCATAACACTAACTTCTTGTCGTGGCGTTAAACACTATAGCCATAACACTAACCTCTTGTCGTGGCGTTAAACACTATAGTCATAGCACTAACTCTTGTCGTGGCGTTAAACACTATTGCCATAACACTAACCTCTTGTCGTGGCGCTAAACACTATAGCCATAACACTAACCTCTTGTCGTGGCGTTAAACACTATTGCCATAACACTAACCTCTTGTCGTGGCGTTAAATACTATAGCCATGACACTAACCTCTTGTCGTGGCGTTAAACACTATAGCCATAACACTAACCTCTTGTCATGGCGTTAAACACTATAGCCATAACACTAACCTCTTGTCGTGGCGTTAAACACTATTGCCATAACACTAACCTCTTGTCGTGGCGTTAAACACTATTGCCATAACACTAACCTCTTGTCGTGGCGTTAAACACTATAGCCATAACACTAACCTCTTGTCGTGGCGCTAAACACTATTGCCATAACACTAACCTCTTGTCGTGGCGTTAAACACTATTGCCATAACACTAACCTCTTGTCGTGGTGTTAAACAATATTGCCATAACACTAACCTCTTGTCGTGGCGTTAAACACTATAGCCATAACACTAACTCTTCTCGTGGCGTTAAACACTATAGCCATGACACTAACCTCTTGTCGTGGCGTTAAACACTATAGCCAGAACACTAACTCTTGTCGTGGCGTTAAACACTATAGCCAAAACACTAACCTCTTGTCGTGGCGTTAAACACTATAGCCATAACACTAACCTCTTGTCGTGGCGTTAAACACTATAGCCATAACACTAACCTCTTGTCGTGGCGTTTTACACTATCGCCATAACACTAACCTCTTGTCATGGCGTTAAACACTATTGCCATAACACTAACCTCTTGTCGTGGCGTTAAACACTATTGCCATAACACTAACCTCTTGTCGTGGCGTTAAACACTATAGCCATAACACTAACTCCTGTGGTGGCGTTAAACACTATTGCCATAACACTAACCTCTTGTCGTGGCGTTAAACACTATAGCCATAGCACTAACTCTTGTCGTGGCGTTAAACACTATAGCCATAACACTAACCTCTTGTCGTGGCGTTAAACACTATTGCCATAACACTAACTCTTGTCGTGGCGTTAAACACTATAGCCATAACACTAACCTCTTGTGGTGGCGTTAAACACTATAGTCATAACACTAACTCTTGTCGTGGAGCTTAACACTATAGCCATAGCACTAACTTCTTGTCGTGGCGTTAAACACTATAGCCATAACACTAACTCTTGTCGTGGCGTTAAACACTATAGCCATAGCACTAACTCTTGTCGTGGCGTTAAACACTATAGCCATAGCACTAACCTCTTGTCGTGGCGTTAAACACTATAGCCATAGCACTAACTCTTGTAGTGGCGTTAAACACTATAGCCATAGCACTAACCTCTTGTCGTGGCGTTGAACACTATAGCCATAGCACTAACCTCTTGTCGTGGCGTTAAACACTATAGCCATAACCCTAACTCTTGTCGTGGCGTTAAACACTATAGACATAACACTAACCTCTTGTCGTGGCGTTAAACACTATAGCCATAACACTAACCTCTTGTCGTGGCGTTAAACACTATAGCCATAACACTAACCTCTTGTCGTGGCGTTAAACACTATAGCCATAGCACTAACTCTTGTCGTAGCGTTAAACACTATAGCCATAGCACTAACATCTTGTCGTGGCGTTAAACACTATAGCCATAACACTAATCTCTTGTCGTGGCGTTAAACACTATTGCCATAACACTAACCTCTTGTTAAACACTATTGTCATAACACTAACCTCTTGTCGTGGCGTTAAACACTATAGCCATAACACTAACCTCTTGTCATGGCGTTAAACACTATATCCATAACACTAACCTCTTGTTAAACATTATAGCCATAACACTAATCTCTTGTTAAACACTCTAGCCATAACACTAACCTCTTGTCATGGCGTTAAACACTATATCCAAAACACTAACCTCTTGTTAAAAACTATAGCCATAACACTAACCTCTTGTTAAACACTATAGCCATAACACTAACCTCTTGTCGTGGCGTTAAACACTATCGCCATAACACTAACCTCTTGTCGTGGCGTTAAACACTATTGCCATAAAACTAACCTCTTGTCGTGGCGTTAAACACTATTGCCATAACACTAACCTCTTGTCGTGGCGCTAAACACTATAGCCATAACACTAACCTCTTGTCGAGGCGTTAAACACTATTGCCATAACACTAACCTCTTGTCGTGGTGTTAAATACTATAGCCATGACACTAACCTCTTGTCGTGGCGTTAAACACTATAGCCATAACACTAACCTCTTGTCATGGTGTTAAACACTATAGCCATAACACTAACCTCTTGTCGTGGCGTTAAACACTATTGCCATAACACTAACCTCTTGTCGTGGCGTTAAGCACTATAGCCATAACACTAACCTCTTGTCGTGGCGTTAAACACTATTGCCATAACACTAACCTCTTGTCGTGGCGTTAAACACTATTGCCATAACACTAACCTCTTGTCGTGGCGTTAAACACTATAGCCATAACACTAACCTCTTGTCGTGGCGCTAAACACTATTGCCATAACACTAACCTCTTGTCGTGGCGTTAAACACTATTGCCATAACACTAACCTCTTGTCGTGGTGTTAAACAATATTGCCATAACACTAACCTCTTGTCGTGGCGTTAAACACTATAGCCATAACACTAACTCTTCGCGTGGCGTTAAACACTATAGCCATAACACTAACCTCTTGTCGTGGCGTTAAACACTATAGCCATAGCACTAACTCTTGTCGTGGCGTTAAACACTATTGCCATAACACTAACCTCTTGTCGTGGCGTTAAACACTATAGCCATAGCACTAACTCTTGTCTTGGCGTTAAACACTATAGCCATAACACTAACCTCTTGTCGTGGCGTTAAACACTATAGTCATAACACTAACTCTTGTCGTGGCGTTAAACACTATAGCCATAGCACTAACTTCTTGTCGTGGCGTTAAACACTATAGCCATAACACTAACCTCTTGTCGTGGCGTTAAACACTATAGCCATAGCACTAACTCTTGTCGTGGCGTTAAACACTATACCCATAACACTAACTCTTGTCGTGGCGTTAAACACTATAGCCATAGCACTAACCTCTTGTCGTGGCGTTAAACACTATAGCCATAACACTAACTCTTGTCGTGGCGTTAAACACTATAGCCATAGCACTAACTCTTGTCGTGGCGTTAAACACTATAGCCATAACACTAACTCTTGTCGTAGCGTTAAACACTATAGCCATAGCGCTAACATCTTGTCGTGGCGATAAACACTATAGCCATAACACTAACCTCTTGTCGTGGCGTTAAACACTATAGCCATAACACTAACCTCTTGTCGTGGCGTTAAACACTATAGCCATAACACTAACCTCTTGTCGTGGCGTTAAACACTATAGCCATAACACTAACTTCTTGTCGTGGCGTTAAACACTATAGCCATAACACTAACCTCTTGTCGTGGCGTTAAACACTATAGTCATAGCACTAACTCTTGTCGTGGCGTTAAACACTATTGCCATAACACTAACCTCTTGTCGTGGCGCTAAACACTATAGCCATAACACTAACCTCTTGTCGTGGCGTTAAACACTATTGCCATAACACTAACCTCTTGTCGTGGCGTTAAATACTATAGCCATGACACTAACCTCTTGTCGTGGCGTTAAACACTATAGCCATAACACTAACCTCTTGTCATGGCGTTAAACACTATAGCCATAACACTAACCTCTTGTCGTGGCGTTAAACACTATTGCCATAACACTAACCTCTTGTCGTGGCGTTAAACACTATTGCCATAACACTAACCTCTTGTCGTGGCGTTAAACACTATAGCCATAACACTAACCTCTTGTCGTGGCGCTAAACACTATTGCCATAACACTAACCTCTTGTCGTGGCGTTAAACACTATTGCCATAACACTAACCTCTTGTCGTGGTGTTAAACAATATTGCCATAACACTAACCTCTTGTCGTGGCGTTAAACACTATAGCCATAACACTAACTCTTCTCGTGGCGTTAAACACTATAGCCATGACACTAACCTCTTGTCGTGGCGTTAAACACTATAGCCATAGCACTAACTCTTGTCGTGGCGTTAAACACTATTGCCATAACACTAACCTCTTGTCGTGGCGTTAAACACTATAGCCATAGCACTAACTCTTGTCTTGGCGTTAAACACTATAGCCATAACACTAACCTCTTGTCGTGGCGTTAAACACTATAGTCATAACACTAACTCTTGTCGTGGCGTTAAACACTATAGCCATAGCACTAACTTCTTGTCGTGGCGTTAAACACTATAGCCATAACACTAACCTCTTGTCGTGGCGTTAAACACTATAGCCATAGCACTAACTCTTGTCGTGGCGTTAAACACTATACCCAATACACTAACTCTTGTCGTGGCGTTAAACACTATAGCCATAGCACTAACCTCTTGTCGTGGCGTTAAACACTATAGCCATAGCACTAACCTCTTGTCGTGGCGCTAAACACTATAGCCATAACACTAACCTCTTGTCGTGGCGTTAAACACTATTGCCATAACACTAACCTCTTGTCGTGGTGTTAAACAATATTGCCATAACACTAACCTCTTGTCGTGGCGTTAAACACTATAGCCATAACACTAACTCTTCGCGTGGCGTTAAACACTATAGCCATAACACTAACCTCTTGTCGTGGCGTTAAACACTATAGCCATAGCACTAACTCTTGTCGTGGCGTTAAACACTATTGCCATAACACTAACCTCTTGTCGTGGCGTTAAACACTATAGCCATAGCACTAACTCTTGTCTTGGCGTTAAACACTATAGCCATAACACTAACCTCTTGTCGTGGCGTTAAACACTATAGTCATAACACTAACTCTTGTCGTGGCGTTAAACACTATAGCCATAGCACTAACTTCTTGTCGTGGCGTTAAACACTATAGCCATAACACTAACCTCTTGTCGTGGCGTTAAACACTATAGCCATAGCACTAACTCTTGTCGTGGCGTTAAACACTATACCCATAACACTAACTCTTGTCGTGGCGTTAAACACTATAGCCATAGCACTAACCTCTTGTCGTGGCGTTAAACACTATAGCCATAACACTAACCTCTTGAAGTGGCGTTAAACACTATAGCCATAACACTAACTCTTGTCGTAGCGTTAAACACTATAGCCATAGCGCTAACATCTTGTCGTGGCGATAAACACTATAGCCATAACACTAACCTCTTGTCGTGGCGTTAAACACTATAGCCATAACACTAACCTCTTGTCGTGGCGTTAAACACTATAGCCATAACACTAACCTCTTGTCGTGGCGTTAAACACTATAGCCATAACACTAACTTCTTGTCGTGGCGTTAAACACTATTGCCATAACACTAACCTCTTGTCGTGGCGTTAAACACTATAGTCATAGCACTAACTCTTGTCGTGGCGTTAAACACTATTGCCATAACACTAACCTCTTGTCGTGGCGCTAAACACTATAGCCATAACACTAACCTCTTGTCGTGGCGTTAAACACTATTGCCATAACACTAACCTCTTGTCGTGGCGTTAAATACTATAGCCATGACACTAACCTCTTGTCGTGGCGTTAAACACTATAGCCATAACACTAACCTCTTGTCATGGCGTTAAACACTATAGCCATAACACTAACCTCTTGTCGTGGCGTTAAACACTATTGCCATAACACTAACCTCTTGTCGTGGCGTTAAACACTATTGCCATAACACTAACCTCTTGTCGTGGCGTTAAATACTATAGCCATAACACTAACCTCTTGTCGTGGCGCTAAACACTATTGCCATAACACTAACCTCTTGTCGTGGCGTTAAACACTATTGCCATAACACTAACCTCTTGTCGTGGTGTTAAACAATATTGCCATAACACTAACCTCTTGTCGTGGCGTTAAACACTATTGCCATAACACTAACTCTTCTCGTGGCGTTAAACACTATTGCCATGACACTAACCTCTTGTCGTGGCGTTAAACACTATAGCCATAGCACTAACTCTTGTCGTGGCGTTAAACACTATTGCCATAACACTAACCTCTTGTCGTGGCGTTAAACACTATAGCCATAGCACTAACTCTTGTCTTGGCGTTAAACACTATAGCCATAACACTAACCTCTTGTCGTGGCGTTAAACACTATAGTCATAACACTAACTCTTGTCGTGGCGTTAAACACTATAGCCATAGCACTAACTTCTTGTCGTGGCGTTAAACACTATAGCCATAACACTAACCTCTTGTCGTGGCGTTAAACACTATAGCCATAGCACTAACTCTTCTCGTGGCGTTAAACACTATAGCCATGACACTAACCTCTTGTCGTGGCGTTAAACACTATAGCCATAGCACTAACTCTTGTCGTGGCGTTAAACACTATTGCCATAACACTAACCTCTTGTCGTGGCGTTAAACACTATAGCCATAGCACTAACTCTTGTCTTGGCGTTAAACACTATAGCCATAACACTAACCTCTTGTCGTGGCGTTAAACACTATAGTCATAACACTAACTCTTGTCGTGGCGTTAAACACTATAGCCATAGCACTAACTTCTTGTCGTGGCGTTAAACACTATAGCCATAACACTAACCTCTTGTCGTGGCGTTAAACACTATAGCCATAGCACTAACTCTTGTCGTGGCGTTAAACACTATACCCATAACACTAACTCTTGTCGTGGCGTTAAACACTATAGCCATAGCACTAACCTCTTGTCGTGGCGTTAAACACTATAGCCATAGCACTAACCTCTTGTCGTGGCGCTAAACACTATAGCCATAACACTAACCTCTTGTCGTGGCGTTAAACACTATTGCCATAACACTAACCTCTTGTCGTGGTGTTAAACAATATTGCCATAACACTAACCTCTTGTCGTGGCGTTAAACACTATAGCCATAACACTAACTCTTCGCGTGGCGTTAAACACTATAGCCATAACACTAACCTCTTGTCGTGGCGTTAAACACTATAGCCATAGCACTAACTCTTGTCGTGGCGTTAAACACTATTGCCATAACACTAACCTCTTGTCGTGGCGTTAAACACTATAGCCATAGCACTAACTCTTGTCTTGGCGTTAAACACTATAGCCATAACACTAACCTCTTGTCGTGGCGTTAAACACTATAGTCATAACACTAACTCTTGTCGTGGCGTTAAACACTATAGCCATAGCACTAACTTCTTGTCGTGGCGTTAAACACTATAGCCATAACACTAACCTCTTGTCGTGGCGTTAAACACTATAGCCATAGCACTAACTCTTGTCGTGGCGTTAAACACTATACCCATAACACTAACTCTTGTCGTGGCGTTAAACACTATAGCCATAGCACTAACCTCTTGTCGTGGCGTTAAACACTATAGCCATAACACTAACCTCTTGAAGTGGCGTTAAACACTATAGCCATAACACTAACTCTTGTCGTAGCGTTAAACACTATAGCCATAGCGCTAACATCTTGTCGTGGCGATAAACACTATAGCCATAACACTAACCTCTTGTCGTGGCGTTAAACACTATAGCCATAACACTAACCTCTTGTCGTGGCGTTAAACACTATAGCCATAACACTAACCTCTTGTCGTGGCGTTAAACACTATAGCCATAACACTAACTTCTTGTCGTGGCGTTAAACACTATTGCCATAACACTAACCTCTTGTCGTGGCGTTAAACACTATAGTCATAGCACTAACTCTTGTCGTGGCGTTAAACACTATTGCCATAACACTAACCTCTTGTCGTGGCGCTAAACACTATAGCCATAACACTAACCTCTTGTCGTGGCGTTAAACACTATTGCCATAACACTAACCTCTTGTCGTGGCGTTAAATACTATAGCCATGACACTAACCTCTTGTCGTGGCGTTAAACACTATAGCCATAACACTAACCTCTTGTCATGGCGTTAAACACTATAGCCATAACACTAACCTCTTGTCGTGGCGTTAAACACTATTGCCATAACACTAACCTCTTGTCGTGGCGTTAAACACTATTGCCATAACACTAACCTCTTGTCGTGGCGTTAAATACTATAGCCATAACACTAACCTCTTGTCGTGGCGCTAAACACTATTGCCATAACACTAACCTCTTGTCGTGGCGTTAAACACTATTGCCATAACACTAACCTCTTGTCGTGGTGTTAAACAATATTGCCATAACACTAACCTCTTGTCGTGGCGTTAAACACTATTGCCATAACACTAACTCTTCTCGTGGCGTTAAACACTATTGCCATGACACTAACCTCTTGTCGTGGCGTTAAACACTATAGCCATAGCACTAACTCTTGTCGTGGCGTTAAACACTATTGCCATAACACTAACCTCTTGTCGTGGCGTTAAACACTATAGCCATAGCACTAACTCTTGTCTTGGCGTTAAACACTATAGCCATAACACTAACCTCTTGTCGTGGCGTTAAACACTATAGTCATAACACTAACTCTTGTCGTGGCGTTAAACACTATAGCCATAGCACTAACTTCTTGTCGTGGCGTTAAACACTATAGCCATAACACTAACCTCTTGTCGTGGCGTTAAACACTATAGCCATAGCACTAACTCTTGTCGTGGCGTTAAACACTATACCCATAACACTAACTCTTGTCGTGGCGTTAAGCACTATAGCCATAGCACTAACCTCTTGTCGTGGCGTTAAACACTATAGCCATAGCACTAACCTCTTGTCGTGGCGCTAAACACTATAGCCATAACACTAACCTCTTGTCGTGGCGTTAAACACTATTGCCATAACACTAACCTCTTGTCGTGGCGTTAAATACTATAGCCATGACACTAACCTCTTGTCGTGGCGTTAAACACTATTGCCATAACACTAACCTCTTGTCGTGGCGTTAAACACTATTGCCATAACACTAACCTCTTGTCGTGGCGTTAAGCACTATAGCCATAACACTAACCTCTTGTCGTGGCGTTAAACACTATTGCCATAACACTAACCTCTTGTCGTGGCGTTAAACACTATTGCCATAACACTAACCTCTTGTCGTGGCGTTAAACACTATAGCCATAACACTAACCTCTTGTCGTGGCGCTAAACACTATTGCCATAACACTAACCTCTTGTCGTGGCGTTAAACACTATTGCCATAACACTAACCTCTTGTCGTGGTGTTAAACAATATTGCCATAACACTAACCTCTTGTCGTGGCGTTAAACACTATAGCCATAACACTAACTCTTCTCGTGGCGTTAAACACTATAGCCATAACACTAACATCTTGTCGTGGCGTTAAACACTATAGCCATAGCACTAACTCTTGTCGTGGCGTTAAACACTATTGCCATAACACTAACCTCTTGTCGTGGCGTTAAACACTATAGCCATAGCACTAACTCTTGTCTTGGCGTTAAACACTATAGCCATAACACTAACCTCTTGTCGTGGCGTTAAACACTATAGTCATAACACTAACTCTTGTCGTGGCGTTAAACACTATAGCCATAGCACTAACTTCTTGTCGTGGCGTTAAACACTATAGCCATAACACTAACCTCTTGTCGTGGCGTTAAACACTATAGCCATAGCACTAACTCTTGTCGTTGCGTTAAACACTATACCCATAACACTAACTCTTGTCGTGGCGTTAAACACTATAGCCATAGCACTAACCTCTTGTCGTGGCGTTAAACACTATAGCCATAACACTAACCTCTTGTCGTGGCGTTAAACACTATAGCCATAACACTAACTCTTGTCGTAGCGTTAAACACTATAGCCATAGCGCTAACATCTTGTCGTGGCGTTAAACACTATAGTCATAACACTAACTCTTGTCGTGGCGTTAAACACTATTGCCATTGCACTAACTTCGTGTCGTGGCGTTAAACACTATAGCCATAACACTAACCTCTTGTCGTGGCGTTAAACACTATAGCCATAGCACTAACTCTTGTCGTGGCGTTAAACACTATAGCCATAACACTAACTCTTGTCGTGGCGTTAAACACTATAGCCATAGCACTAACCTCTTGTCGTGGCGCTAAACACTATAGCCATAACACTAACTCTTGTCGTGGCGTTAAACACTATAGCCATAACACTAACCTCTTGTCGTGGCGTTAAACACTATTGCCATAACACTAACATCTTGTCGTGGCGTTAAACACTATAGCCATAGCACTAACTCTTGTCGTAGCGTTTAACACTATAGCCATAACACTAACCTCTTGTCGTGGCGTTAAACACTATAGCCATAACACTAACTCTTGTCGTGGCGTTAAACACTATAGCCATAGCACTAACCTCTTGTCGTGGCGTTAAACACTATAGTCATAACACTAACTCTTGTCGTGGCGTTAAACACTATAGCCATAGCACTAACCTCTTGTCGTATCGTTAAACACTATAGCCATAACACTAACATCTTGTCGTGGCGTTAAACACTATAGCCATAACACTAACATCTTGTCGTGGCGTTAAACACTATTGCCATAACACTAACCTCTTGTCGTGGCGTTAAACACTATAGCCATAACACTAACCTCTTGTCGTGGCGTTAAACACTATAGCCATAACACTAACCTCTTGTCGTGGCGTTAAACACTATTGCCATAACACTAACCTCTTGTCGTGGCGTTAAACACTATAGCCATAGCACTAACCTCTTCTCGTGGCGTTAAACACTATAGCCAGAACACTAACTCTTGTCGTGGCGTTAAACACTATAGCCAAAACACTAACCTCTTGTCGTGGCGTTAAACACTATAGCCATAACACTAACCTCTTGTCGTGGCGTTAAACACTATAGCCATAACACTAACCTCTTGTCGTGGCGTTTAACACTATCGCCATAACACTAACCTCTTGTCATGGCGTTAAACACTATTGCCATAACACTAACCTCTTGTCGTGGCGTTAAACACTATTGCCATAACACTAACCTCTTGTCGTGGCGTTAAACACTATTGCCATAACACTAACTCCTGTGGTGGCGTTAAACACTATTGCCATAACACTAACCTCTTGTCGTGGCGTTAAACACTATAGCCATAGCACTAACTCTTGTCGTGGCGTTAAACACTATAGCCATAACACTAACCTCTTGTCGTGGCGTTAAACACTATTGCCATAACACTAACTCTTGTCGTGGCGTTAAACACTATAGCCATAACACTAACCTCTTGTGGTGGCGTTAAACACTATAGTCATAACACTAACTCTTGTCGTGGAGCTTAACACTATAGCCATAGCACTAACTTCTTGTCGTGGCGTTAAACACTATAGCCATAACACTAACTCTTGTCGTGGCGTTAAACACTATAGCCATAGCACTAACTCTTGTCGTGGCGTTAAACACTATAGTCATAGCACTAACCTCTTGTCGTGGCGTTAAACACTATAGCCATAGCACTAACCTCTTGTCGTGGCGTTAAACACTATAGCCATAACCCTAACTCTTGTCGTGGCGTTAAACACTATAGCCATAACACTAACCTCTTGTCGTGGCGTTAAACACTATAGCCATAACACTAACCTCTTGTCGTGGCGTTAAACACTATAGCCATAACACTAACCTCTTGTCGTGGCGTTAAACACTATAGCCATAGCACTAACTCTTGTCGTGGCGTTAAACACTATAGCCATAGCACTAACCTCTTGTCGTGGCGTTAAACACTATAGCCATAACACTAATCTCTTGTCGTGGCGTTAAACACTATTGCCATAACACTAACCTCTTGTTAAACACTATTGTCATAACACTAACCTCTTGTCGTGGCGTTAAACACTATAGCCATAACACTAACCTCTTGTCATGACGTTAAACACTATATCCATAACACTAACATCTTGTTAAACATTATAGCCATAACACTAATCTCTTGTTAAACACTCTAGCCATAACACTAACCTCTTGTCGTGGCGTTAAATACTATAGCCATAACACTAACATCTTGTCGTGGCGTTAAACACTATAGCCATAACACTAACCTCTTGTCGTGGCGTTAAACACTATTGCCATAACACTAACCTCTTGTCGTGGCGCTAAACACTATAGCCATAACACTAACCTCTTGTCGTGGCGTTAAACACTGTTGCCATAACACTAACCTCTTGTCGTGGCGTTAAACACTATTGCCATAACACTAACCTCTTGTCGTGGCGTTAAACACTATAGCCATAACACTAACCTCTTGTCGTGGCGTTAAACACTATAGCCATAACACTAACCTCTTGTCGTGGCGTTAAACACTATAGCCATAACACTAACCTCTTGTCGTGGCGTTAAACACTATAGCCATAACACTAACTCTTGTCGTGGCGTTAAACACTATTGCCATAACACTAACCTCTTGTCCTGGCGTTAAACACTATCGCCATAACACTAACCTCTTGTCGTGGCGTTAAACACTATTGCCATCACACTAACCTCTTGTCGTGGCGTTAAACACTATAGCCATAACACTAACCTCTTGCCGTGGCGTTAAACACTATTGCCATAACACTAACCTCTTGTCGTGGCGTTAAACACTATTGCCATAACACTAACCTTTTGTCGTGGCGTTAAACACTATTACCATAACACTAACCTCTTGTCGTGGCGTTAAACACTATAGCCATAACACTAACCTCTTGTCGTGGCGTTAAACACTATAGCCATAACACTAACCTCTTGCTAAACACTATAGCCATAACACTAATAACGTCTTGTTAAACACTATTGCCATAACACTAACCTCTTGTCGTGGCGTTAAACACTATAGCCATAACACTAACCTCTTGTCGTGGCGCTAAACACTATAGCCATAACACTAACCTCTTGTCGTGGCGTTAAATACTATAGCCATAACACTAACCTCTTGTCGTGGCGTTAAGCACTATAGCCATAACACTAACCTATTGTCGTGGCGTTAACCACTATAGCCATAACACTAACCTCTTGTCGTGGCGTTAAACACTATTGCCATAACACTAACCTCTTGTCGTGGCGTTAAACACTATAGCCATAACACTAACCTCTTGTCGTGGCGTTAAACACTATTGCCATAACACTAACCTCTTGTCGTGGCGTTAAACACTATTGCCATAACACTAACCTCTTGTCGCGGCGTTAAACACTATCGCCATAACACTAACCTCTTGTCGTGGCGTTAAACACTAATGCCATAACACTAACCTCTTGTCGTGGCGTTAAACACTATAGCCATAACACTAACCTCTTGTCGTGGCGTTAAACACTATAGCCATAACACTAACCTCTTGTCGTGGCGTTAAACACTATTGCCATAACACTAACCTCTTGTCGTGGCGTTAAACACTATAGCCATAACACTAACCTCTTGTCGCGGCGTTAAACACTATAGCCATAACACTAACCTCTTGTCGTGGCGTTAAACACTAATGCCATAACACTAACCTCTTGTCGTGGCGTTAAACACTGTTGCCATAACACTAACCTCTTGTCGTGGCGTTAAACACTATTGCCATAACACTAACCTCTTGTCGTGGCGTTAAACACTATTGCCATAACACTAACCTCTTGTCGTGGGGTTAAGCACTATAGCCATAACACTAACCTCTTGTCGTGGCGTTAAACACTATAGCCATTACACTAACCTCTTGTCGTGGCGTTAAACACTATATCCATAACACTAACTCTTGTCGTGGCGTTAAACACTATAGCCATAACACTAATCTCTTGTTAAACACTATAGCCATTACACTGACCTCTTGTCGTGGCGTTGAACACTATAGCCATAACACTAACCTCTTGGCGTGGCGTTAAATACTATAGCCATAACACTAACCTCTTGTCGTGGCGTTAAACACTATAGCCATAGCACTAACCTCTTGTCGTGGCGTTAAAAACCATATACCATAACACTAACCTCTTGTTAAACACTAATCTCTTGTTTATACAATTATTAATTTGCCTTTGTAATAAAAATAACAGTCAAAAATAAAACTTGAATGTTATTAGATTTACTGGTTTCTTTTTAAGCTTTCGCTATTTTAATTTTCTTTTATCTTATTTCACACCCAGTAACTACACAATCAGTAACACGTGATGGTCGGTTAGGAACGAAACGTTACGACAAAATAGATGGCTTCAATTTTCCCATTGTGAACTTTCCATTTATATGTAGCAACATCTCAGCTGCTCCTGCATATGGAGTATATATCTCTCAGTTGACCCGATATTTCAGTGCTTTTAGTTCCTATTAAGATTTCCTTGATAGAGGGTTGCTGCTAGCATCAAAGCTACTGAACCAAGGATCATATTGGTTAAGTTGAAGTCATCACAAGTGTTACGATCACCAACATGACTTGGTTAACGCGTTATCAGCACTTCATGACTTGTCACCGGGTTTGTAACTTGAGTAATGCGATGGTTGCCACTAGTGGAGCACATGAGTTTAGTGGGGTTCGTGTTCCTCGATCGCGTTAGTTTTCTATGGAGTGCTTTGTAGGTCGTTTTTGTACTTATTATTTTGGTCATTGTTGACTGTCTTTCTTCGATATACGGATTCTGATTACCTTTGTGGTATCTTAAAAAATCTTCCACTTGTCGTTAACAGTTCCCGGTCCTTTCAACTTTCATGACTTATCACCGGGTTGTGTACCTAGAGTAACACGACGGTTGACACTAGTGGAGCAAGAACTGCTTACCCTTCGGGAGCACCTGAGTTCACCAGATTGATTTAGTGGAGTTCGTGTTGCTCGATCTGTCTTCTGTGTAGTGTTTGGTAAATCGTCCTCTTGTCCTTTCTCTTTGGCCACGGAATCTGATTACCCCTTTGGTATCTTCAATCTCTTCTTAAGTAAATTCGTCAGTATTTTTTCCATTCTGTACCCTAGCGTTCATTCTATTACATTACCCCCGTGTTATATATTTTCTGCCGTGTGGTACAATCTCTCTGAAAGGAGTGTCCAATAGGTTTGCTGGACGAATTAAATAATCAACTCAACCTTAGGACACGACACACTTGAGCGCTTTGTGCAATAAAAATATAATGTTCCTTTGTGCAATAAAAAAATGGTAACGGCTATGGTGTTTAACAATATTTCAGTTATATCGTGGCAGTCAGTTTTATGGGTGGAGGAAAACGGAGTACCCGGAAAAAACCATCGACCTACCGCATCTCACTGACAAACTTTATCCATGTTCCTTTGTGCAATAAAAATATCACCTTGTTTTGTGCAATAAACAATATCACACTCCTTTGTGCAATACAAATATAACCTTCCTTTGTGCAATACAAACATTGTGTTCATTTGTGCAATAAAATATAACTCCTTTGTGCAATAAAGAAAATTGTTCCTTTGTGCAATAAAAAATATCACGTTCATTGCACATAAAAGACAACTTGAAGTAGCTCCTATTGAGTAGTAGTTTGCTTGGAGTGCTTGTTAGTTGTCTATAAAGGCTTGGTGTGCTTATTATTTGTCTATAAAGGCTTGTAGTTCTTGTTAGTTATCTATAAAGGCTTGGAGTGCTTGTTGGTTATCTATAAAGGCTTGGAGTGCTTGTTAGTTATCTATAAAGGCTTGGAGCGCTTATTATTTGTCTATAAAGGCTTGGAGTTCTTATTAGTTATCAATAAAGGCTTGGTGTGATTGTTAGTTGTCTATAAAGGCAAGGAGTGCTTGTTAGTTGTCTATAAAGGCTTGGAGTGCTTGTTAGTTATCTATAAAGGCTTGGAGTGCATGTTAGTTATCTATAAAGGCTTGGAGTGCTTATTATTTGTCTATAAAGGCTTGGAGTTCTTATTAGTTATCAATAAAGGCTTGGTGTGATTGTTAGTTGTCTATAAAGGCATGGAGTGCTTGTTAGTTGTCTATAAAGGCTTGGAGTGCTTATTATTTGTCTATAAAGGCTTGGAGTTCTTGTTAGTTATCAATAAAGGCTTGGTGTGTATTGTTAGTTGTCTATAAAGGCTTGGAGTGCTTGTTAGTTGTCTATAAAGGCTTGTCTATAAAGGCTTGGAGTGCTTGTTAGTTATCTATAAAGGCTTGGAGTGCTTGTTAGTTGTCTATAAAGGCTTGGAGTGCTTGTTAGTTGTCTATAAAGGCTTGGAGTGCTTGTTAGTTGTCTATAAAGGCTTGGAGTGCTTGTTAGTTGTCTATAAAGGCTTGGTGTGCTTGTTTGTTGACTATAAAGGCTTGGAGTGCTTGTTTGTTGTCTATAAAGGCTTGGAGTGCTTGTTAGTTGTCTATAAAAGCTTGGAGTGCTTGTTAGTTGACTATAAAGGCTTGGAGTGCTTGTTAGTTGTCTATAAAGGCATGGAGTGCTTGTTAGTTGTCTATAAAAGCTTGGAGTGCTTGTTAGTTGTCTATAAAGGCATGGAGTGCTTGTTAGTTGACTATAAAGGCTTGGAGTGCTTGTTAGTTGTCTATAAAGGCTTGGAGTGCTTGTTAGTTGTCTATAAAGGCTTGGAGTGCTTGTTAGTTGTCTATAAAGGCCAAATGTTACATCCTCTTTTTCATGTGCCAATCAAAACTTACAGAGTTCGCCCTCGTATTTTTGGGTGTTCGTGCTGCTAAATTTAAAGTTTTATGTATAGTGTTTTGTAGACCATTGTTTGTCCTTTTGTTGTTTTTCTTTTGACTATTATGTTGTTTGTTGTTTTTCTTTTGACTTGCATTGTTTGTTGTTTTTCTTTAGACTATTGTATTTGTTGTGGCGTTAAACACTATAGCCATAACACTAACCTCTTGTCGTGGCGTTAAACACTATAGCCATAACACTAACCTCTTGTCGTGGCGTTAAACACTATATCCATAACACTAACCTCTTATTATATTGTTTGTTGTTTTTCTTTTGACTATTGTATTGTTTGTTATTTTTCTTTTGACTATTGTATTGTTTGTTGTTTTTCTTTTGACTATTGTATTGTTTGTTGTTTTTCTTTTGATTATTATATTGTTTGTTGTTTTTCTTTTGACTATTGTATTGTTTGTTGTTTTTCTTTTGACTATTGTATTGTTTGTTGTTTTTCTTTTGATTATTATATTGTTTGTTGTTTTTCTTTTGACTATTGTATTGTTAGTTGTTTTTCTTTTGACTATTGTATTGTTTGTTGTTTTTCTTTACTATTGTATTGTTTGTTGTTTTTCTTTAGACTATTATATTGTTTGTTGTTTTTCTTTTGACTATTGTATTGTTTGTTGTTTTTCTTTACTATTGTATTGTTTGTTGTTTTTCATTAGACTATTATATTGTTTGTTGTTTTTCTTTTGACTATTGTATTGTTTGTTGTTTTTCTTTTGTTTGTTGTTTTTCTTTTGACTTATATTGTTTGTTGTTTTTCTTTAGAATATTGTATTGTTTGTTGTTTTTCTTTAGACTATTGTATTGTTTGTTGTTTTTCTTTACTATTGTATTGTTTGTTGTTTTTCTTTAGACTATTATATTGTTTGTTGTTTTTCTTTTGTTTGTTGTTTTTCTTTTGACTTATATTGTTTGTTGTTTTTCTGTAGACTATTGTATTGTTTGTTGTTTTTCTTTTGACTATTGTATTGTTTGTTGTTTTTCTTTAGACTATTGCATTGTTTGTTGTTTTTCTTTTGACTATTGTATTGTTTGTTGTTTTTCTTTTGACTATTGTATTGTTTGTTGTTTTTCTTTTGACTATTGTATTGTTTGTTGTTTTTCTTTAGACTATTGTATTGTTTCTTGTTTTTCTTTGGACTATTGTATTGTTTGTTGTTTTTCTTTAGACTATTGTATTGTTTGTTGTTTTTCTTTTGACTATTGTACTGTCTGTTGTTTTTCTTTTGACTATTGTATTGTTTGTTGTTGTTTTTTTTACTATTGTATTGTTTGTTGTTTTTCTTTAGACTATGGTATTGTTTGCTGTTTGTCTTTAGACTATTGTATTGTTTGTTGTTTTTCTTTTGACTATTGTACTGTCTGTTGTTTTTCTTTTGACTATTGTATTGTTTGTTGTTGTTTTTTTTACTATTGTATTGTTTGTTGTTTTTCTTTAGACTATTGTATTGTTTGTTGTTTTTCTTTAGACTATTGTATTGTTTGTTGTTTTTCTTTAGACTATTGTATTGTTTGTTGTTTTTCTTTTGACTATTGTATTGTTTGTTGTTTTTCTTTAGACTATTGTATTGTTTGGTGTTTTTTTTTTGACTATTGTATTGTTTGTCATTTTTCTTTAGACTATTGTATTGTTTGTTGTTTTTCTTTTGACTATTGTATTGTTTGTTGTTTTTCTTTTGACTATTGTATTGTTTGTTGTTTTTCTTTTGACTTGTATTGTTTGTTGTTTTTCTTTAGACTATTGTATTGTTTGTTGTTTTTCTTTTGACTATTGTATTGTTTGTTGTTTTTCTTTAGACTATTGTATTGTTTGTTGTTTTTCTTTTGACTATTGTATTGTTTGTCATTTTTCTTTAGACTATTGTATTGTTTGTTGTTTTTCTTTTGACTATTGTATTGTTTGTTGTTTTTCTTTTGACTATTGTATTGTTTGTTGTTTTTCTTTTGACTATTGTATTGTTTGTTGTTTTTTCTTTTGACTTGTATTGTTTGTTGTTTTTCTTTTGACTATTGTATTGTTTGTTGTTTTTCTTTTGACTTGTATTGTTTGTTGTTTTTCTTTAGACTATTGTATTGTTTGTTGTTTTTCTTTAGACTATTGTATTGTTTGTTGTTTTTCTTTTGACTATTGTATTGTTTGTTGTTTTTCATTTGACTATTGCATTGTTTGTTGTTTTTCTTTTGACTATTGTATTGTTTGTTGTTTTTCTTTTGACTATTGTATTGTTTGTTGTTTTTCTTTAGACTATTGTATTGTTTGTTGTTTTTCTTTTGACTTGTATTGTTTGTTGTTTTTCTTTTGACTATTGTATTGTTTGTTGTTTTTCTTTTGACTATTGTATTGTTTGTTGTTTTTCTTTTGACTATTGCATTGTTTGTTGTTTTTCTTTTGACGTATTGTTTTTTGTTTTTCATTTGACTATTGTATTGTTTGTTGTTTTTCATTTGACTATTGCATTGTTTGTTGTTTTTCTTTTGACTATTGTATTGTTTGTTGTTTTTCTTTTGACTATTGTATTGTTTGTTGTTTTTCTTTAGACCATTGTATTGTTTGTTATTTTTCTTTTGACTATTGCATTGTTTGTTGTTTTTCTTTTGACTATTGTATTGTTTGTTGTTTTTCATTTGACTATTGCATTGTTTGATGTTCAGAATGTCTAGCAACACTTTTAATTGAATGCTACAAACATATATTGATGTTCAGAATGTCTAGCAACACTTTTTATTGAATGCTACAAACATACATTGATGTTCAGAATGTCTAGCAACACTTTTAATTGAATGCTACAAACATACATTGATGTTCAGAATGTCTAGCAACACTTTTAATTGAATGCTACAAACATATATTGATGTTCAGAATGTCTAGCAACACTTTTTATTGAATGCTACAAACATACATTGATGTTCAGAATGTCGTTTTTCTTTTGACTATTGTATTGTTTGTTGTTTTTCTTTTGACTATTGTATTGTTTGTTGTTTTTCTTTAGACTATTGTATTGTTTGTTGTTTTTCTTTTGACTATTGTATTGTTTGTTGTTTTTCTTTTGACTATTGTATTGTTTGTTGTTTTTCTTTTGACTATTGTATTGTTTGTTGTTTTTCTTTTGACTATTGTATTGTTTGTTGTTTTTCTTTTGACTATTGTATTGTTTGTTGTTTTTCTTTTGACTATTGTATTGTTTGTTGTTTTTCTTTAGACTATTGTATTATTTGTTGTTTTTCTTTTGACTATTGTATTGCTTGTTGTTTTTCTTTTTGACTATTGTATTGTTTGTTGTTTTTCTTTAGACTATTGTATTATTTGTTGTTTTTCTTTTGATTATTATATTGTTTGTTGTTTTTCTTTTGACTATTGTATTGTTTGTTGTTTTTCTTTTGACTTGTATTGTTTGTTGTTTTTCTTTTGACTATTGTATTGTTTGTTGTTTTTCTTTAGACTACTGTATTATTTGTTGTTTTTCTTTTGACTATTGTATTGTTTGTTGTTTTTCTTTTTGACTATTGTATTGTTTGTTGTTTTTCTTTAGATTATTGTATTATTTGTTGTTTTTCTTTTGATTATTGTATTGTTTGTTGTTTTTCTTTAGACTATTGTATTGTTTGTTGTTTTTCTTTTGACTATTGTATTGTTTGTTGTTTTTCTTTTGACTATTGTATTGTTTGTTGTTTTTCTTTTGACTTGTATTGTTTGTTGTTTTTCTGTAGACTATTGTATCGTTTGTTGTTTTTCTTTAGAATATTGTATTGTTTGTTGTTTTTCTTTAGACTATTGTATTGTTTGTTGTTTTTCTTTAGACTATGGTATTGTTTGTTGTTTTTCTTTTGACTAGTGTATTGTTTGTTGTTTTTCTTTTGACTATTGTATTGTTTGTTGTTTTTCTTTTGACTATTGTATTGTTTGTTGTTTTTCTTTTGACTATTGTATTGTTTGTTGTTTTTCTTTTGACTTGTATTGTTTGTTGTTTTTCTTTTGACTATTGTATTGTTTGTTGTTTTTCTTTAGACTATTGTATTATTTGTTGTTTTTCTTTTGACTATTGTATTGTTTGTTGTTTTTCTTTTTGACTATTGTATTGTTTGTTGTTTTTCTTTAGACTATTGTATTATTTGTTGTTTTTCTTTAGACTATTGTATTATTTGTTGTTTTTCTTTAGACTATTGTATTATTTGTTGTTTTTCTTTTGATTATTGTATTGTTTGTTGTTTTTCTTTTGACTTATATTGTTTGTTGTTTTTCTGTAGACTATTGTATTGTTTGTTGTTTTTCTTTTGACTATTGTATTGTTTGTTGTTTTTCTTTAGACTATTGCATTGTTTGTTGTTTTTCTTTTGACTATTGTATTGTTTGTTGTTTTTCTTTTGACTATTGTATTGTTTGTTGTTTTTCTTTTGACTTGTATTGTTTGTTGTTTTTCTTTTGACTATTGTATTGTTTGTTGTTTTTCTTTAGACTATTGTATTGTTTCTTGTTTTTCTTTGGACTATTGTATTGTTTGTTGTTTTTCTTTAGACTATTGTATTGTTTGTTGTTTTTCTTTAGACTATTGTATTGTTTCTTGTTTTTCTTTGGACTATTGTATTGTTTGTTGTTTTTCTTTAGACTATTGTATTGTTTGTTGTTTTTCTTTTGACTATTGTACTGTCTGTTGTTTTTCTTTTGACTATTGTATTGTTTGTTGTTTTTATTTTGACTTGTATTGTTTGTTGTTTTTCTTTTGACTATTGTATTGTTTGTTGTTTTTCTTTAGACTATTGTATTGTTTCTTGTTTTTCTTTGGACTATTGTATTGTTTGTTGTTTTTCTTTAGACTATTGTATTGTTTGTTGTTTTTCTTTTGACTATTGTACTGTCTGTTGTTTTTCTTTTGACTATTGTATTGTTTGTTGTTGTTTTTTTTACTATTGTATTGTTTGTTGTTTTTCTTTAGACTATTGTATTGTTTGTTGTTTTTCTTTAGACTATTGTATTGTTTGTTGTTTTTCTTTAGACTATTGTATTGTTTGTTGTTTTTCTTTTGACTATTGTATTGTTTGTTGTTTTTCTTTAGACTATTGTATTGTTTGGTGTTTTTTTTTTGACTATTGTATTGTTTGTCATTTTTCTTTAGACTATTGTATTGTTTGTTGTTTTTCTTTTGACTATTGTATTGTTTGTTGTTTTTCTTTTGACTATTGTATTGTTTGTTGTTTTTCTTTTGACTTGTATTGTTTGTTGTTTTTCTTTAGACTATTGTATTGTTTGTTGTTTTTCTTTTGACTATTGTATTGTTTGTTGTTTTTCTTTAGACTATTGTATTGTTTGTTGTTTTTCTTTTGACTATTGTATTGTTTGTCATTTTTCTTTAGACTATTGTATTGTTTGTTGTTTTTCTTTTGACTATTGTATTGTTTGTTGTTTTTCTTTTGACTATTGTATTGTTTGTTGTTTTTCTTTTGACTATTGTATTGTTTGTTGTTTTTTCTTTTGACTTGTATTGTTTGTTGTTTTTCTTTTGACTATTGTATTGTTTGTTGTTTTTCTTTTGACTTGTATTGTTTGTTGTTTTTCTTTAGACTATTGTATTGTTTGTTGTTTTTCTTTAGACTATTATATTGTTTGTTGTTTTTCTTTTGACTATTGTATTGTTTGTTGTTTTTCATTTGACTATTGCATTGTTTGTTGTTTTTCTTTTGACTATTGTATTGTTTGTTGTTTTTCTTTTGACTATTGTATTGTTTGTTGTTTTTCTTTAGACTATTGTATTGTTTGTTGTTTTTCTTTTGTCTTGTATTGTTTGTTGTTTTTCTTTTGACTATTGTATTGTTTGTTGTTTTTCTTTTGACTATTGTATTGTTTGTTGTTTTTCTTTTGACTATTGCATTGTTTGTTGTTTTTCTTTTGACGTATTGTTTTTTGTTTTTCATTTGACTATTGTATTGTTTGTTGTTTTTCATTTGACTATTGCATTGTTTGTTGTTTTTCTTTTGACTATTGTATTGTTTGTTGTTTTTCTTTTGACTATTGTATTGTTTGTTGTTTTTCTTTAGACCATTGTATTGTTTGTTATTTTTCTTTTGACTATTGTATTGTTTGTTGTTTTTCTTTTGACTATTGTATTGTTTGTTGTTTTTCATTTGACTATTGCATTGTTTGATGTTCAGAATGTCTAGCAACACTTTTAATTGAATGCTACAAACATATATTGATGTTCAGAATGTCTAACAACACTTTTTATTGAATGCTACAAACATACATTGATGTTCAGAATGTCTAGCAACACTTTTAATTGAATGCTACAAACATACATTGATGTTCAGAATGTCTAGCAACACTTTTAATTGAATGCTACAAACATATATTGATGTTCAGAATGTCTAGCAACACTTTTTATTGAATGCTACAAACATACATTGATGTTCAGAATGTCGTTTTTCTTTTGACTATTGTATTGTTTGTTGTTTTTCTTTTGACTATTGTATTGTTTGTTGTTTTTCTTTAGACTATTGTATTGTTTGTTGTTTTTCTTTAGACTGTTGTATTGTTTGTTGTTTTTCTTTTGACTATTGTATTGTTTGTTGTTATTCTTTTGACTATTGTATTGTTTGTTGTTTTTCTTTTGACTATTGTATTGTTTGTTGTTTTTCTTTTGACTATTGTATTGTTTGTTGTTTTTCTTTTGACTATTGTATTGTTTGTTGTTTTTCTTTTGACCATTGTATTGTTTGTTGTTTTTCTTTAGACTATTGTATTATTTGTTGTTTTTCTTTTGATTATTATATTGTTTGTTGTTTTTCTTTTGACTATTGCATTGTTTGTTGTTTTTCTTTTGACTTGTATTGTTTGTTGTTTTTCTTTTGACTATTGTATTGTTTGTTGTTTTTCTTTTGACTATTGTATTGTTTGTTGTTTTTCTTTAGACTATTGTATTATTTGTTGTTTTTCTTTTGATTATTATATTGTTTGTTGTTTTTCTTTTGACTATTGCATTGTTTGTTGTTTTTCTTTTGACTTGTATTGTTTGTTGTTTTTCTTTAGACTATTGTATTGTTTGTTGTTTTTCTTTTGACTTGTATTGTTTGTTGTTTTTCTTTTGACTATTGTATTGTTTGTTGTTTTTCTTTTGACTATTGTATTGTTTGTTGTTTTTCTTTTGACTATTGCATTGTTTGTTGTTTTTCTTTTGACGTATTGTTTTTTGTTTTTCATTTGACTATTGTATTGTTTGTTGTTTTTCATTTGACTATTGCATTGTTTGATGTTCAGAATGTCTAGCAACACTTTTAATTGAATGCTACAAACATATATTGATGTTCAGAATGTCTAACAACACTTTTTATTGAATGCTACAAACATACATTGATGTTCAGAATGTCTAGCAACACTTTTAATTGAATGCTACAAACATACATTGATGTTCAGAATGTCTAGCAACACTTTTAATTGAATGCTACAAACATATATTGATGTTCAGAATGTCTAGCAACACTTTTTATTGAATGCTACAAACATACATTGATGTTCAGAATGTCGTTTTTCTTTTGACTATTGTATTGTTTGTTGTTTTTCTTTTGACTATTGTATTGTTTGTTGTTTTTCTTTAGACTATTGTATTGTTTGTTGTTTTTCTTTAGACTGTTGTATTGTTTGTTGTTTTTCTTTTGACTATTGTATTGTTTGTTGTTATTCTTTTGACTATTGTATTGTTTGTTGTTTTTCTTTTGACTATTGTATTGTTTGTTGTTTTTCTTTTGACTATTGTATTGTTTGTTGTTTTTCTTTTGACTATTGTATTGTTTGTTGTTTTTCTTTTGACCATTGTATTGTTTGTTGTTTTTCTTTAGACTATTGTATTATTTGTTGTTTTTCTTTTGATTATTATATTGTTTGTTGTTTTTCTTTTGACTATTGCATTGTTTGTTGTTTTTCTTTTGACTTGTATTGTTTGTTGTTTTTCTTTTGACTATTGTATTGTTTGTTGTTTTTCTTTTGACTATTGTATTGTTTGTTGTTTTTCTTTAGACTATTGTATTATTTGTTGTTTTTCTTTTGATTATTATATTGTTTGTTGTTTTTCTTTTGACTATTGCATTGTTTGTTGTTTTTCTTTTGACTTGTATTGTTTGTTGTTTTTCTTTTGACTATTGTATTGTTTGTTGTTTTTCTTTAGACTACTGTATTATTTGTTGTTTTTCTTTTGACTATTGTATTGTTTGTTGTTTTTCTTTTTGACTATTGTATTGTTTGTTGTTTTTCTTTAGATTATTGTATTATTTGTTGTTTTTCTTTTGATTATTGTATTGTTTGTTGTTTTTCTTTAGACTATTGTATTGTTTGTTGTTTTTCTTTTGACTATTGTATTGTTTGTTGTTTTTCTTTTGACTTGTATTGTTTGTTGTTTTTCTTTAGACTATTGTATTGTTTGTTGTTTTTCTTTAGACTATTATATTGTTTGTTGTTTTTCTTTTGACTATTGTATTGTTTGTTGTTTTTCATTTGACTATTGCATTGTTTGTTGTTTTTCTTTTGACTATTGTATTGTTTGTTGTTTTTCTTTTGACTATTGTATTGTTTGTTGTTTTTCTTTAGACTATTGTATTGTTTGTTGTTTTTCTTTTGTCTTGTATTGTTTGTTGTTTTTCTTTTGACTATTGTATTGTTTGTTGTTTTTCTTTTGACTATTGTATTGTTTGTTGTTTTTCTTTTGACTATTGCATTGTTTGTTGTTTTTCTTTTGACGTATTGTTTTTTGTTTTTCATTTGACTATTGTATTGTTTGTTGTTTTTCATTTGACTATTGCATTGTTTGTTGTTTTTCTTTTGACTATTGTATTGTTTGTTGTTTTTCTTTTGACTATTGTATTGTTTGTTGTTTTTCTTTAGACCATTGTATTGTTTGTTATTTTTCTTTTGACTATTGTATTGTTTGTTGTTTTTCTTTTGACTATTGTATTGTTTGTTGTTTTTCATTTGACTATTGCATTGTTTGATGTTCAGAATGTCTAGCAACACTTTTAATTGAATGCTACAAACATATATTGATGTTCAGAATGTCTAACAACACTTTTTATTGAATGCTACAAACATACATTGATGTTCAGAATGTCTAGCAACACTTTTAATTGAATGCTACAAACATACATTGATGTTCAGAATGTCTAGCAACACTTTTAATTGAATGCTACAAACATATATTGATGTTCAGAATGTCTAGCAACACTTTTTATTGAATGCTACAAACATACATTGATGTTCAGAATGTCGTTTTTCTTTTGACTATTGTATTGTTTGTTGTTTTTCTTTTGACTATTGTATTGTTTGTTGTTTTTCTTTAGACTATTGTATTGTTTGTTGTTTTTCTTTAGACTGTTGTATTGTTTGTTGTTTTTCTTTTGACTATTGTATTGTTTGTTGTTATTCTTTTGACTATTGTATTGTTTGTTGTTTTTCTTTTGACTATTGTATTGTTTGTTGTTTTTCTTTTGACTATTGTATTGTTTGTTGTTTTTCTTTTGACTATTGTATTGTTTGTTGTTTTTCTTTTGACCATTGTATTGTTTGTTGTTTTTCTTTAGACTATTGTATTATTTGTTGTTTTTCTTTTGATTATTATATTGTTTGTTGTTTTTCTTTTGACTATTGCATTGTTTGTTGTTTTTCTTTTGACTTGTATTGTTTGTTGTTTTTCTTTTGACTATTGTATTGTTTGTTGTTTTTCTTTTGACTATTGTATTGTTTGTTGTTTTTCTTTAGACTATTGTATTATTTGTTGTTTTTCTTTTGATTATTATATTGTTTGTTGTTTTTCTTTTGACTATTGCATTGTTTGTTGTTTTTCTTTTGACTTGTATTGTTTGTTGTTTTTCTTTAGACTATTGTATTGTTTGTTGTTTTTCTTTTGACTTGTATTGTTTGTTGTTTTTCTTTTGACTATTGTATTGTTTGTTGTTTTTCTTTTGACTATTGTATTGTTTGTTGTTTTTCTTTTGACTATTGCATTGTTTGTTGTTTTTCTTTTGACGTATTGTTTTTTGTTTTTCATTTGACTATTGTATTGTTTGTTGTTTTTCATTTGACTATTGCATTGTTTGATGTTCAGAATGTCTAGCAACACTTTTAATTGAATGCTACAAACATATATTGATGTTCAGAATGTCTAACAACACTTTTTATTGAATGCTACAAACATACATTGATGTTCAGAATGTCTAGCAACACTTTTAATTGAATGCTACAAACATACATTGATGTTCAGAATGTCTAGCAACACTTTTAATTGAATGCTACAAACATATATTGATGTTCAGAATGTCTAGCAACACTTTTTATTGAATGCTACAAACATACATTGATGTTCAGAATGTCGTTTTTCTTTTGACTATTGTATTGTTTGTTGTTTTTCTTTTGACTATTGTATTGTTTGTTGTTTTTCTTTAGACTATTGTATTGTTTGTTGTTTTTCTTTAGACTGTTGTATTGTTTGTTGTTTTTCTTTTGACTATTGTATTGTTTGTTGTTATTCTTTTGACTATTGTATTGTTTGTTGTTTTTCTTTTGACTATTGTATTGTTTGTTGTTTTTCTTTTGACTATTGTATTGTTTGTTGTTTTTCTTTTGACTATTGTATTGTTTGTTGTTTTTCTTTTGACCATTGTATTGTTTGTTGTTTTTCTTTAGACTATTGTATTATTTGTTGTTTTTCTTTTGATTATTATATTGTTTGTTGTTTTTCTTTTGACTATTGCATTGTTTGTTGTTTTTCTTTTGACTTGTATTGTTTGTTGTTTTTCTTTTGACTATTGTATTGTTTGTTGTTTTTCTTTTGACTATTGTATTGTTTGTTGTTTTTCTTTAGACTATTGTATTATTTGTTGTTTTTCTTTTGATTATTATATTGTTTGTTGTTTTTCTTTTGACTATTGCATTGTTTGTTGTTTTTCTTTTGACTTGTATTGTTTGTTGTTTTTCTTTTGACTATTGTATTGTTTGTTGTTTTTCTTTAGACTACTGTATTATTTGTTGTTTTTCTTTTGACTATTGTATTGTTTGTTGTTTTTCTTTTTGACTATTGTATTGTTTGTTGTTTTTCTTTAGATTATTGTATTATTTGTTGTTTTTCTTTTGATTATTGTATTGTTTGTTGTTTTTCTTTAGACTATTGTATTGTTTGTTGTTTTTCTTTTGACTATTGTATTGTTTGTTGTTTTTCTTTTGACTATTGTATTGTTTGTTGTTTTTCTTTTGACTTGTATTGTTTGTTGTTTTTCTGTAGACTATTGTATCGTTTGTTGTTTTTCATTAGAATATTGTATTGTTTGTTGTTTTTCTTTAGACTATTGTATTGTTTGTTGTTTTTCTTTAGACCATGGTATTGTTTGTTGTTTTTCTTTTGACTAGTGTATTGTATGTTGTTTTTCTTTTGACTATTGTATTGTTTGTTGTTTTTCTTTTGACTATTGTATTGTTTGTTGTTTTTCTTTTGACTATTGTATTGTTTGTTGTTTTTCTTTTGACTTGTATTGTTTGTTGTTTTTCTTTTGACTATTGTATTGTTTGTTGTTTTTCTTTAGACTATTGTATTATTTGTTGTTTTTCTTTTGACTATTGTATTGTTTGTTGTTTTTCTTTTTGACTATTGTATTGTTTGTTGTTTTTCTTTAGACTATTGTATTATTTGTTGTTTTTCTTTAGACTATTGTATTATTTGTTGTTTTTCTTTAGACTATTGTATTATTTGTTGTTTTTCTTTTGATTATTGTATTGTTTGTTGTTTTTCTTTTGACTTATATTGTTTGTTGTTTTTCTGTAGACTATTGTATTGTTTGTTGTTTTTCTTTTGACTATTGTATTGTTTGTTGTTTTTCTTTAGACTATTGCATTGTTTGTTGTTTTTCTTTTGACTATTGTATTGTTTGTTGTTTTTCTTTTGACTATTGTATTGTTTGTCATTTTTCTTTAGACTATTGTATTGTTTGTTGTTTTTCTTTTGACTATTGTATTGTTTGTTGTTTTTCTTTTGACTATTGTATTGTTTGTTGTTTTTCTTTAGACTATTGTATTGTTTCTTGTTTTTCTTTGGACTATTGTATTGTTTGTTGTTTTTCTTTAGACTATTGTATTGTTTGTTGTTTTTCTTTTGACTATTGTACTGTCTGTTGTTTTTCTTTTGACTATTGTATTGTTTGTTGTTGTTTTTTTTACTATTGTATTGTTTGTTGTTTTTCTTTAGACTATGGTATTGTTTGCTGTTTGTCTTTAGACTATTGTATTGTTTGTTGTTTTTCTTTTGACTATTGTACTGTCTGTTGTTTTTCTTTTGACTATTGTATTGTTTGTTGTTGTTTTTTTTACTATTGTATTGTTTGTTGTTTTTCTTTAGACTATTGTATTGTTTGTTGTTTTTCTTTAGACTATTGTATTGTTTGTTGTTTTTCTTTAGACTATTGTATTGTTTGTTGTTTTTCTTTTGACTATTGTATTGTTTGTTGTTTTTCTTTAGACTATTGTATTGTTTGGTGTTTTTTTTTTGACTATTGTATTGTTTGTCATTTTTCTTTAGACTATTGTATTGTTTGTTGTTTTTCTTTTGACTATTGTATTGTTTGTTGTTTTTCTTTTGACTATTGTATTGTTTGTTGTTTTTCTTTTGACTTGTATTGTTTGTTGTTTTTCTTTAGACTATTGTATTGTTTGTTGTTTTTCTTTTGACTATTGTATTGTTTGTTGTTTTTCTTTAGACTATTGTATTGTTTGTTGTTTTTCTTTTGACTATTGTATTGTTTGTCATTTTTCTTTAGACTATTGTATTGTTTGTTGTTTTTCTTTTGACTATTGTATTGTTTGTTGTTTTTCTTTTGACTATTGTATTGTTTGTTGTTTTTCTTTTGACTATTGTATTGTTTGTTGTTTTTTCTTTTGACTTGTATTGTTTGTTGTTTTTCTTTTGACTATTGTATTGTTTGTTGTTTTTCTTTTGACTTGTATTGTTTGTTGTTTTTCTTTAGACTATTGTATTGTTTGTTGTTTTTCTTTAGACTATTATATTGTTTGTTGTTTTTCTTTTGACTATTGTATTGTTTGTTGTTTTTCATTTGACTATTGCATTGTTTGTTGTTTTTCTTTTGACTATTGTATTGTTTGTTGTTTTTCTTTTGACTATTGTATTGTTTGTTGTTTTTCTTTAGACTATTGTATTGTTTGTTGTTTTTCTTTTGACTTGTATTGTTTGTTGTTTTTCTTTTGACTATTGTATTGTTTGTTGTTTTTCTTTTGACTATTGTATTGTTTGTTGTTTTTCTTTTGACTATTGCATTGTTTGTTGTTTTTCTTTTGACGTATTGTTTTTTGTTTTTCATTTGACTATTGTATTGTTTTTTGTTTTTCATTTGACTATTGCATTGTTTGTTGTTTTTCTTTTGACTATTGTATTGTTTGTTGTTTTTCTTTTGACTATTGTATTGTTTGTTGTTTTTCTTTAGACCATTGTATTGTTTGTTATTTTTCTTTTGACTATTGCATTGTTTGTTGTTTTTCTTTTGACTATTGTATTGTTTGTTGTTTTTCATTTGACTATTGCATTGTTTGATGTTCAGAATGTCTAGCAACACTTTTAATTGAATGCTACAAACATATATTGATGTTCAGAATGTCTAGCAACACTTTTTATTGAATGCTACAAACATACATTGATGTTCAGAATGTCGTTTTTCTTTTGACTATTGTATTGTTTGTTGTTTTTCTTTTGACTATTGTATTGTTTGTTGTTTTTCTTTAGACTATTGTATTGTTTGTTGTTTTTCTTTTGACTATTGTATTGTTTGTTGTTTTTCTTTTGACTATTGTATTGTTTGTTGTTTTTCTTTTGACTATTGTATTGTTTGTTGTTTTTCTTTTGACTATTGTATTGTTTGTTGTTTTTCTTTTGACTATTGTATTGTTTGTTGTTTTTCTTTTGACTATTGTATTGTTTGTTGTTTTTCTTTAGACTATTGTATTATTTGTTGTTTTTCTTTTGACTATTGTATTGCTTGTTGTTTTTCTTTTTGACTATTGTATTGTTTGTTGTTTTTCTTTAGACTATTGTATTATTTGTTGTTTTTCTTTTGATTATTATATTGTTTGTTGTTTTTCTTTTGACTATTGTATTGTTTGTTGTTTTTCTTTTGACTTGTATTGTTTGTTGTTTTTCTTTTGACTATTGTATTGTTTGTTGTTTTTCTTTAGACTACTGTATTATTTGTTGTTTTTCTTTTGACTATTGTATTGTTTGTTGTTTTTCTTTTTGACTATTGTATTGTTTGTTGTTTTTCTTTAGATTATTGTATTATTTGTTGTTTTTCTTTTGATTATTGTATTGTTTGTTGTTTTTCTTTAGACTATTGTATTGTTTGTTGTTTTTCTTTTGACTATTGTATTGTTTGTTGTTTTTCTTTTGACTATTGTATTGTTTGTTGTTTTTCTTTTGACTTGTATTGTTTGTTGTTTTTCTGTAGACTATTGTATCGTTTGTTGTTTTTCTTTAGAATATTGTATTGTTTGTTGTTTTTCTGTAGACTATTGTATCGTTTGTTGTTTTTCTTTAGACTATTGTATTGTTTGTTGTTTTTCTTTAGACTATGGTATTGTTTGTTGTTTTTCTTTTGACTAGTGTATTGTTTGTTGTTTTTCTTTTGACTATTGTATTGTTTGTTGTTTTTCTTTTGACTATTGTATTGTTTGTTGTTTTTCTTTAGACTATTGTATTGTTTGTTGTTTTTCTTTTGACTATTGTATTGTTTGTTGTTTTTCTTTAGACTATTGTATTGTTTGTTGTTTTTCTTTTGACTATTGTATTGTTTGTCATTTTTCTTTAGACTATTGTATTGTTTGTTGTTTTTCTTTTGACTATTGTATTGTTTGTTGTTTTTCTTTTGACTATTGTATTGTTTGTTGTTTTTCTTTTGACTATTGTATTGTTTGTTGTTTTTTCTTTTGACTTGTATTGTTTGTTGTTTTTCTTTTGACTATTGTATTGTTTGTTGTTTTTCTTTTGACTTGTATTGTTTGTTGTTTTTCTTTAGACTATTGTATTGTTTGTTGTTTTTCTTTAGACTATTATATTGTTTGTTGTTTTTCTTTTGACTATTGTATTGTTTGTTGTTTTTCATTTGACTATTGCATTGTTTGTTGTTTTTCTTTTGACTATTGTATTGTTTGTTGTTTTTCTTTTGACTATTGTATTGTTTGTTGTTTTTCTTTAGACTATTGTATTGTTTGTTGTTTTTCTTTTGACTTGTATTGTTTGTTGTTTTTCTTTTGACTATTGTATTGTTTGTTGTTTTTCTTTTGACTATTGTATTGTTTGTTGTTTTTCTTTTGACTATTGCATTGTTTGTTGTTTTTCTTTTGACGTATTGTTTTTTGTTTTTCATTTGACTATTGTATTGTTTTTTGTTTTTCATTTGACTATTGCATTGTTTGTTGTTTTTCTTTTGACTATTGTATTGTTTGTTGTTTTTCTGTAGACTATTGTATCGTTTGTTGTTTTTCTTTAGAATATTGTATTGTTTGTTGTTTTTCTGTAGACTATTGTATCGTTTGTTGTTTTTCTTTAGACTATTGTATTGTTTGTTGTTTTTCTTTAGACTATGGTATTGTTTGTTGTTTTTCTTTTGACTAGTGTATTGTTTGTTGTTTTTCTTTTGACTATTGTATTGTTTGTTGTTTTTCTTTTGACTATTGTATTGTTTGTTGTTTTTCTTTAGACTATTGTATTGTTTGTTGTTTTTCTTTTGACTATTGTATTGTTTGTTGTTTTTCTTTAGACTATTGTATTGTTTGTTGTTTTTCTTTTGACTATTGTATTGTTTGTCATTTTTCTTTAGACTATTGTATTGTTTGTTGTTTTTCTTTTGACTATTGTATTGTTTGTTGTTTTTCTTTTGACTATTGTATTGTTTGTTGTTTTTCTTTTGACTATTGTATTGTTTGTTGTTTTTTCTTTTGACTTGTATTGTTTGTTGTTTTTCTTTTGACTATTGTATTGTTTGTTGTTTTTCTTTTGACTTGTATTGTTTGTTGTTTTTCTTTAGACTATTGTATTGTTTGTTGTTTTTCTTTAGACTATTATATTGTTTGTTGTTTTTCTTTTGACTATTGTATTGTTTGTTGTTTTTCATTTGACTATTGCATTGTTTGTTGTTTTTCTTTTGACTATTGTATTGTTTGTTGTTTTTCTTTTGACTATTGTATTGTTTGTTGTTTTTCTTTAGACTATTGTATTGTTTGTTGTTTTTCTTTTGACTTGTATTGTTTGTTGTTTTTCTTTTGACTATTGTATTGTTTGTTGTTTTTCTTTTGACTATTGTATTGTTTGTTGTTTTTCTTTTGACTATTGCATTGTTTGTTGTTTTTCTTTTGACGTATTGTTTTTTGTTTTTCATTTGACTATTGTATTGTTTTTTGTTTTTCATTTGACTATTGCATTGTTTGTTGTTTTTCTTTTGACTATTGTATTGTTTGTTGTTTTTCTTTTGACTATTGTATTGTTTGTTGTTTTTCTTTAGACCATTGTATTGTTTGTTATTTTTCTTTTGACTATTGCATTGTTTGTTGTTTTTCTTTTGACTATTGTATTGTTTGTTGTTTTTCATTTGACTATTGCATTGTTTGATGTTCAGAATGTCTAGCAACACTTTTAATTGAATGCTACAAACATATATTGATGTTCAGAATGTCTAGCAACACTTTTTATTGAATGCTACAAACATACATTGATGTTCAGAATGTCGTTTTTCTTTTGACTATTGTATTGTTTGTTGTTTTTCTTTTGACTATTGTATTGTTTGTTGTTTTTCTTTAGACTATTGTATTGTTTGTTGTTTTTCTTTTGACTATTGTATTGTTTGTTGTTTTTCTTTTGACTATTGTATTGTTTGTTGTTTTTCTTTTGACTATTGTATTGTTTGTTGTTTTTCTTTTGACTATTGTATTGTTTGTTGTTTTTCTTTTGACTATTGTATTGTTTGTTGTTTTTCTTTTGACTATTGTATTGTTTGTTGTTTTTCTTTAGACTATTGTATTATTTGTTGTTTTTCTTTTGACTATTGTATTGCTTGTTGTTTTTCTTTTTGACTATTGTATTGTTTGTTGTTTTTCTTTAGACTATTGTATTATTTGTTGTTTTTCTTTTGATTATTATATTGTTTGTTGTTTTTCTTTTGACTATTGTATTGTTTGTTGTTTTTCTTTTGACTATTGTATTGTTTGTTGTTTTTCTTTTGACTATTGTATTGTTTGTTGTTTTTCTTTAGACTACTGTATTATTTGTTGTTTTTCTTTTGACTATTGTATTGTTTGTTGTTTTTCTTTTTGACTATTGTATTGTTTGTTGTTTTTCTTTAGATTATTGTATTATTTGTTGTTTTTCTTTTGATTATTGTATTGTTTGTTGTTTTTCTTTAGACTATTGTATTGTTTGTTGTTTTTCTTTTGACTATTGTATTGTTTGTTGTTTTTCTTTTGACTATTGTATTGTTTGTTGTTTTTCTTTTGACTTGTATTGTTTGTTGTTTTTCTGTAGACTATTGTATCGTTTGTTGTTTTTCTTTAGAATATTGTATTGTTTGTTGTTTTTCTGTAGACTATTGTATCGTTTGTTGTTTTTCTTTAGACTATTGTATTGTTTGTTGTTTTTCTTTAGACTATGGTATTGTTTGTTGTTTTTCTTTTGACTAGTGTATTGTTTGTTGTTTTTCTTTTGACTATTGTATTGTTTGTTGTTTTTCTTTTGACTATTGTATTGTTTGTTGTTTTTCTTTAGACTATTGTATTGTTTGTTGTTTTTCTTTTGACTTGTATTGTTTGTTGTTTTTCTTTTGACTATTGTATTGTTTGTTGTTTTTCTTTAGACTATTGTATTATTTGTTGTTTTTCTTTTGACTATTGTATTGTTTGTTGTTTTTCTTTTTGACTATTGTATTGTTTGTTGTTTTTCTTTAGACTATTGTATTATTTGTTGTTTTTCTTTAGACTATTGTATTATTTGTTGTTTTTCTTTAGACTATTGTATTATTTGTTGTTTTTCTTTTGATTATTGTATTGTTTGTTGTTTTTCTTTTGACTTATATTGTTTGTTGTTTTTCTGTAGACTATTGTATTGTTTGTTGTTTTTCTTTTGACTATTGTATTGTTTGTTGTTTTTCTTTAGACTATTGCATTGTTTGTTGTTTTTCTTTTGACTATTGTATTGTTTGTTGTTTTTCTTTTGACTATTGTATTGTTTGTTGTTTTTCTTTTGACTATTGTATTGTTTGTTGTTTTTCTTTTGACTATTGTATTGTTTGTTGTTTTTCTTTAGACTATTGTATTGTTTCTTGTTTTTCTTTGGACTATTGTATTGTTTGTTGTTTTTCTTTAGACTATTGTATTGTTTGTTGTTTTTCTTTAGACTATTGTATTGTTTCTTGTTTTTCTTTGGACTATTGTATTGTTTGTTGTTTTTCTTTAGACTATTGTATTGTTTGTTGTTTTTCTTTTGACTATTGTACTGTCTGTTGTTTTTCTTTTGACTATTGTATTGTTTGTTGTTTTTATTTTGACTTGTATTGTTTGTTGTTTTTCTTTTGACTATTGTATTGTTTGTTGTTTTTCTTTAGACTATTGTATTGTTTGTTGTTTTTCTTTAGACTATTGTATTGTTTGTTGTTTTTCTTTTGACTATTGTACTGTCTGTTGTTTTTCTTTTGACTATTGTATTGTTTGTTGTTGTTTTTTTTACTATTGTATTGTTTGTTGTTTTTCTTTAGACTATTGTATTGTTTGTTGTTTTTCTTTAGACTATTGTATTGTTTGTTGTTTTTCTTTAGACTATTGTATTGTTTGTTGTTTTTCTTTTGACTATTGTATTGTTTGTTGTTTTTCTTTAGACTATTGTATTGTTTGGTGTTTTTTTTTTGACTATTGTATTGTTTGTCATTTTTCTTTAGACTATTGTATTGTTTGTTGTTTTTCTTTTGACTATTGTATTGTTTGTTGTTTTTCTTTTGACTATTGTATTGTTTGTTGTTTTTCTTTTGACTTGTATTGTTTGTTGTTTTTCTTTAGACTATTGTATTGTTTGTTGTTTTTCTTTTGACTATTGTATTGTTTGTTGTTTTTCTTTAGACTATTGTATTGTTTGTTGTTTTTCTTTTGACTATTGTATTGTTTGTCATTTTTCTTTAGACTATTGTATTGTTTGTTGTTTTTCTTTTGACTATTGTATTGTTTGTTGTTTTTCTTTTGACTATTGTATTGTTTGTTGTTTTTCTTTTGACTATTGTATTGTTTGTTGTTTTTTCTTTTGACTTGTATTGTTTGTTGTTTTTCTTTTGACTATTGTATTGTTTGTTGTTTTTCTTTTGACTTGTATTGTTTGTTGTTTTTCTTTAGACTATTGTATTGTTTGTTGTTTTTCTTTAGACTATTATATTGTTTGTTGTTTTTCTTTTGACTATTGTATTGTTTGTTGTTTTTCATTTGACTATTGCATTGTTTGTTGTTTTTCTTTTGACTATTGTATTGTTTGTTGTTTTTTCTTTTGACTTGTATTGTTTGTTGTTTTTCTTTTGACTATTGTATTGTTTGTTGTTTTTTCTTTTGACTTGTATTGTTTGTTGTTTTTCTTTTGACTATTGTATTGTTTGTTGTTTTTCTTTTGACTTGTATTGTTTGTTGTTTTTCTTTAGACTATTGTATTGTTTGTTGTTTTTCTTTAGACTATTATATTGTTTGTTGTTTTTCTTTTGACTATTGTATTGTTTGTTGTTTTTCATTTGACTATTGCATTGTTTGTTGTTTTTCTTTTGACTATTGTATTGTTTGTTGTTTTTCTTTTGACTATTGTATTGTTTGTTGTTTTTCTTTAGACTATTGTATTGTTTGTTGTTTTTCTTTTGTCTTGTATTGTTTGTTGTTTTTCTTTTGACTATTGTATTGTTTGTTGTTTTTCTTTTGACTATTGTATTGTTTGTTGTTTTTCTTTTGACTTGTATTGTTTGTTGTTTTTCTTTTGACTATTGTATTGTTTGTTGTTTTTCTTTAGACTATTGTATTATTTGTTGTTTTTCTTTTGACTATTGTATTGTTTGTTGTTTTTCTTTTTGACTATTGTATTGTTTGTTGTTTTTCTTTAGACTATTGTATTATTTGTTGTTTTTCTTTAGACTATTGTATTATTTGTTGTTTTTCTTTAGACTATTGTATTATTTGTTGTTTTTCTTTTGATTATTGTATTGTTTGTTGTTTTTCTTTTGACTTATATTGTTTGTTGTTTTTCTGTAGACTATTGTATTGTTTGTTGTTTTTCTTTTGACTATTGTATTGTTTGTTGTTTTTCTTTAGACTATTGCATTGTTTGTTGTTTTTCTTTTGACTATTGTATTGTTTGTTGTTTTTCTTTTGACTATTGTATTGTTTGTTGTTTTTCTTTTGACTATTGTATTGTTTGTTGTTTTTCTTTTGACTATTGTATTGTTTGTTGTTTTTCTTTAGACTATTGTATTGTTTCTTGTTTTTCTTTGGACTATTGTATTGTTTGTTGTTTTTCTTTAGACTATTGTATTGTTTGTTGTTTTTCTTTAGACTATTGTATTGTTTCTTGTTTTTCTTTGGACTATTGTATTGTTTGTTGTTTTTCTTTAGACTATTGTATTGTTTGTTGTTTTTCTTTTGACTATTGTACTGTCTGTTGTTTTTCTTTTGACTATTGTATTGTTTGTTGTTTTTATTTTGACTTGTATTGTTTGTTGTTTTTCTTTTGACTATTGTATTGTTTGTTGTTTTTCTTTAGACTATTGTATTGTTTGTTGTTTTTCTTTAGACTATTGTATTGTTTGTTGTTTTTCTTTTGACTATTGTACTGTCTGTTGTTTTTCTTTTGACTATTGTATTGTTTGTTGTTGTTTTTTTTACTATTGTATTGTTTGTTGTTTTTCTTTAGACTATTGTATTGTTTGTTGTTTTTCTTTAGACTATTGTATTGTTTGTTGTTTTTCTTTAGACTATTGTATTGTTTGTTGTTTTTCTTTTGACTATTGTATTGTTTGTTGTTTTTCTTTAGACTATTGTATTGTTTGGTGTTTTTTTTTTGACTATTGTATTGTTTGTCATTTTTCTTTAGACTATTGTATTGTTTGTTGTTTTTCTTTTGACTATTGTATTGTTTGTTGTTTTTCTTTTGACTATTGTATTGTTTGTTGTTTTTCTTTTGACTTGTATTGTTTGTTGTTTTTCTTTAGACTATTGTATTGTTTGTTGTTTTTCTTTTGACTATTGTATTGTTTGTTGTTTTTCTTTAGACTATTGTATTGTTTGTTGTTTTTCTTTTGACTATTGTATTGTTTGTCATTTTTCTTTAGACTATTGTATTGTTTGTTGTTTTTCTTTTGACTATTGTATTGTTTGTTGTTTTTCTTTTGACTATTGTATTGTTTGTTGTTTTTCTTTTGACTATTGTATTGTTTGTTGTTTTTTCTTTTGACTTGTATTGTTTGTTGTTTTTCTTTTGACTATTGTATTGTTTGTTGTTTTTCTTTTGACTTGTATTGTTTGTTGTTTTTCTTTAGACTATTGTATTGTTTGTTGTTTTTCTTTAGACTATTATATTGTTTGTTGTTTTTCTTTTGACTATTGTATTGTTTGTTGTTTTTCATTTGACTATTGCATTGTTTGTTGTTTTTCTTTTGACTATTGTATTGTTTGTTGTTTTTTCTTTTGACTTGTATTGTTTGTTGTTTTTCTTTTGACTATTGTATTGTTTGTTGTTTTTCTTTTGACTTGTATTGTTTGTTGTTTTTCTTTAGACTATTGTATTGTTTGTTGTTTTTCTTTAGACTATTATATTGTTTGTTGTTTTTCTTTTGACTATTGTATTGTTTGTTGTTTTTCATTTGACTATTGCATTGTTTGTTGTTTTTCTTTTGACTATTGTATTGTTTGTTGTTTTTCTTTTGACTATTGTATTGTTTGTTGTTTTTCTTTAGACTATTGTATTGTTTGTTGTTTTTCTTTTGTCTTGTATTGTTTGTTGTTTTTCTTTTGACTATTGTATTGTTTGTTGTTTTTCTTTTGACTATTGTATTGTTTGTTGTTTTTCTTTTGACTATTGCATTGTTTGTTGTTTTTCTTTTGACGTATTGTTTTTTGTTTTTCATTTGACTATTGTATTGTTTGTTGTTTTTCATTTGACTATTGCATTGTTTGTTGTTTTTCTTTTGACTATTGTATTGTTTGTTGTTTTTCTTTTGACTATTGTATTGTTTGTTGTTTTTCTTTAGACCATTGTATTGTTTGTTATTTTTCTTTTGACTATTGTATTGTTTGTTGTTTTTCTTTTGACTATTGTATTGTTTGTTGTTTTTCTTTAGACTATTGTATTGTTTGGTGTTTTTTTTTTGACTATTGTATTGTTTGTCATTTTTCTTTAGACTATTGTATTGTTTGTTGTTTTTCTTTTGACTATTGTATTGTTTGTTGTTTTTCTTTTGACTATTGTATTGTTTGTTGTTTTTCTTTTGACTTGTATTGTTTGTTGTTTTTCTTTAGACTATTGTATTGTTTGTTGTTTTTCTTTTGACTATTGTATTGTTTGTTGTTTTTCTTTAGACTATTGTATTGTTTGTTGTTTTTCTTTTGACTATTGTATTGTTTGTCATTTTTCTTTAGACTATTGTATTGTTTGTTGTTTTTCTTTTGACTATTGTATTGTTTGTTGTTTTTCTTTTGACTATTGTATTGTTTGTTGTTTTTCTTTTGACTATTGTATTGTTTGTTGTTTTTTCTTTTGACTTGTATTGTTTGTTGTTTTTCTTTTGACTATTGTATTGTTTGTTGTTTTTCTTTTGACTTGTATTGTTTGTTGTTTTTCTTTAGACTATTGTATTGTTTGTTGTTTTTCTTTAGACTATTATATTGTTTGTTGTTTTTCTTTTGACTATTGTATTGTTTGTTGTTTTTCATTTGACTATTGCATTGTTTGTTGTTTTTCTTTTGACTATTGTATTGTTTGTTGTTTTTTCTTTTGACTTGTATTGTTTGTTGTTTTTCTTTTGACTATTGTATTGTTTGTTGTTTTTCTTTTGACTTGTATTGTTTGTTGTTTTTCTTTAGACTATTGTATTGTTTGTTGTTTTTCTTTAGACTATTATATTGTTTGTTGTTTTTCTTTTGACTATTGTATTGTTTGTTGTTTTTCATTTGACTATTGCATTGTTTGTTGTTTTTCTTTTGACTATTGTATTGTTTGTTGTTTTTCTTTTGACTATTGTATTGTTTGTTGTTTTTCTTTAGACTATTGTATTGTTTGTTGTTTTTCTTTTGTCTTGTATTGTTTGTTGTTTTTCTTTTGACTATTGTATTGTTTGTTGTTTTTCTTTTGACTATTGTATTGTTTGTTGTTTTTCTTTTGACTATTGCATTGTTTGTTGTTTTTCTTTTGACGTATTGTTTTTTGTTTTTCATTTGACTATTGTATTGTTTGTTGTTTTTCATTTGACTATTGCATTGTTTGTTGTTTTTCTTTTGACTATTGTATTGTTTGTTGTTTTTCTTTTGACTATTGTATTGTTTGTTGTTTTTCTTTAGACCATTGTATTGTTTGTTATTTTTCTTTTGACTATTGTATTGTTTGTTGTTTTTCTTTTGACTATTGTATTGTTTGTTGTTTTTCATTTGACTATTGCATTGTTTGATGTTCAGAATGTCTAGCAACACTTTTAATTGAATGCTACAAACATATATTGATGTTCAGAATGTCTAGCAACACTTTTTATTGAATGCTACAAACATACATTGATGTTCAGAATGTCTAGCAACACTTTTAATTGAATGCTACAAACATACATTGATGTTCAGAATGTCTAGCAACACTTTTAATTGAATGCTACAAACATATATTGATGTTCAGAATGTCTAGCAACACTTTTTATTGAATGCTACAAACATACATTGATGTTCAGAATGTCGTTTTTCTTTTGACTATTGTATTGTTTGTTGTTTTTCTTTTGACTATTGTATTGTTTGTTGTTTTTCTTTAGACTATTGTATTGTTTGTTGTTTTTCTTTAGACTGTTGTATTGTTTGTTGTTTTTCTTTTGACTATTGTATTGTTTGTTGTTATTCTTTTGACTATTGTATTGTTTGTTGTTTTTCTTTTGACTATTGTATTGTTTGTTGTTTTTCTTTTGACTATTGTATTGTTTGTTGTTTTTCTTTTGACTATTGTATTGTTTGTTGTTTTTCTTTAGACTATTGTATTATTTGTTGTTTTTCTTTTGACTATTGTATTGTTTGTTGTTTTTCTTTTTGACTATTGTATTGTTTGTTGTTTTTCTTTAGACTATTGTATTATTTGTTGTTTTTCTTTTGATTATTATATTGTTTGTTGTTTTTCTTTTGACTATTGCATTGTTTGTTGTTTTTCTTTTGACTTGTATTGTTTGTTGTTTTTCTTTTGACTATTGTATTGTTTGTTGTTTTTCTTTAGACTACTGTATTATTTGTTGTTTTTCTTTTGACTATTGTATTGTTTGTTGTTTTTCTTTTTGACTATTGTATTGTTTGTTGTTTTTCTTTAGATTATTGTATTATTTGTTGTTTTTCTTTTGATTATTGTATTGTTTGTTGTTTTTCTTTAGACTATTGTATTGTTTGTTGTTTTTCTTTTGACTATTGTATTGTTTGTTGTTTTTCTTTTGACTATTGTATTGTTTGTTGTTTTTCTTTTGACTTGTATTGTTTGTTGTTTTTCTGTAGACTATTGTATCGTTTGTTGTTTTTCTTTAGAATATTGTATTGTTTGTTGTTTTTCTTTAGACTATTGTATTGTTTGTTGTTTTTCTTTAGACTATGGTATTGTTTGTTGTTTTTCTTTTGACTAGTGTATTGTATGTTGTTTTTCTTTTGACTATTGTATTGTTTGTTGTTTTTCTTTTGACTATTGTATTGTTTGTTGTTTTTCTTTTGACTATTGTATTGTTTGTTGTTTTTCTTTTGACTTGTATTGTTTGTTGTTTTTCTTTTGACTATTGTATTGTTTGTTGTTTTTCTTTAGACTATTGTATTATTTGTTGTTTTTCTTTTGACTATTGTATTGTTTGTTGTTTTTCTTTTTGACTATTGTATTGTTTGTTGTTTTTCTTTAGACTATTGTATTATTTGTTGTTTTTCTTTAGACTATTGTATTATTTGTTGTTTTTCTTTAGACTATTGTATTATTTGTTGTTTTTCTTTTGATTATTGTATTGTTTGTTGTTTTTCTTTTGACTTATATTGTTTGTTGTTTTTCTGTAGACTATTGTATTGTTTGTTGTTTTTCTTTTGACTATTGTATTGTTTGTTGTTTTTCTTTAGACTATTGCATTGTTTGTTGTTTTTCTTTTGACTATTGTATTGTTTGTTGTTTTTCTTTTGACTATTGTATTGCTTGTTGTTTTTCTTTTGACTTGTATTGTTTGTTGTTTTTCTTTTGACTATTGTATTGTTTGTTGTTTTTCTTTAGACTATTGTATTGTTTCTTGTTTTTCTTTGGACTATTGTATTGTTTGTTGTTTTTCTTTAGACTATTGTATTGTTTGTTGTTTTTCTTTAGACTATTGTATTGTTTCTTGTTTTTCTTTGGACTATTGTATTGTTTGTTGTTTTTCTTTTGACTATTGTATTGTTTGTTGTTTTTCTTTAGACTATTGTATTGTTTGTTGTTTTTCTTTTGACTATTGTATTGTTTGTTGTTTTTCTTTTGACTATTGTATTGTTTGTTGTTTTTCTTTTGACTATTGTATTGTTTGTTGTTTTTCTTTTGACTATTGTATTGTTTGTTGTTTTTCTTTTGACTATTGTATTGTTTGTTGTTTTTCTTTTGACTATTGTATTGTTTGTTGTTTTTCTTTAGACTATTGTATTATTTGTTGTTTTTCTTTTGACTATTGTATTGCTTGTTGTTTTTCTTTTTGACTATTGTATTGTTTGTTGTTTTTCTTTTGACTATTGTATTGTTTGTTGTTTTTCTTTTGACTATTGTATTGTTTGTTGTTTTTCTTTAGACTATTGTATTATTTGTTGTTTTTCTTTTGACTATTGTATTGTTTGTTGTTTTTCTTTTTGACTATTGTATTGTTTGTTGTTTTTCTTTAGACTATTGTATTATTTGTTGTTTTTCTTTTGATTATTATATTGTTTGTTGTTTTTCTTTTGACTATTGCATTGTTTGTTGTTTTTCTTTTGACTTGTATTGTTTGTTGTTTTTCTTTTGACTATTGTATTGTTTGTTGTTTTTCTTTAGACTACTGTATTATTTGTTGTTTTTCTTTTTACTATTGTATTGTTTGTTGTTTTTCTTTTTGACTATTGTATTGTTTGTTGTTTTTCTTTAGATTATTGTATTATTTGTTGTTTTTCTTTTGATTATTGTATTGTTTGTTGTTTTTCTTTAGACTATTGTATTGTTTGTTGTTTTTCTTTTGACTATTGTATTGTTTGTTGTTTTTCTTTTGACTATTGTATTGTTTGTTGTTTTTCTTTTGACTTGTATTGTTTGTTGTTTTTCTGTAGACTATTGTATCGTTTGTTGTTTTTCTTTAGAATATTGTATTGTTTGTTGTTTTTCTTTAGACTATTGTATTGTTTGTTGTTTTTCTTTAGACTATGGTATTGTTTGTTGTTTTTCTTTTGACTAGTGTATTGTATGTTGTTTTTCTTTTGACTATTGTATTGTTTGTTGTTTTTCTTTTGACTATTGTATTGTTTGTTGTTTTTCTTTTGACTATTGTATTGTTTGTTGTTTTTCTTTTGACTTGTATTGTTTGTTGTTTTTCTTTTGACTATTGTATTGTTTGTTGTTTTTCTTTAGACTATTGTATTATTTGTTGTTTTTCTTTTGACTATTGTATTGTTTGTTGTTTTTCTTTTTGACTATTGTATTGTTTGTTGTTTTTCTTTAGACTATTGTATTATTTGTTGTTTTTCTTTAGACTATTGTATTATTTGTTGTTTTTCTTTAGACTATTGTATTATTTGTTGTTTTTCTTTTGATTATTGTATTGTTTGTTGTTTTTCTTTTGACTTATATTGTTTGTTGTTTTTCTGTAGACTATTGTATTGTTTGTTGTTTTTCTTTTGACTATTGTATTGTTTGTTGTTTTTCTTTAGACTATTGCATTGTTTGTTGTTTTTCTTTTGACTATTGTATTGTTTGTTGTTTTTCTTTTGACTATTGTATTGTTTGTTGTTTTTCTTTTGACTTGTATTGTTTGTTGTTTTTCTTTTGACTATTGTATTGTTTGTTGTTTTTCTTTAGACTATTGTATTGTTTCTTGTTTTTCTTTGGACTATTGTATTGTTTGTTGTTTTTCTTTAGACTATTGTATTGTTTGTTGTTTTTCTTTAGACTATTGTATTGTTTCTTGTTTTTCTTTGGACTATTGTATTGTTTGTTGTTTTTCTTTTGACTATTGTATTGTTTGTTGTTTTTCTTTAGACTATTGTATTGTTTGTTGTTTTTCTTTTGACTATTGTATTGTTTGTTGTTTTTCTTTTTGACTATTGTATTGTTTGTTGTTTTTCTTTAGACTATTGTATTATTTGTTGTTTTTCTTTTGATTATTATATTGTTTGTTGTTTTTCTTTTGACTATTGCATTGTTTGTTGTTTTTCTTTTGACTTGTATTGTTTGTTGTTTTTCTTTTGACTATTGTATTGTTTGTTGTTTTTCTTTAGACTACTGTATTATTTGTTGTTTTTCTTTTTACTATTGTATTGTTTGTTGTTTTTCTTTTTGACTATTGTATTGTTTGTTGTTTTTCTTTAGATTATTGTATTATTTGTTGTTTTTCTTTTGATTATTGTATTGTTTGTTGTTTTTCTTTAGACTATTGTATTGTTTGTTGTTTTTCTTTTGACTATTGTATTGTTTGTTGTTTTTCTTTTGACTATTGTATTGTTTGTTGTTTTTCTTTTGACTTGTATTGTTTGTTGTTTTTCTGTAGACTATTGTATCGTTTGTTGTTTTTCTTTAGAATATTGTATTGTTTGTTGTTTTTCTTTAGACTATTGTATTGTTTGTTGTTTTTCTTTAGACTATGGTATTGTTTGTTGTTTTTCTTTTGACTAGTGTATTGTATGTTGTTTTTCTTTTGACTATTGTATTGTTTGTTGTTTTTCTTTTGACTATTGTATTGTTTGTTGTTTTTCTTTTGACTATTGTATTGTTTGTTGTTTTTCTTTAGACTTGTATTGTTTGTTGTTTTTCTTTTGACTATTGTATTGTTTGTTGTTTTTCTTTAGACTATTGTATTATTTGTTGTTTTTCTTTTGACTATTGTATTGTTTGTTGTTTTTCTTTTTGACTATTGTATTGTTTGTTGTTTTTCTTTAGACTATTGTATTATTTGTTGTTTTTCTTTAGACTATTGTATTATTTGTTGTTTTTCTTTAGACTATTGTATTATTTGTTGTTTTTCTTTTGATTATTGTATTGTTTGTTGTTTTTCTTTTGACTTATATTGTTTGTTGTTTTTCTGTAGACTATTGTATTGTTTGTTGTTTTTCTTTTGACTATTGTATTGTTTGTTGTTTTTCTTTAGACTATTGCATTGTTTGTTGTTTTTCTTTTGACTATTGTATTGTTTGTTGTTTTTCTTTTGACTATTGTATTGTTTGTTGTTTTTCTTTTGACTTGTATTGTTTGTTGTTTTTCTTTTGACTATTGTATTGTTTGTTGTTTTTCTTTAGACTATTGTATTGTTTCTTGTTTTTCTTTGGACTATTGTATTGTTTGTTGTTTTTCTTTAGACTATTGTATTGTTTGTTGTTTTTCTTTAGACTATTGTATTGTTTCTTGTTTTTCTTTGGACTATTGTATTGTTTGTTGTTTTTCTTTTGACTATTGTATTGTTTGTTGTTTTTCTTTAGACTATTGTATTGTTTGTTGTTTTTCTTTTGACTATTGTATTGTTTGTTGTTTTTCTTTTGACTATTGTATTGTTTGTTGTTTTTCTTTTGACTATTGTATTGTTTGTTGTTTTTCTTTTGACTATTGTATTGTTTGTTGTTTTTCTTTTGACTATTGTATTGTTTGTTGTTTTTCTTTTGACTATTGTATTGTTTGTTGTTTTTCTTTAGACTATTGTATTATTTGTTGTTTTTCTTTTGACTATTGTATTGCTTGTTGTTTTTCTTTTTGACTATTGTATTGTTTGTTGTTTTTCTTTAGACTATTGTATTATTTGTTGTTTTTCTTTTGATTATTATATTGTTTGTTGTTTTTCTTTTGACTATTGTATTGTTTGTTGTTTTTCTTTTGACTTGTATTGTTTGTTGTTTTTCTTTTGACTATTGTATTGTTTGTTGTTTTTCTTTAGACTACTGTATTATTTGTTGTTTTTCTTTTGACTATTGTATTGTTTGTTGTTTTTCTTTTTGACTATTGTATTGTTTGTTGTTTTTCTTTAGATTATTGTATTATTTGTTGTTTTTCTTTTGATTATTGTATTGTTTGTTGTTTTTCTTTAGACTATTGTATTGTTTGTTGTTTTTCTTTTGACTATTGTATTGTTTGTTGTTTTTCTTTTGACTATTGTATTGTTTGTTGTTTTTCTTTTGACTTGTATTGTTTGTTGTTTTTCTGTAGACTATTGTATCGTTTGTTGTTTTTCTTTAGAATATTGTATTGTTTGTTGTTTTTCTTTAGACTATTGTATTGTTTGTTGTTTTTCTTTAGACTATGGTATTGTTTGTTGTTTTTCTTTTGACTAGTGTATTGTTTGTTGTTTTTCTTTTGACTATTGTATTGTTTGTTGTTTTTCTTTTGACTATTGTATTGTTTGTTGTTTTTCTTTAGACTATTGTATTGTTTGTTGTTTTTCTTTTGACTTGTATTGTTTGTTGTTTTTCTTTTGACTATTGTATTGTTTGTTGTTTTTCTTTAGACTATTGTATTATTTGTTGTTTTTCTTTTGACTATTGTATTGTTTGTTGTTTTTCTTTTTGACTATTGTATTGTTTGTTGTTTTTCTTTAGACTATTGTATTATTTGTTGTTTTTCTTTAGACTATTGTATTATTTGTTGTTTTTCTTTAGACTATTGTATTATTTGTTGTTTTTCTTTTGATTATTGTATTGTTTGTTGTTTTTCTTTTGACTTATATTGTTTGTTGTTTTTCTGTAGACTATTGTATTGTTTGTTGTTTTTCTTTTGACTATTGTATTGTTTGTTGTTTTTCTTTAGACTATTGCATTGTTTGTTGTTTTTCTTTTGACTATTGTATTGTTTGTTGTTTTTCTTTTGACTATTGTATTGTTTGTTGTTTTTCTTTTGACTTGTATTGTTTGTTGTTTTTCTTTTGACTATTGTATTGTTTGTTGTTTTTCTTTAGACTATTGTATTGTTTCTTGTTTTTCTTTGGACTATTGTATTGTTTGTTGTTTTTCTTTAGACTATTGTATTGTTTGTTGTTTTTCTTTAGACTATTGTATTGTTTCTTGTTTTTCTTTGGACTATTGTATTGTTTGTTGTTTTTCTTTAGACTATTGTATTGTTTGTTGTTTTTCTTTTGACTATTGTACTGTCTGTTGTTTTTCTTTTGACTATTGTATTGTTTGTTGTTTTTATTTTGACTTGTATTGTTTGTTGTTTTTCTTTTGACTATTGTATTGTTTGTTGTTTTTCTTTAGACTATTGTATTGTTTCTTGTTTTTCTTTGGACTATTGTATTGTTTGTTGTTTTTCTTTAGACTATTGTATTGTTTGTTGTTTTTCTTTTGACTATTGTACTGTCTGTTGTTTTTCTTTTGACTATTGTATTGTTTGTTGTTGTTTTTTTTACTATTGTATTGTTTGTTGTTTTTCTTTAGACTATTGTATTGTTTGTTGTTTTTCTTTAGACTATTGTATTGTTTGTTGTTTTTCTTTAGACTATTGTATTGTTTGTTGTTTTTCTTTTGACTATTGTATTGTTTGTTGTTTTTCTTTAGACTATTGTATTGTTTGGTGTTTTTTTTTTGACTATTGTATTGTTTGTCATTTTTCTTTAGACTATTGTATTGTTTGTTGTTTTTCTTTTGACTATTGTATTGTTTGTTGTTTTTCTTTTGACTATTGTATTGTTTGTTGTTTTTCTTTTGACTTGTATTGTTTGTTGTTTTTCTTTAGACTATTGTATTGTTTGTTGTTTTTCTTTTGACTATTGTATTGTTTGTTGTTTTTCTTTAGACTATTGTATTGTTTGTTGTTTTTCTTTTGACTATTGTATTGTTTGTTGTTTTTCTTTTGACTATTGTATTGTTTGTTGTTTTTCTTTTGACTATTGTATTGTTTGTTGTTTTTTCTTTTGACTTGTATTGTTTGTTGTTTTTCTTTTGACTATTGTATTGTTTGTTGTTTTTCTTTTGACTTGTATTGTTTGTTGTTTTTCTTTAGACTATTGTATTGTTTGTTGTTTTTCTTTAGACTATTATATTGTTTGTTGTTTTTCTTTTGACTATTGTATTGTTTGTTGTTTTTCATTTGACTATTGCATTGTTTGTTGTTTTTCTTTTGACTATTGTATTGTTTGTTGTTTTTCTTTTGACTATTGTATTGTTTGTTGTTTTTCTTTAGACTATTGTATTGTTTGTTGTTTTTCTTTTGTCTTGTATTGTTTGTTGTTTTTCTTTTGACTATTGTATTGTTTGTTGTTTTTCTTTTGACTATTGTATTGTTTGTTGTTTTTCTTTTGACTATTGCATTGTTTGTTGTTTTTCTTTTGACGTATTGTTTTTTGTTTTTCATTTGACTATTGTATTGTTTGTTGTTTTTCATTTGACTATTGCATTGTTTGTTGTTTTTCTTTTGACTATTGTATTGTTTGTTGTTTTTCTTTTGACTATTGTATTGTTTGTTGTTTTTCTTTAGACCATTGTATTGTTTGTTATTTTTCTTTTGACTATTGTATTGTTTGTTGTTTTTCTTTTGACTATTGTATTGTTTGTTGTTTTTCATTTGACTATTGCATTGTTTGATGTTCAGAATGTCTAGCAACACTTTTAATTGAATGCTACAAACATATATTGATGTTCAGAATGTCTAGCAACACTTTTTATTGAATGCTACAAACATACATTGATGTTCAGAATGTCTAGCAACACTTTTAATTGAATGCTACAAACATACATTGATGTTCAGAATGTCTAGCAACACTTTTAATTGAATGCTACAAACATATATTGATGTTCAGAATGTCTAGCAACACTTTTTATTGAATGCTACAAACATACATTGATGTTCAGAATGTCGTTTTTCTTTTGACTATTGTATTGTTTGTTGTTTTTCTTTTGACTATTGTATTGTTTGTTGTTTTTCTTTAGACTATTGTATTGTTTGTTGTTTTTCTTTAGACTGTTGTATTGTTTGTTGTTTTTCTTTTGACTATTGTATTGTTTGTTGTTATTCTTTTGACTATTGTATTGTTTGTTGTTTTTCTTTTGACTATTGTATTGTTTGTTGTTTTTCTTTTGACTATTGTATTGTTTGTTGTTTTTCTTTTGACTATTGTATTGTTTGTTGTTTTTCTTTTGACTATTGTATTGTTTGTTGTTTTTCTTTAGACTATTGTATTATTTGTTGTTTTTCTTTTGACTATTGTATTGTTTGTTGTTTTTCTTTTTGACTATTGTATTGTTTGTTGTTTTTCTTTAGACTATTGTATTATTTGTTGTTTTTCTTTTGATTATTATATTGTTTGTTGTTTTTCTTTTGACTATTGCATTGTTTGTTGTTTTTCTTTTGACTTGTATTGTTTGTTGTTTTTCTTTTGACTATTGTATTGTTTGTTGTTTTTCTTTAGACTACTGTATTATTTGTTGTTTTTCTTTTTACTATTGTATTGTTTGTTGTTTTTCTTTTGACTATTGTATTGTTTGTTGTTTTTCTTTAGATTATTGTATTATTTGTTGTTTTTCTTTTGATTATTGTATTGTTTGTTGTTTTTCTTTAGACTATTGTATTGTTTGTTGTTTTTCTTTTGACTATTGTATTGTTTGTTGTTTTTCTTTTGACTATTGTATTGTTTGTTGTTTTTCTTTTGACTTGTATTGTTTGTTGTTTTTCTGTAGACTATTGTATCGTTTGTTGTTTTTCTTTAGAATATTGTATTGTTTGTTGTTTTTCTTTAGACTATTGTATTGTTTGTTGTTTTTCTTTAGACTATGGTATTGTTTGTTGTTTTTCTTTTGACTAGTGTATTGTATGTTGTTTTTCTTTTGACTATTGTATTGTTTGTTGTTTTTCTTTTGATTATTGTATTGTTTGTTGTTTTTCTTTAGACTATTGTATTGTTTGTTGTTTTTCTTTTGACTATTGTATTGTTTGTTGTTTTTCTTTTGACTATTGTATTGTTTGTTGTTTTTCTTTTGACTTGTATTGTTTGTTGTTTTTCTGTAGACTATTGTATCGTTTGTTGTTTTTCTTTAGAATATTGTATTTTTTGTTGTTTTTCTTTAGACTATTGTATTGTTTGGTGTTTTTCTTTAGACTATGGTATTGTTTGTTGTTTTTCTTTTGACTAGTGTATTGTTTGTTGTTTTTCTTTTGACTATTGTATTATTTGTTGTTTTTCTTTTGATTATTATATTGTTTGTTGTTTTTCTTTTGACTATTGCATTGTTTGTTGTTTTTCTTTTGACTTGTATTGTTTGTTGTTTTTCTTTTGACTATTGTATTGTTTGTTGTTTTTCTTTAGACTACTGTATTATTTGTTGTTTTTCTTTTTACTATTGTATTGTTTGTTGTTTTTCTTTTTGACTATTGTATTGTTTGTTGTTTTTCTTTAGATTATTGTATTATTTGTTGTTTTTCTTTTGATTATTGTATTGTTTGTTGTTTTTCTTTAGACTATTGTATTGTTTGTTGTTTTTCTTTTGACTATTGTATTGTTTGTTGTTTTTCTTTTGACTATTGTATTGTTTGTTGTTTTTCTTTTGACTTGTATTGTTTGTTGTTTTTCTGTAGACTATTGTATCGTTTGTTGTTTTTCTTTAGAATATTGTATTGTTTGTTGTTTTTCTTTAGACTATTGTATTGTTTGTTGTTTTTCTTTAGACTATGGTATTGTTTGTTGTTTTTCTTTTGACTAGTGTATTGTATGTTGTTTTTCTTTTGACTATTGTATTGTTTGTTGTTTTTCTTTTGATTATTGTATTGTTTGTTGTTTTTCTTTAGACTATTGTATTGTTTGTTGTTTTTCTTTTGACTATTGTATTGTTTGTTGTTTTTCTTTTGACTATTGTATTGTTTGTTGTTTTTCTTTTGACTTGTATTGTTTGTTGTTTTTCTGTAGACTATTGTATCGTTTGTTGTTTTTCTTTAGAATATTGTATTGTTTGTTGTTTTTCTTTAGACTATTGTATTGTTTGTTGTTTTTCTTTAGACTATGGTATTGTTTGTTGTTTTTCTTTTGACTAGTGTATTGTTTGTTGTTTTTCTTTTGACTATTGTATTGTTTGTTGTTTTTCTTTTGACTATTGTATTGTTTGTTGTTTTTCTTTAGACTATTGTATTGTTTGTTGTTTTTCTTTTGACTTGTATTGTTTGTTGTTTTTCTTTTGACTATTGTATTGTTTGTTGTTTTTCTTTAGACTATTGTATTATTTGTTGTTTTTCTTTTGACTATTGTATTGTTTGTTGTTTTTCTTTTTGACTATTGTATTGTTTGTTGTTTTTCTTTAGACTATTGTATTATTTGTTGTTTTTCTTTAGACTATTGTATTATTTGTTGTTTTTCTTTAGACTATTGTATTATTTGTTGTTTTTCTTTTGATTATTGTATTGTTTGTTGTTTTTCTTTTGACTTATATTTTTTGTTGTTTTTCTGTAGACTATTGTATTGTTTGTTGTTTTTCTTTTGACTATTGTATTGTTTGTTGTTTTTCTTTAGACTATTGCATTGTTTGTTGTTTTTCTTTTGACTATTGTATTGTTTGTTGTTTTTCTTTTGACTATTGTATTGTTTGTTGTTTTTCTTTTGACTTGTATTGTTTGTTGTTTTTCTTTTGACTATTGTATTGTTTGTTGTTTTTCTTTAGACTATTGTATTGTTTCTTGTTTTTCTTTGGACTATTGTATTGTTTGTTGTTTTTCTTTTGACTATTGTACTGTCTGTTGTTTTTATTTTGACTTGTATTGTTTGTTGTTTTTCTTTTGACTATTGTATTGTTTGTTGTTTTTCTTTAGACTATTGTATTGTTTCTTGTTTTTCTTTGGACTATTGTATTGTTTGTTGTTTTTCTTTAGACTATTGTATTGTTTGTTGTTTTTCTTTTGACTATTGTACTGTCTGTTGTTTTTCTTTTGACTATTGTATTGTTTGTTGTTGTTTTTTTTACTATTGTATTGTTTGTTGTTTTTCTTTAGACTATTGTATTGTTTGTTGTTTTTCTTTAGACTATTGTATTGTTTGTTGTTTTTCTTTAGACTATTGTATTGTTTGTTGTTTTTCTTTTGACTATTGTATTGTTTGTTGTTTTTCTTTAGACTATTGTATTGTTTGGTGTTTTTTTTTTGACTATTGTATTGTTTGTCATTTTTCTTTAGACTATTGTATTGTTTGTTGTTTTTCTTTTGACTATTGTATTGTTTGTTGTTTTTCTTTTGACTATTGTATTGTTTGTTGTTTTTCTTTTGACTTGTATTGTTTGTTGTTTTTCTTTAGACTATTGTATTGTTTGTTGTTTTTCTTTTGACTATTGTATTGTTTGTTGTTTTTCTTTAGACTATTGTATTGTTTGTTGTTTTTCTTTTGACTATTGTATTGTTTGTCATTTTTCTTTAGACTATTGTATTGTTTGTTGTTTTTCTTTTGACTATTGTATTGTTTGTTGTTTTTCTTTTGACTATTGTATTGTTTGTTGTTTTTCTTTTGACTATTGTATTGTTTGTTGTTTTTTCTTTTGACTTGTATTGTTTGTTGTTTTTCTTTTGACTATTGTATTGTTTGTTGTTTTTCTTTTGACTTGTATTGTTTGTTGTTTTTCTTTAGACTATTGTATTGTTTGTTGTTTTTCTTTAGACTATTATATTGTTTGTTGTTTTTCTTTTGACTATTGTATTGTTTGTTGTTTTTCATTTGACTATTGCATTGTTTGTTGTTTTTCTTTTGACTATTGTATTGTTTGTTGTTTTTCTTTTGACTATTGTATTGTTTGTTGTTTTTCTTTAGACTATTGTATTGTTTGTTGTTTTTCTTTTGTCTTGTATTGTTTGTTGTTTTTCTTTTGACTATTGTATTGTTTGTTGTTTTTCTTTTGACTATTGTATTGTTTGTTGTTTTTCTTTTGACTATTGCATTGTTTGTTGTTTTTCTTTTGACGTATTGTTTTTTGTTTTTCATTTGACTATTGTATTGTTTGTTGTTTTTCATTTGACTATTGCATTGTTTGTTGTTTTTCTTTTGACTATTGTATTGTTTGTTGTTTTTCTTTTGACTATTGTATTGTTTGTTGTTTTTCTTTAGACCATTGTATTGTTTGTTATTTTTCTTTTGACTATTGTATTGTTTGTTGTTTTTCTTTTGACTATTGTATTGTTTGTTGTTTTTCATTTGACTATTGCATTGTTTGATGTTCAGAATGTCTAGCAACACTTTTAATTGAATGCTACAAACATATATTGATGTTCAGAATGTCTAGCAACACTTTTTATTGAATGCTACAAACATACATTGATGTTCAGAATGTCTAGCAACACTTTTAATTGAATGCTACAAACATACATTGATGTTCAGAATGTCTAGCAACACTTTTAATTGAATGCTACAAACATATATTGATGTTCAGAATGTCTAGCAACACTTTTTATTGAATGCTACAAACATACATTGATGTTCAGAATGTCGTTTTTCTTTTGACTATTGTATTGTTTGTTGTTTTTCTTTTGACTATTGTATTGTTTGTTGTTTTTCTTTAGACTATTGTATTGTTTGTTGTTTTTCTTTAGACTGTTGTATTGTTTGTTGTTTTTCTTTTGACTATTGTATTGTTTGTTGTTATTCTTTTGACTATTGTATTGTTTGTTGTTTTTCTTTTGACTATTGTATTGTTTGTTGTTTTTCTTTTGACTATTGTATTGTTTGTTGTTTTTCTTTTGACTATTGTATTGTTTGTTGTTTTTCTTTTGACTATTGTATTGTTTGTTGTTTTTCTTTAGACTATTGTATTATTTGTTGTTTTTCTTTTGACTATTGTATTGTTTGTTGTTTTTCTTTTTGACTATTGTATTGTTTGTTGTTTTTCTTTAGACTATTGTATTATTTGTTGTTTTTCTTTTGATTATTATATTGTTTGTTGTTTTTCTTTTGACTATTGCATTGTTTGTTGTTTTTCTTTTGACTTGTATTGTTTGTTGTTTTTCTTTTGACTATTGTATTGTTTGTTGTTTTTCTTTAGACTACTGTATTATTTGTTGTTTTTCTTTTTACTATTGTATTGTTTGTTGTTTTTCTTTTTGACTATTGTATTGTTTGTTGTTTTTCTTTAGATTATTGTATTATTTGTTGTTTTTCTTTTGATTATTGTATTGTTTGTTGTTTTTCTTTAGACTATTGTATTGTTTGTTGTTTTTCTTTTGACTATTGTATTGTTTGTTGTTTTTCTTTTGACTATTGTATTGTTTGTTGTTTTTCTTTTGACTTGTATTGTTTGTTGTTTTTCTGTAGACTATTGTATCGTTTGTTGTTTTTCTTTAGAATATTGTATTGTTTGTTGTTTTTCTTTAGACTATTGTATTGTTTGTTGTTTTTCTTTAGACTATGGTATTGTTTGTTGTTTTTCTTTTGACTAGTGTATTGTATGTTGTTTTTCTTTTGACTATTGTATTGTTTGTTGTTTTTCTTTTGACTATTGTATTGTTTGTTGTTTTTCTTTTGACTATTGTATTGTTTGTTGTTTTTCTTTTGACTTGTATTGTTTGTTGTTTTTCTTTTGACTATTGTATTGTTTGTTGTTTTTCTTTAGACTATTGTATTATTTGTTGTTTTTCTTTTGACTATTGTATTGTTTGTTGTTTTTCTTTTTGACTATTGTATTGTTTGTTGTTTTTCTTTAGACTATTGTATTATTTGTTGTTTTTCTTTAGACTATTGTATTATTTGTTGTTTTTCTTTAGACTATTGTATTATTTGTTGTTTTTCTTTTGATTATTGTATTGTTTGTTGTTTTTCTTTTGACTTATATTGTTTGTTGTTTTTCTGTAGACTATTGTATTGTTTGTTGTTTTTCTTTTGACTATTGTATTGTTTGTTGTTTTTCTTTAGACTATTGCATTGTTTGTTGTTTTTCTTTTGACTATTGTATTGTTTGTTGTTTTTCTTTTGACTATTGTATTGTTTGTTGTTTTTCTTTTGACTTGTATTGTTTGTTGTTTTTCTTTTGACTATTGTATTGTTTGTTGTTTTTCTTTAGACTATTGTATTGTTTCTTGTTTTTCTTTGGACTATTGTATTGTTTGTTGTTTTTCTTTAGACTATTGTATTGTTTGTTGTTTTTCTTTAGACTATTGTATTGTTTCTTGTTTTTCTTTGGACTATTGTATTGTTTGTTGTTTTTCTTTAGACTATTGTATTGTTTGTTGTTTTTCTTTTGACTATTGTACTGTCTGTTGTTTTTCTTTTGACTATTGTATTGTTTGTTGTTTTTCTTTTGACTTGTATTGTTTGTTGTTTTTCTTTTGACTATTGTATTGTTTGTTGTTTTTCTTTAGACTATTGTATTGTTTCTTGTTTTTCTTTGGACTATTGTATTGTTTGTTGTTTTTCTTTAGACTATTGTATTGTTTGTTGTTTTTCTTTTGACTATTGTACTGTCTGTTGTTTTTCTTTTGACTATTGTATTGTTTGTTGTTGTTTTTTTTACTATTGTATTGTTTGTTGTTTTTCTTTAGACTATGGTATTGTTTGCTGTTTTTCTTTAGACTATTGTATTGTTTGTTGTTTTTCTTTTGACTATTGTACTGTCTGTTGTTTTTCTTTTGACTATTGTATTGCTTGTTGTTGTTTTTTTTACTATTGTATTGTTTGTTGTTTTTCTTTAGACTATTGTATTGTTTGTTGTTTTTCTTTAGACTATTGTATTGTTTGTTGTTTTTCTTTAGACTATTGTATTGTTTGTTGTTTTTCTTTTGACTATTGTATTGTTTGTTGTTTTTCTTTAGATTATTGTATTGTTTGTTTTTTTTTTTTGACTATTGTATTGTTTGTCATTTTTCTTTAGACTATTGTATTGTTTGTTGTTTTTCTTTTGACTATTGTATTGTTTGTTGTTTTTCTTTTGACTATTGTATTGTTTGTTGTTTTTCTTTTGACTTGTATTGTTTGTTGTTTTTCTTTAGACTATTGTATTGTTTGTTGTTTTTCTTTTGACTATTGTATTGTTTGTTGTTTTTCTTTAGACTATTGTATTGTTTGATGTTTTTCTTTTGACTATTGTATTGTTTGTCATTTTTCTTTAGACTATTGTATTGTTTGTTGTTTTTCTTTTGACTATTGTATTGTTTGTTGTTTTTCTTTTGACTATTGTATTGTTTGTTGTTTTTTCTTTTGACTTGTATTGTTTGTTGTTTTTCTTTTGACTTGTATTGTTTGTTGTTTTTCTTTTGACTATTGTATTGTTTGTTGTTTTTCTTTAGACTATTATATTGTTTGTTGTTTTTCTTTTGACTATTGTATTGTTTGTTGTTTTTCATTTGACTATTGCATTGTTTGTTGTTTTTATTTTGACTATTGTATTGTTTGTTGTTTTTCTTTTGACTATTGTATTGTTTGTTGTTTTTCTTTAGACTATTGTATTGTTTGTTGTTTTTCTTTTGACTTGTATTGTTTGTTGTTTTTCTTTTGACTATTGTATTGTTTGTTGTTTTGCTTTTGACTATTGTATTGTTTGTTGTCTTTCTGTAGACTATTGTATTGTTTGTTGTTTTTCTTTTGACTATTGCATTGTTTGTTGTTTTTCTTTTGACTATTGTATTGTTTGTTGTTTTTCATTTGACTATTGCATTGTTTGATGTTCAGAATGTCTAGCAACACTTTTAATTGAATGCTACAAACATATATTGATGTTCAGAATGTCTAGCAACACTTTTTATTGAATGCTACAAACATACATTGATGTTCAGAATGTCTAGCAACACTTTTAATTGAATGCTACACACATACATTGATGTTCAGAATGTCTAGCAACACTTTTAATTGAATGCTACAAACATATATTGATGTTCAGAATGTCTAGCAACACTTTTTATTGAATGCTACAAACATACATTGATGTTCAGAATGTCGTTTTTCTTTTGACTATTGTATTGTTTGTTGTTTTTCTTTTGACTATTGTATTGTTTGTTGTTTTTCTTTAGACTATTGTATTGTTTGTTGTTTTTCTTTTGACTATTGTATTGTTTGTTGTTTTACTTTTGACTATTGTATTGTTTGTTGTTTTTCTTTTGACTATTGTATTGTTTGTTGTTTTTCTATTGACTATTGTATTGTTTGTTGTTTTTCTTTTGACTATTGTATTGTTTGTTGTTTTTCTTTTGACTATTGTATTGTTTGTTGTTTTTCTTTAGACTATTGTATTATTTGTTGTTTTTCTTTTGATTATTATATTGTTTGTTGTTTTTCTTTTGACTATTGTATTGTTTGTTGTTTTTCTTTTGACTTGTATTGTTTGTTGTTTTTCTTTTGACTATTGTATTGTTTGTTGTTTTTCTTTAGACTATTGTATTATTTGTTGTTTTTCTTTTGACTATTGTATTGTTTGTTGTTTTTCTTTTTGACTATTGTATTGTTTGTTGTTTTTCTTTAGATTATTGTATTATTTGTTGTTTTTCTTTTGATTATTGTATTGTTTGTTGTTTTTCTTTAGACTATTGTATTGTTTGTTGTTTTTCTTTAGACTATTGTATTGTTTGTTGTTTTTCTTTTGACTATTGTATTGTTTGTTGTTTTTCTTTTTGACTATTGTATTGTTTGTTGTTTTTCTTTAGACTATTGTATTATTTGTTGTTTTTCTTTAGACTATTGTATTATTTGTTGTTTTTCTTTAGACTATTGTATTATTTGTTGTTTTTCTTTTGATTATTGTATTGTTTGTTGTTTTTCTTTTGACTATTGTATTGTTTGTTGTTTTTCTTTTGACTATTGTATTGTTTGTTGTTTTTCTTTTGACTATTGTATTGTTTGTTGTTTTTCTTTTGACTATTGTATTGTTTGTTATTTTTCTTTTGACTATTGTATTGTTTGTTGTTTTTCTTTTGACTATTGTATTGTTTGTTGTTTTTCTTTTGACTATTGTATTGTTTGTTGTTTTTCTTTTGATTATTGTATTGTTTGTTGTTTTTCTTTAGACTATTATATTGTTTGTTGTTTTTCTTTTGACTATTGTATTGTTTGTTGTTTTTCTTTTGACTATTGTATTGTTTGTTGTTTTTCTTTTGACTATTGCATTGTTTGTTGTTTTTCTTTAGACTATTGTATTGTTTGTTGTTTTTCCTTTGTTTGTTGTTTTTCTTTTGACTATTGTATTGTTTGTTGTTTTTCTTTTGACTTGTATTGTTTGTTGTTTTTCTTTTGACTATTGTATTGTTTGTTGCTTTTCTTTTGACTATTGTATTGTTTGTTGTTTTTCTTTTGACTATTGTATTGTTTGTTGTTTTTCTTTTGATTATTGTATTGTTTGTTGTTTTTCTTTTGACTATTGTATTGTTTGTTGTTTTTCTTTTGACTTGTATTGTTTGTTGTTTTTCTTTAGACTATTGTATTGTTTGTTGTTTTTCTTTTGACTATTGTATTGTTTGTTGTTTTTCTTTAGACTATTGTATTGTTTGTTGTTTTTCTTTTGACTATTGTATTGTTTGTCATTTTTCTTTAGACTATTGTATTGTTTGTTGTTTTTCTTTTGACTATTGTATTGTTTGTTGTTTTTCTTTTGACTATTGTATTGTTTGTTGTTTTTCTTTTGACTATTGTATTGTTTGTTGTTTTTTCTTTTGACTTGTATTGTTTGTTGTTTTTCTTTTGACTATTGTATTGTTTGTTGTTTTTCTTTTGACTTGTATTGTTTGTTGTTTTTCTTTAGACTATTGTATTGTTTGTTGTTTTTCTTTAGACTATTATATTGTTTGTTGTTTTTCTTTTGACTATTGTATTGTTTGTTGTTTTTCATTTGACTATTGCATTGTTTGTTGTTTTTCTTTTGACTATTGTATTGTTTGTTGTTTTTCTTTTGACTATTGTATTGTTTGTTGTTTTTCTTTAGACTATTGTATTGTTTGTTGTTTTTCTTTTGTCTTGTATTGTTTGTTGTTTTTCTTTTGACTATTGTATTGTTTGTTGTTTTTCTTTTGACTATTGTATTGTTTGTTGTTTTTCTTTTGACTATTGCATTGTTTGTTGTTTTTCTTTTGACGTATTGTTTTTTGTTTTTCATTTGACTATTGTATTGTTTGTTGTTTTTCATTTGACTATTGCATTGTTTGTTGTTTTATTTTGACTATTGTATTGTTTGTTGTTTTTCTTTTGACTATTGTATTGTTTGTTGTTTTTCTTTAGACCATTGTATTGTTTGTTATTTTTCTTTTGACTATTGTATTGTTTGTTGTTTTTCTTTTGACTATTGTATTGTTTGTTGTTTTTCATTTGACTATTGCATTGTTTGATGTTCAGAATGTCTAGCAACACTTTTAATTGAATGCTACAAACATATATTGATGTTCAGAATGTCTAGCAACACTTTTTATTGAATGCTACAAACATACATTGATGTTCAGAATGTCTAGCAACACTTTTAATTGAATGCTACAAACATACATTGATGTTCAGAATGTCTAGCAACACTTTTAATTGAATGCTACAAACATATATTGATGTTCAGAATGTCTAGCAACACTTTTTATTGAATGCTACAAACATACATTGATGTTCAGAATGTCGTTTTTCTTTTGACTATTGTATTGTTTGTTGTTTTTCTTTTGACTATTGTATTGTTTGTTGTTTTTCTTTAGACTATTGTATTGTTTGTTGTTTTTCTTTAGACTGTTGTATTGTTTGTTGTTTTTCTTTTGACTATTGTATTGTTTGTTGTTATTCTTTTGACTATTGTATTGTTTGTTGTTTTTCTTTTGACTATTGTATTGTTTGTTGTTTTTCTTTTGACTATTGTATTGTTTGTTGTTTTTCTTTTGACTATTGTATTGTTTGTTGTTTTTCTTTTGACTATTGTATTGTTTGTTGTTTTTCTTTAGACTATTGTATTATTTGTTGTTTTTCTTTTGACTATTGTATTGTTTGTTGTTTTTCTTTTTGACTATTGTATTGTTTGTTGTTTTTCTTTAGACTATTGTATTATTTGTTGTTTTTCTTTTGATTATTATATTGTTTGTTGTTTTTCTTTTGACTATTGCATTGTTTGTTGTTTTTCTTTTGACTTGTATTGTTTGTTGTTTTTCTTTTGACTATTGTATTGTTTGTTGTTTTTCTTTAGACTACTGTATTATTTGTTGTTTTTCTTTTTACTATTGTATTGTTTGTTGTTTTTCTTTTTGACTATTGTATTGTTTGTTGTTTTTCTTTAGATTATTGTATTGTTTGTTGTTTTTCTTTAGACTATTGTATTGTTTGTTGTTTTTCTTTTGACTATTGTATTGTTTGTTGTTTTTCTTTTGACTATTGTATTGTTTGTTGTTTTTCTTTTGACTTGTATTGTTTGTTGTTTTTCTGTAGACTATTGTATCGTTTGTTGTTTTTCTTTAGAATATTGTATTGTTTGTTGTTTTTCTTTAGACTATTGTATTGTTTGTTGTTTTTCTTTAGACTATGGTATTGTTTGTTGTTTTTCTTTTGACTAGTGTATTGTATGTTGTTTTTCTTTTGACTATTGTATTGTTTGTTGTTTTTCTTTTGACTATTGTATTGTTTGTTGTTTTTCTTTTGACTATTGTATTGTTTGTTGTTTTTCTTTTGACTTGTATTGTTTGTTGTTTTTCTTTTGACTATTGTATTGTTTGTTGTTTTTCTTTAGACTATTGTATTATTTGTTGTTTTTCTTTTGACTATTGTATTGTTTGTTGTTTTTCTTTTTGACTATTGTATTGTTTGTTGTTTTTCTTTAGACTATTGTATTATTTGTTGTTTTTCTTTAGACTATTGTATTATTTGTTGTTTTTCTTTAGACTATTGTATTATTTGTTGTTTTTCTTTTGATTATTGTATTGTCTGTTGTTTTTCTTTTGACTATTGTATTGTTTGTTGTTTTTCTTTTGACTTGTATTGTTTGTTGTTTTTCTTATGACTATTGTATTGTTTGTTGTTTTTCTTTAGACTATTGTATTGTTTCTTGTTTTTCTTTGGACTATTGTATTGTTTGTTGTTTTTCTTTAGACTATTGTATTGTTTGTTGTTTTTCTTTTGACTATTGTACTGTCTGTTGTTTTTCTTTTGACTATTGTATTGTTTGTTGTTGTTTTTTTTACTATTGTATTGTTTGTTGTTTTTCTTTAGACTATGGTATTGTTTGCTGTTTTTCTTTAGACTATTGTATTGTTTGTTGTTTTTCTTTTGACTATTGTACTGTCTGTTGTTTTTCTTTTGACTATTGTATTGCTTGTTGTTGTTTTTTTTACTATTGTATTGTTTGTTGTTTTTCTTTAGACTATTGTATTGTTTGTTGTTTTTCTTTAGACTATTGTATTGTTTGTTGTTTTTCTTTAGACTATTGTATTGTTTGTTGTTTTTCTTTTGACTATTGTATTGTTTGTTGTTTTTCTTTAGATTATTGTATTGTTTGTTTTTTTTTTTTGACTATTGTATTGTTTGTCATTTTTCTTTAGACTATTGTATTGTTTGTTGTTTTTCTTTTGACTATTGTATTGTTTGTTGTTTTTCTTTTGACTATTGTATTGTTTGTTGTTTTTCTTTTGACTTGTATTGTTTGTTGTTTTTCTTTAGACTATTGTATTGTTTGTTGTTTTTCTTTTGACTATTGTATTGTTTGTTGTTTTTCTTTAGACTATTGTATTGTTTGATGTTTTTCTTTTGACTATTGTATTGTTTGTCATTTTTCTTTAGACTATTGTATTGTTTGTTGTTTTTCTTTTGACTATTGTATTGTTTGTTGTTTTTCTTTTGACTATTGTATTGTTTGTTGTTTTTTCTTTTGACTTGTATTGTTTGTTGTTTTTCTTTTGACTTGTATTGTTTGTTGTTTTTCTTTTGACTATTGTATTGTTTGTTGTTTTTCTTTAGACTATTATATTGTTTGTTGTTTTTCTTTTGACTATTGTATTGTTTGTTGTTTTTCATTTGACTATTGCATTGTTTGTTGTTTTTATTTTGACTATTGTATTGTTTGTTGTTTTTCTTTTGACTATTGTATTGTTTGTTGTTTTTCTTTAGACTATTGTATTGTTTGTTGTTTTTCTTTTGACTTGTATTGTTTGTTGTTTTTCTTTTGACTATTGTATTGTTTGTTGTTTTGCTTTTGACTATTGTATTGTTTGTTGTCTTTCTGTAGACTATTGTATTGTTTGTTGTTTTTCTTTTGACTATTGCATTGTTTGTTGTTTTTCTTTTGACTATTGTATTGTTTGTTGTTTTTCATTTGACTATTGCATTGTTTGATGTTCAGAATGTCTAGCAACACTTTTAATTGAATGCTACAAACATATATTGATGTTCAGAATGTCTAGCAACACTTTTTATTGAATGCTACAAACATACATTGATGTTCAGAATGTCTAGCAACACTTTTAATTGAATGCTACACACATACATTGATGTTCAGAATGTCTAGCAACACTTTTAATTGAATGCTACAAACATATATTGATGTTCAGAATGTCTAGCAACACTTTTTATTGAATGCTACAAACATACATTGATGTTCAGAATGTCGTTTTTCTTTTGACTATTGTATTGTTTGTTGTTTTTCTTTTGACTATTGTATTGTTTGTTGTTTTTCTTTAGACTATTGTATTGTTTGTTGTTTTTCTTTTGACTATTGTATTGTTTGTTGTTTTACTTTTGACTATTGTATTGTTTGTTGTTTTTCTTTTGACTATTGTATTGTTTGTTGTTTTTCTATTGACTATTGTATTGTTTGTTGTTTTTCTTTTGACTATTGTATTGTTTGTTGTTTTTCTTTTGACTATTGTATTGTTTGTTGTTTTTCTTTAGACTATTGTATTATTTGTTGTTTTTCTTTTGATTATTATATTGTTTGTTGTTTTTCTTTTGACTATTGTATTGTTTGTTGTTTTTCTTTTGACTTGTATTGTTTGTTGTTTTTCTTTTGACTATTGTATTGTTTGTTGTTTTTCTTTAGACTATTGTATTATTTGTTGTTTTTCTTTTGACTATTGTATTGTTTGTTGTTTTTCTTTTTGACTATTGTATTGTTTGTTGTTTTTCTTTAGATTATTGTATTATTTGTTGTTTTTCTTTTGATTATTGTATTGTTTGTTGTTTTTCTTTAGACTATTGTATTGTTTGTTGTTTTTCTTTTGACTATTGTATTGTTTGTTGTTTTTCTTTTGACTATTGTATTGTTTGTTGTTTTTCTTTTTGACTATTGTATTGTTTGTTGTTTTTCTTTAGACTATTGTATTATTTGTTGTTTTTCTTTAGACTATTGTATTATTTGTTGTTTTTCTTTAGACTATTGTATTATTTGTTGTTTTTCTTTTGATTATTGTATTGTTTGTTGTTTTTCTTTTGACTATTGTATTGTTTGTTGTTTTTCTTTTGACTATTGTATTGTTTGTTGTTTTTCTTTTGACTATTGTATTGTTTGTTGTTTTTCTTTTGACTATTGTATTGTTTGTTATTTTTCTTTTGACTATTGTATTGTTTGTTGTTTTTCTTTTGACTATTGTATTGTTTGTTGTTTTTCTTTTGACTATTGTATTGTTTGTTGTTTTTCTTTTGATTATTGTATTGTTTGTTGTTTTTCTTTAGACTATTATATTGTTTGTTGTTTTTCTTTTGACTATTGTATTGTTTGTTGTTTTTCTTTTGACTATTGTATTGTTTGTTGTTTTTCTTTTGACTATTGCATTGTTTGTTGTTTTTCTTTAGACTATTGTATTGTTTGTTGTTTTTCCTTTGTTTGTTGTTTTTCTTTTGACTATTGTATTGTTTGTTGTTTTTCTTTTGACTTGTATTGTTTGTTGTTTTTCTTTTGACTATTGTATTGTTTGTTGCTTTTCTTTTGACTATTGTATTGTTTGTTGTTTTTCTTTTGACTATTGTATTGTTTGTTGTTTTTCTTTTGATTATTGTATTGTTTGTTGTTTTTCTTTTGACTATTGTATTGTTTGTTGTTTTTCTTTTGACTTGTATTGTTTGTTGTTTTTCTTTAGACTATTGTATTGTTTGTTGTTTTTCTTTTGACTATTGTATTGTTTGTTGTTTTTCTTTAGACTATTGTATTGTTTGTTGTTTTTCTTTTGACTATTGTATTGTTTGTCATTTTTCTTTAGACTATTGTATTGTTTGTTGTTTTTCTTTTGACTATTGTATTGTTTGTTGTTTTTCTTTTGACTATTGTATTGTTTGTTGTTTTTCTTTTGACTATTGTATTGTTTGTTGTTTTTTCTTTTGACTTGTATTGTTTGTTGTTTTTCTTTTGACTATTGTATTGTTTGTTGTTTTTCTTTTGACTTGTATTGTTTGTTGTTTTTCTTTAGACTATTGTATTGTTTGTTGTTTTTCTTTAGACTATTATATTGTTTGTTGTTTTTCTTTTGACTATTGTATTGTTTGTTGTTTTTCATTTGACTATTGCATTGTTTGTTGTTTTTCTTTTGACTATTGTATTGTTTGTTGTTTTTCTTTTGACTATTGTATTGTTTGTTGTTTTTCTTTAGACTATTGTATTGTTTGTTGTTTTTCTTTTGTCTTGTATTGTTTGTTGTTTTTCTTTTGACTATTGTATTGTTTGTTGTTTTTCTTTTGACTATTGTATTGTTTGTTGTTTTTCTTTTGACTATTGCATTGTTTGTTGTTTTTCTTTTGACGTATTGTTTTTTGTTTTTCATTTGACTATTGTATTGTTTGTTGTTTTTCATTTGACTATTGCATTGTTTGTTGTTTTATTTTGACTATTGTATTGTTTGTTGTTTTTCTTTTGACTATTGTATTGTTTGTTGTTTTTCTTTAGACCATTGTATTGTTTGTTATTTTTCTTTTGACTATTGTATTGTTTGTTGTTTTTCTTTTGACTATTGTATTGTTTGTTGTTTTTCATTTGACTATTGCATTGTTTGATGTTCAGAATGTCTAGCAACACTTTTAATTGAATGCTACAAACATATATTGATGTTCAGAATGTCTAGCAACACTTTTTATTGAATGCTACAAACATACATTGATGTTCAGAATGTCTAGCAACACTTTTAATTGAATGCTACAAACATACATTGATGTTCAGAATGTCTAGCAACACTTTTAATTGAATGCTACAAACATATATTGATGTTCAGAATGTCTAGCAACACTTTTTATTGAATGCTACAAACATACATTGATGTTCAGAATGTCGTTTTTCTTTTGACTATTGTATTGTTTGTTGTTTTTCTTTTGACTATTGTATTGTTTGTTGTTTTTCTTTAGACTATTGTATTGTTTGTTGTTTTTCTTTAGACTGTTGTATTGTTTGTTGTTTTTCTTTTGACTATTGTATTGTTTGTTGTTATTCTTTTGACTATTGTATTGTTTGTTGTTTTTCTTTTGACTATTGTATTGTTTGTTGTTTTTCTTTTGACTATTGTATTGTTTGTTGTTTTTCTTTTGACTATTGTATTGTTTGTTGTTTTTCTTTTGACTATTGTATTGTTTGTTGTTTTTCTTTAGACTATTGTATTATTTGTTGTTTTTCTTTTGACTATTGTATTGTTTGTTGTTTTTCTTTTTGACTATTGTATTGTTTGTTGTTTTTCTTTAGACTATTGTATTATTTGTTGTTTTTCTTTTGATTATTATATTGTTTGTTGTTTTTCTTTTGACTATTGCATTGTTTGTTGTTTTTCTTTTGACTTGTATTGTTTGTTGTTTTTCTTTTGACTATTGTATTGTTTGTTGTTTTTCTTTAGACTACTGTATTATTTGTTGTTTTTCTTTTTACTATTGTATTGTTTGTTGTTTTTCTTTTTGACTATTGTATTGTTTGTTGTTTTTCTTTAGATTATTGTATTGTTTGTTGTTTTTCTTTAGACTATTGTATTGTTTGTTGTTTTTCTTTTGACTATTGTATTGTTTGTTGTTTTTCTTTTGACTATTGTATTGTTTGTTGTTTTTCTTTTGACTTGTATTGTTTGTTGTTTTTCTGTAGACTATTGTATCGTTTGTTGTTTTTCTTTAGAATATTGTATTGTTTGTTGTTTTTCTTTAGACTATTGTATTGTTTGTTGTTTTTCTTTAGACTATGGTATTGTTTGTTGTTTTTCTTTTGACTAGTGTATTGTATGTTGTTTTTCTTTTGACTATTGTATTGTTTGTTGTTTTTCTTTTGACTATTGTATTGTTTGTTGTTTTTCTTTTGACTATTGTATTGTTTGTTGTTTTTCTTTTGACTTGTATTGTTTGTTGTTTTTCTTTTGACTATTGTATTGTTTGTTGTTTTTCTTTAGACTATTGTATTATTTGTTGTTTTTCTTTTGACTATTGTATTGTTTGTTGTTTTTCTTTTTGACTATTGTATTGTTTGTTGTTTTTCTTTAGACTATTGTATTATTTGTTGTTTTTCTTTAGACTATTGTATTATTTGTTGTTTTTCTTTAGACTATTGTATTATTTGTTGTTTTTCTTTTGATTATTGTATTGTTTGTTGTTTTTCTTTTGACTTATATTGTTTGTTGTTTTTCTGTAGACTATTGTATTGTTTGTTGTTTTTCTTTTGACTATTGTATTGTTTGTTGTTTTTCTTTAGACTATTGCATTGTTTGTTGTTTTTCTTTTGACTATTGTATTGTTTGTTGTTTTTCTTTTGACTATTGTATTGTTTGTTGTTTTTCTTTTGACTTGTATTGTTTGTTGTTTTTCTTTTGACTATTGTATTGTTTGTTGTTTTTCTTTTGATTATTGTATTGTTTGTTGTTTTTCTTTAGACTATTATATTGTTTGTTGTTTTTCTTTTGACTATTGTATTGTTTGTTGTTTTTCTTTTGACTATTGTATTGTTTGTTGTTTTTCTTTTGACTATTGCATTGTTTGTTGTTTTTCTTTAGACTATTGTATTGTTTGTTGTTTTTCCTTTGTTTGTTGTTTTTCTTTTGACTATTGTATTGTTTGTTGTTTTTCTTTTGACTTGTATTGTTTGTTGTTTTTCTTTTGACTATTGTATTGTTTGTTGCTTTTCTTTTGACTATTGTATTGTTTGTTGTTTTTCTTTTGACTATTGTATTGTTTGTTGTTTTTCTTTTGATTATTGTATTGTTTGTTGTTTTTCTTTTGACTATTGTATTGTTTGTTGTTTTTCTTTTGACTTGTATTGTTTGTTGTTTTTCTTTAGACTATTGTATTGTTTGTTGTTTTTCTTTTGACTATTGTATTGTTTGTTGTTTTTCTTTAGACTATTGTATTGTTTGTTGTTTTTCTTTTGACTATTGTATTGTTTGTCATTTTTCTTTAGACTATTGTATTGTTTGTTGTTTTTCTTTTGACTATTGTATTGTTTGTTGTTTTTCTTTTGACTATTGTATTGTTTGTTGTTTTTCTTTTGACTATTGTATTGTTTGTTGTTTTTTCTTTTGACTTGTATTGTTTGTTGTTTTTCTTTTGACTATTGTATTGTTTGTTGTTTTTCTTTTGACTTGTATTGTTTGTTGTTTTTCTTTAGACTATTGTATTGTTTGTTGTTTTTCTTTAGACTATTATATTGTTTGTTGTTTTTCTTTTGACTATTGTATTGTTTGTTGTTTTTCATTTGACTATTGCATTGTTTGTTGTTTTTCTTTTGACTATTGTATTGTTTGTTGTTTTTCTTTTGACTATTGTATTGTTTGTTGTTTTTCTTTAGACTATTGTATTGTTTGTTGTTTTTCTTTTGTCTTGTATTGTTTGTTGTTTTTCTTTTGACTATTGTATTGTTTGTTGTTTTTCTTTTGACTATTGTATTGTTTGTTGTTTTTCTTTTGACTATTGCATTGTTTGTTGTTTTTTTTTGACGTATTGTTTTTTGTTTTTCATTTGACTATTGTATTGTTTGTTGTTTTTCATTTGACTATTGCATTGTTTGTTGTTTTATTTTGACTATTGTATTGTTTGTTGTTTTTCTTTTGACTATTGTATTGTTTGTTGTTTTTCTTTAGACCATTGTATTGTTTGTTATTTTTCTTTTGACTATTGTATTGTTTGTTGTTTTTCTTTTGACTATTGTATTGTTTGTTGTTTTTCATTTGACTATTGCATTGTTTGATGTTCAGAATGTCTAGCAACACTTTTAATTGAATGCTACAAACATATATTGATGTTCAGAATGTCTAGCAACACTTTTTATTGAATGCTACAAACATACATTGATGTTCAGAATGTCTAGCAACACTTTTAATTGAATGCTACAAACATACATTGATGTTCAGAATGTCTAGCAACACTTTTAATTGAATGCTACAAACATATATTGATGTTCAGAATGTCTAGCAACACTTTTTATTGAATGCTACAAACATACATTGATGTTCAGAATGTCGTTTTTCTTTTGACTATTGTATTGTTTGTTGTTTTTCTTTTGACTATTGTATTGTTTGTTGTTTTTCTTTAGACTATTGTATTGTTTGTTGTTTTTCTTTAGACTGTTGTATTGTTTGTTGTTTTTCTTTTGACTATTGTATTGTTTGTTGTTATTCTTTTGACTATTGTATTGTTTGTTGTTTTTCTTTTGACTATTGTATTGTTTGTTGTTTTTCTTTTGACTATTGTATTGTTTGTTGTTTTTCTTTTGACTATTGTATTGTTTGTTGTTTTTCTTTTGACTATTGTATTGTTTGTTGTTTTTCTTTAGACTATTGTATTATTTGTTGTTTTTCTTTTGACTATTGTATTGTTTGTTGTTTTTCTTTTTGACTATTGTATTGTTTGTTGTTTTTCTTTAGACTATTGTATTATTTGTTGTTTTTCTTTTGATTATTATATTGTTTGTTGTTTTTCTTTTGACTATTGCATTGTTTGTTGTTTTTCTTTTGACTTGTATTGTTTGTTGTTTTTCTTTTGACTATTGTATTGTTTGTTGTTTTTCTTTAGACTACTGTATTATTTGTTGTTTTTCTTTTTACTATTGTATTGTTTGTTGTTTTTCTTTTTGACTATTGTATTGTTTGTTGTTTTTCTTTAGATTATTGTATTGTTTGTTGTTTTTCTTTAGACTATTGTATTGTTTGTTGTTTTTCTTTTGACTATTGTATTGTTTGTTGTTTTTCTTTTGACTATTGTATTGTTTGTTGTTTTTCTTTTGACTTGTATTGTTTGTTGTTTTTCTGTAGACTATTGTATCGTTTGTTGTTTTTCTTTAGAATATTGTATTGTTTGTTGTTTTTCTTTAGACTATTGTATTGTTTGTTGTTTTTCTTTAGACTATGGTATTGTTTGTTGTTTTTCTTTTGACTAGTGTATTGTATGTTGTTTTTCTTTTGACTATTGTATTGTTTGTTGTTTTTCTTTTGACTATTGTATTGTTTGTTGTTTTTCTTTTGACTATTGTATTGTTTGTTGTTTTTCTTTTGACTTGTATTGTTTGTTGTTTTTCTTTTGACTATTGTATTGTTTGTTGTTTTTCTTTAGACTATTGTATTATTTGTTGTTTTTCTTTTGACTATTGTATTGTTTGTTGTTTTTCTTTTTGACTATTGTATTGTTTGTTGTTTTTCTTTAGACTATTGTATTATTTGTTGTTTTTCTTTAGACTATTGTATTATTTGTTGTTTTTCTTTAGACTATTGTATTATTTGTTGTTTTTCTTTTGATTATTGTATTGTTTGTTGTTTTTCTTTTGACTTATATTGTTTGTTGTTTTTCTGTAGACTATTGTATTGTTTGTTGTTTTTCTTTTGACTATTGTATTGTTTGTTGTTTTTCTTTAGACTATTGCATTGTTTGTTGTTTTTCTTTTGACTATTGTATTGTTTGTTGTTTTTCTTTTGACTATTGTATTGTTTGTTGTTTTTCTTTTGACTTGTATTGTTTGTTGTTTTTCTTTTGACTATTGTATTGTTTGTTGTTTTTCTTTAGACTATTGTATTGTTTCTTGTTTTTCTTTGGACTATTGTATTGTTTGTTGTTTTTCTTTAGACTATTGTATTGTTTGTTGTTTTTCTTTAGACTATTGTATTGTTTCTTGTTTTTCTTTGGACTATTGTATTGTTTGTTGTTTTTCTTTAGACTATTGTATTGTTTGTTGTTTTTCTTTTGACTATTGTACTGTCTGTTGTTTTTCTTTTGACTATTGTATTGTTTGTTGTTTTTCTTTTGACTTGTATTGTTTGTTGTTTTTCTTTTGACTATTGTATTGTTTGTTGTTTTTCTTTAGACTATTGTATTGTTTCTTGTTTTTCTTTGGACTATTGTATTGTTTGTTGTTTTTCTTTAGACTATTGTATTGTTTGTTGTTTTTCTTTTGACTATTGTACTGTCTGTTGTTTTTCTTTTGACTATTGTATTGTTTGTTGTTGTTTTTTTTACTATTGTATTGTTTGTTGTTTTTCTTTAGACTATGGTATTGTTTGCTGTTTTTCTTTAGACTATTGTATTGTTTGTTGTTTTTCTTTTGACTATTGTACTGTCTGTTGTTTTTCTTTTGACTATTGTATTGCTTGTTGTTGTTTTTTTTACTATTGTATTGTTTGTTGTTTTTCTTTAGACTATTGTATTGTTTGTTGTTTTTCTTTAGACTATTGTATTGTTTGTTGTTTTTCTTTAGACTATTGTATTGTTTGTTGTTTTTCTTTTGACTATTGTATTGTTTGTTGTTTTTCTTTAGATTATTGTATTGTTTGGTTTTTTTTTTTGACTATTGTATTGTTTGTCATTTTTCTTTAGACTATTGTATTGTTTGTTGTTTTTCTTTTGACTATTGTATTGTTTGTTGTTTTTCTTTTGACTATTGTATTGTTTGTTGTTTTTCTTTTGACTTGTATTGTTTGTTGTTTTTCTTTAGACTATTGTATTGTTTGTTGTTTTTCTTTTGACTATTGTATTGTTTGTTGTTTTTCTTTAGACTATTGTATTGTTTGATGTTTTTCTTTTGACTATTGTATTGTTTGTCATTTTTCTTTAGACTATTGTATTGTTTGTTGTTTTTCTTTTGACTATTGTATTGTTTGTTGTTTTTCTTTTGACTATTGTATTGTTTGTTGTTTTTTCTTTTGACTTGTATTGTTTGTTGTTTTTCTTTTGACTTGTATTGTTTGTTGTTTTTCTTTTGACTATTGTATTGTTTGTTGTTTTTCTTTAGACTATTATATTGTTTGTTGTTTTTCTTTTGACTATTGTATTGTTTGTTGTTTTTCATTTGACTATTGCATTGTTTGTTGTTTTTATTTTGACTATTGTATTGTTTGTTGTTTTTCTTTTGACTATTGTATTGTTTGTTGTTTTTCTTTAGACTATTGTATTGTTTGTTGTTTTTCTTTTGACTTGTATTGTTTGTTGTTTTTCTTTTGACTATTGTATTGTTTGTTGTTTTGCTTTTGACTATTGTATTGTTTGTTGTCTTTCTGTAGACTATTGTATTGTTTGTTGTTTTTCTTTTGACTATTGCATTGTTTGTTGTTTTTCTTTTGACTATTGTATTGTTTGTTGTTTTTCATTTGACTATTGCATTGTTTGATGTTCAGAATGTCTAGCAACACTTTTAATTGAATGCTACAAACATATATTGATGTTCAGAATGTCTAGCAACACTTTTTATTGAATGCTACAAACATACATTGATGTTCAGAATGTCTAGCAACACTTTTAATTGAATGCTACACACATACATTGATGTTCAGAATGTCTAGCAACACTTTTAATTGAATGCTACAAACATATATTGATGTTCAGAATGTCTAGCAACACTTTTTATTGAATGCTACAAACATACATTGATGTTCAGAATGTCGTTTTTCTTTTGACTATTGTATTGTTTGTTGTTTTTCTTTTGACTATTGTATTGTTTGTTGTTTTTCTTTAGACTATTGTATTGTTTGTTGTTTTTCTTTTGACTATTGTATTGTTTGTTGTTTTACTTTTGACTATTGTATTGTTTGTTGTTTTTCTTTTGACTATTGTATTGTTTGTTGTTTTTCTATTGACTATTGTATTGTTTGTTGTTTTTCTTTTGACTATTGTATTGTTTGTTGTTTTTCTTTTGACTATTGTATTGTTTGTTGTTTTTCTTTAGACTATTGTATTATTTGTTGTTTTTCTTTTGATTATTATATTGTTTGTTGTTTTTCTTTTGACTATTGTATTGTTTGTTGTTTTTCTTTTGACTTGTATTGTTTGTTGTTTTTCTTTTGACTATTGTATTGTTTGTTGTTTTTCTTTAGACTATTGTATTATTTGTTGTTTTTCTTTTGACTATTGTATTGTTTGTTGTTTTTCTTTTTGACTATTGTATTGTTTGTTGTTTTTCTTTAGATTATTGTATTATTTGTTGTTTTTCTTTTGATTATTGTATTGTTTGTTGTTTTTCTTTAGACTATTGTATTGTTTGTTGTTTTTCTTTTGACTATTGTATTGTTTGTTGTTTTTCTTTTGACTATTGTATTGTTTGTTGTTTTTCTTTTTGACTATTGTATTGTTTGTTGTTTTTCTTTAGACTATTGTATTATTTGTTGTTTTTCTTTAGACTATTGTATTATTTGTTGTTTTTCTTTAGACTATTGTATTATTTGTTGTTTTTCTTTTGATTATTGTATTGTTTGTTGTTTTTCTTTTGACTATTGTATTGTTTGTTGTTTTTCTTTTGACTATTGTATTGTTTGTTGTTTTTCTTTTGACTATTGTATTGTTTGTTGTTTTTCTTTTGACTATTGTATTGTTTGTTATTTTTCTTTTGACTATTGTATTGTTTGTTGTTTTTCTTTTGACTATTGTATTGTTTGTTGTTTTTCTTTTGACTATTGTATTGTTTGTTGTTTTTCTTTTGATTATTGTATTGTTTGTTGTTTTTCTTTAGACTATTATATTGTTTGTTGTTTTTCTTTTGACTATTGTATTGTTTGTTGTTTTTCTTTTGACTATTGTATTGTTTGTTGTTTTTCTTTTGACTATTGCATTGTTTGTTGTTTTTCTTTAGACTATTGTATTGTTTGTTGTTTTTCCTTTGTTTGTTGTTTTTCTTTTGACTATTGTATTGTTTGTTGTTTTTCTTTTGACTTGTATTGTTTGTTGTTTTTCTTTTGACTATTGTATTGTTTGTTGCTTTTCTTTTGACTATTGTATTGTTTGTTGTTTTTCTTTTGACTATTGTATTGTTTGTTGTTTTTCTTTTGATTATTGTATTGTTTGTTGTTTTTCTTTTGACTTGTATTGTTTGTTGTTTTTCTTTTGACTATTGTATTGTTTGTTGTTTTTCTTTTGACCATTGTATTGTTTGTTGTTTTTCTTTTGTTTGTTGTTTTTCTTTTGACTATTGTATTGTTTGTTGTTTTTCTTTTGACTTGTATTGTTTGTAGTTTTTCTTTTGACTATTGTATTGTTTGTTGCTTTTCTTTTGACTATTGTATTGTTTGTTGTTTTTCTTTTGACTATTGTATTGTTTGTTGTTTTTCTTTTGATTATTGTATTGTTTGTTGTTTTTCTTTTGACCATTGTATTGTTTGTTGTTTTTCTTTTGTTTGTTGTTTTTCTTTTGACTATTGTATTGTTTGTTGTTTTTCTTTTGACTTGTATTGTTTGTTGTTTTTCATTAGACTATTGAATTGTTTGTTGATTTTTTCTAGACTAATGTATTGTTTGTTGTTTTTCTTTAGACTATTGTATTGTTTGTTGTTTTTCTTTAGACTATTGTATTGTTTGTTGTTTTTCTTTTGACTATTGTATTGTTTGTTGTTTTTCTTTTGACTATTGTATTGTTCGTTGTTTTTCTTTTGACTATTGTATTGTTTGTTGTTTTTCTTTAGACTATTGTATTATTTGCTGTTTTTCATTTGACTATTGTATTGTTTGTTGTTTTTCTTTTGACTATTGTATTGTTTGTTGTTTTTCTTTTGACTATTGTATTGTTTGTTGTTTTTCTTTAGACTATTGTATTATTTGTTGTTTTTCTTTTGATTATTATATTGTTTGTTGTTTTTCTTTTGACTATTGTATTGTTTGTTGTTTTTCTTTTGACTTGTATTGTTTGTTGTTTTTCTTTTGACTATTGTATTGTTTGTTGTTTTTCTTTAGACTATTGTATTATTTGTTGTTTTTCTTTTGACTATTGTATTGTTTGTTGTTTTTCTTTTTGACTATTGTATTGTTTGTTGTTTTTCTTTAGATTATTGTATTATTTGTTGTTTTTCTTTTGATTATTGTATTGTTTGTTGTTTTTCTTTAGACTATTGTATTGTTTGTTGTTTTTCTTTTGACTATTGTATTGTTTGTTGTTTTTCTTTTGACTATTGTATTGTTTGTTGTTTTTCTATTGACTTGTATTGTTTGTTGTTTTTCTGTAGACTATTGTATTGTTTGTTGTTTTTCTTTAGAATATTGTATTGTTTGTTGTTTTTCTTTAGACTATTGTATTGTTTGTTGTTTTTCTTTAGACTATGGTATTGTTTGTTGTTTTTCTTTTGACTATTGTATTGTTTGTTGTTTTTCTTTAGACTATTGTATTGTTTGTTGTTTTTCTTTTGACTTGTATTGTTTGTTGTTTTTCTTTTGACTATTGTATTGTTTATTGTCTTTCTGTAGACTATTGTATTGTTTGTTGTTTTTCTTTTGACTATTGCATTGTTTGTTGTTTTTCTTTTGACGTATTGTTTTTTGTTTTTCATTTGACTATTGTATTGTTTGTTGTTTTTCATTTGACTATTGTATTGTTTGTTATTTTTCTTTTGACTATTGTATTGTTTGTTGTTTTTCTTTTGACTATTGTATTGTTTGTTGTTTTTCATTTGACTATTGCATTGTTTGATGTTCAGAATGTCTAGCAACACTTTTAATTGAATGCTACAAACATATATTGATGTTCAGAATGTCTAGCAACACTTTTTATTGAATGCTACAAACATACATTGATGTTCAGAATGTCTAGCAACACTTTTAATTGAATGCTACAAACATACATTGATGTTCAGAATGTCTAGCAACACTTTTAATTGAATGCTACAAACATATATTGATGTTCAGAATGTCTAGCAACACTTTTTATTGAATGCTACAAACATACATTGATGTTCAGAATGTCGTTTTTCTTTTGACTATTGTATTGTTTGTTGTTTTTCTTTTGACTATTGTATTGTTTGTTGTTTTTCTTTAGACTATTGTATTGTTTGTTGTTTTTCTTTTGACTATTGTATTGTTTGTTGTTATTCTTTTGACTATTGTATTGTTTGTTGTTTTTCTTTTGACTATTGTATTGTTTGTTGTTTTTCTTTTGACTATTGTATTGTTTGTTGTTTTTCTTTTGACTATTGTATTGTTTGTTGTTTTTCTTTTGACTATTGTATTGTTTGTTGTTTTTCTTTAGACTATTGTATTATTTGTTGTTTTTCTTTTGACTATTGTATTGTTTGTTGTTTTTCTTTTTGACTATTGTATTGTTTGTTGTTTTTCTTTAGACTATTGTATTATTTGTTGTTTTTCTTTTGATTATTATATTGTTTGTTGTTTTTCTTTTGACTATTGTATTGTTTGTTGTTTTTCTTTTGACTTGTATTGTTTGTTGTTTTTCTTTTGACTATTGTATTGTTTGTTGTTTTTCTTTAGACTATTGTATTATTTGTTGTTTTTCTTTTGACTATTGTATTGTTTGTTGTTTTTCTTTTTGACTATTGTATTGTTTGTTGTTTTTCTTTAGATTATTGTATTTTTGTTGTTTTTCTTTTGATTATTGTATTGTTTGTTGTTTTTCTTTAGACTATTGTATTGTTTGTTGTTTTTCTTTTGACTATTGTATTGTTTGTTGTTTTTCTTTTGACTATTGTATTGTTTGTTGTTTTTCTTTTGATTTGTATTGTTTGTTGTTTTTCTTTAGACTATTGTATTGTTTGTTGTTTTTCTTTTGACTATTGTATTGTTTGTTGTTTTTCTTTAGACTATTGTATTGTTTGTTGTTTTTCTTTTGACTATTGTATTGTTTGTCATTTTTCTTTAGACTATTGTATTGTTTGTTGTTTTTCTTTTGACTATTGTATTGTTTGTTGTTTTTCTTTTGACTATTGTATTGTTTGTTGTTTTTTCTTTTGACTTGTATTGTTTGTTGTTTTTCTTTTGACTATTGTATTGTTTGTTGTTTTTCTTTTGACTTGTATTGTTTGTTGTTTTTCTTTTGACTATTGTATTGTTTGTTGTTTTTCTTTAGACTATTATATTGTTTGTTGTTTTTCTTTTGACTATTGTATTGTTTGTTGTTTTTCATTTGACTATTGCATTGTTTGTTGTTTTTCTTTTGACTATTGTATTGTTTGTTGTTTTTCTTTTGACTATTGTATTGTTTGTTGTTTTTCTTTAGACTATTGTATTGTTTGTTGTTTTTCTTTTGACTTGTATTGTTTGTTGTTTTTCTTTTGACTATTGTATTGTTTGTTGTCTTTCTGTAGACTATTGTATTGTTTGTTGTTTTTCTTTTGACTATTGCATTGTTTGTTGTTTTTCTTTTGACGTATTGTTTTTTGTTTTTCATTTGACTATTGTATTGTTTGTTGTTTTTCATTTGACTATTGTATTGTTTGTTATTTTTCTTTTGATTATTGTATTGTTTGTTGTTTTTCTTTTGACTATTGTATAGTTTGTTGTTTTTCATTTGACTATTGCATTGTTTGATGTTCAGAATGTCTAGCAACACTTTTAATTGAATGCTACAAACATATATTGATGTTCAGAATGTCTAGCAACACTTTTTATTGAATGCTACAAACATACATTGATGTTCAGAATGTCTAGCAACACTTTTAATTGAATGCTACAAACATACATTGATGTTCAGAATGTCTAGCAACACTTTTAATTGAATGCTACAAACATATATTGATGTTCAGAATGTCTAGCAACACTTTTTATTGAATGCTACAAACATACATTGATGTTCAGAATGTCGTTTTTCTTTTGACTATTGTATTGTTTGTTGTTTTTCTTTTGACTATTGTATTGTTTGTTGTTTTTCTTTAGACTATTGTATTGTTTGTTGTTTTTCTTTTGACTATTGTATTGTTTGTTGTTATTCTTTTGACTATTGTATTGTTTGTTGTTTTTCTTTTGACTATTGTATTGTTTGTTGTTTTTCTTTTGACTATTGTATTGTTTGTTGTTTTTCTTTTGACTATTGTATTATTTGTTGTTTTTCTTTTGACTATTGTATTGTTTGTTGTTTTTCTTTTTGACTATTGTATTGTTTGTTGTTTTTCTTTAGACTATTGTATTATTTGTTGTTTTTCTTTTGATTATTATATTGTTTGTTGTTTTTCTTTTGACTATTGTATTGTTTGTTGTTTTTCTTTTGACTTGTATTGTTTGTTGTTTTTCTTTTGACTATTGTATTGTTTGTTGTTTTTCTTTAGACTATTGTATTATTTGTTGTTTTTCTTTTGACTATTGTATTGTTTGTTGTTTTTCTTTTTGACTATTGTATTGTTTGTTGTTTTTCTTTAGATTATTGTATTTTTGTTGTTTTTCTTTTGATTATTGTATTGTTTGTTGTTTTTCTTTAGACTATTGTATTGTTTGTTGTTTTTCTTTTGACTATTGTATTGTTTGTTGTTTTTCTTTTGACTATTGTATTGTTTGTTGTTTTTCATTTGACTATTGCATTGTTTGTTGTTTTTCTTTTGACTATTGTATTGTTTGTTGTTTTTCTTTTGACTATTGTATTGTTTGTTGTTTTTCTTTAGACTATTGTATTGTTTGTTGTTTTTCTTTTGACTTGTATTGTTTGTTGTTTTTCTTTTGACTATTGTATTGTTTGTTGTCTTTCTGTAGACTATTGTATTGTTTGTTGTTTTTCTTTTGACTATTGCATTGTTTGTTGTTTTTCTTTTGACGTATTGTTTTTTGTTTTTCATTTGACTATTGTATTGTTTGTTGTTTTTCATTTGACTATTGTATTGTTTGTTATTTTTCTTTTGACTATTGTATTGTTTGTTGTTTTTCTTTTGACTATTGTATTGTTTGTTGTTTTTCATTTGACTATTGCATTGTTTGATGTTCAGAATGTCTAGCAACACTTTTAATTGAATGCTACAAACATATATTGATGTTCAGAATGTCTAGCAACACTTTTTATTGAATGCTACAAACATACATTGATGTTCAGAATGTCTAGCAACACTTTTAATTGAATGCTACAAACATACATTGATGTTCAGAATGTCTAGCAACACTTTTAATTGAATGCTACAAACATATATTGATGTTCAGAATGTCTAGCAACACTTTTTATTGAATGCTACAAACATACATTGATGTTCAGAATGTCGTTTTTCTTTTGACTATTGTATTGTTTGTTGTTTTTCTTTTGACTATTGTATTGTTTGTTGTTTTTCTTTAGACTATTGTATTGTTTGTTGTTTTTCTTTTGACTATTGTATTGTTTGTTGTTATTCTTTTGACTATTGTATTGTTTGTTGTTTTTCTTTTGACTATTGTATTGTTTGTTGTTTTTCTTTTGACTATTGTATTGTTTGTTGTTTTTCTTTTGACTATTGTATTGTTTGTTGTTTTTCTTTTGACTATTGTATTGTTTGTTGTTTTTCTTTAGACTATTGTATTATTTGTTGTTTTTCTTTTGACTATTGTATTGTTTGTTGTTTTTCTTTTTGACTATTGTATTGTTTGTTGTTTTTCTTTAGACTATTGTATTATTTGTTGTTTTTCTTTTGATTATTATATTGTTTGTTGTTTTTCTTTTGACTATTGTATTGTTTGTTGTTTTTCTTTTGACTTGTATTGTTTGTTGTTTTTCTTTTGACTATTGTATTGTTTGTTGTTTTTCTTTAGACTATTGTATTATTTGTTGTTTTTCTTTTGACTATTGTATTGTTTGTTGTTTTTCTTTTTGACTATTGTATTGTTTGTTGTTTTTCTTTAGATTATTGTATTTTTGTTGTTTTTCTTTTGATTATTGTATTGTTTGTTGTTTTTCTTTTTGACTATTGTATTGTTTGTTGTTTTTCTTTTGACTATTGTATTGTTTGTTGTTTTTCTTTTGACTATTGTATTGTTTGTTGTTTTTCTTTTGACTTGTATTGTTTGTTGTTTTTCTGTAGACTATTGTATTGTTTGTTGTTTTTCTTTAGAATATTGTATTGTTTGTTGTTTTTCTTTAGACTATTGTATTGTTTGTTGTTTTTCTTTAGACTATGGTATTGTTTGTTGTTTTTCTTTTGACTAGTGTATTGTTTGTTGTTTTTCTTTTGACTATTGTATTGTTTGTTGTTTTTCTTTTGACTATTGTATTGTTTGTTGTTTTTCTTTTGACTATAGTATTGTTTGTTGTTTTTCTTTTGACTTGAATTGTTTGTTGTTTTTCTTTTGATTATTGTATTGTTTGTTGTTTTTCTTTAGACTATTGTATTATTTGTTGTTTTTCTTTTGACTATTGTATTGTTTGTTGTTTTTCTTTTTGACTATTGTATTGTTTGTTGTTTTTCTTTAGACTATTGTATTATTTGTTGTTTTTCTTTAGAATATTGTATTATTTGTTGTTTTTCTTTAGACTATTGTATTATTTGTTGTTTTTCTTTTGATTATTGTATTGTTTGTTGTTTTTCTTTTGACTATTGTATTGTTTGTTGTTTTTCTTTTGACTATTGTATTGTTTGTTGTTTTTCTTTTGACTATTGTATTGTTTGTTGTTTTTCTTTTGACTTGTATTGTTTGTTGTTTTTCTTTTGACTATTGTATTGTTTGTTGCTTTTCTTTTGACTATTGTATTGTTTGTTGTTTTTCTTTTGACTATTGTATTGTTTATTGTTTTTCTTTTGATTATTGTATTGTTTGTTGTTTTTCTTTTGACTTGTATTGTTTGTTGTTTTTCTTTTGACTATTGTATTGTTTGTTGTTTTTCTTTTGACCATTGTATTGTTTGTTGTTTTTCTTTTGACTATTGTATTGTTTGTTGTTTTTCTTTTGACTTGTATTGTTTGTTGTTTTTCTTTTGACTATTGTATTGTTTGTTGCTTTTCTTTTGACTATTGTATTGTTTGTTGTTTTTCTTTTGACTATTGTATTGTTTGTTGTTTTTCTTTTGATTATTGTATTGTTTGTTGTTTTTCTTTTGACCATTGTATTGTTTGTTGTTTTTCTTTTGTTTGTTGTTTTTCTTTTGACTATTGTATTGTTTGTTGTTTTTCTTTTGACTTGTATTGTTTGTTGTTTTTCATTAGACTATTGAATTGTTTGTTGATTTTTTCTAGACTAATGTATTGTTTGTTGTTTTTCTTTAGACTATTGTATTGTTTGTTGTTTTTCTTTAGACTATTGTATTGTTTGTTGTTTTTCTTTTGACTATTGTATTGTTTGTTGTTTTTCTTTTGACTATTGTATTGTTCGTTGTTTTTCTTTTGACTATTGTATTGTTTGTTTTTTTTCTTTTGACTTGTATTGTTTGTTGTTTTTCTTTAGACTATTGTATTGTTTGTTGTTTTTCTTTTGACTATTGTATTGTTTGTTGTTTTTCTTTAGACTATTGTATTGTTTGTTGTTTTTCTTTTGACTATTGTATTGTTTGTCATTTTTCTTTAGACTATTGTATTGTTTGTTGTTTTTCTTTTGACTATTGTATTGTTTGTTGTTTTTCTTTTGACTATTGTATTGTTTGTTGTTTTTTCTTTTGACTTGTATTGTTTGTTGTTTTTCTTTTGACTATTGTATTGTTCGTTGTTTTTCTATTGACTATTGTATTGTTTGTTGTTTTTCTTTTGACTTGTATTGTTTGTTGTTTTTCTTTAGACTATTGTATTGTTTGTTGTTTTTCTTTTGACTATTGTATTGTTTGTTGTTTTTCTTTAGACTATTGTATTGTTTGTTGTTTTTCTTTTGACTATTGTATTGTTTGTCATTTTTCTTTAGACTATTGTATTGTTTGTTGTTTTTCTTTTGACTATTGTATTGTTTGTTGTTTTTCTTTTGACTATTGTATTGTTTGTTGTTTTTTCTTTTGACTTGTATTGTTTGTTGTTTTTCTTTTGACTATTGTATTGTTTGTTGTTTTTCTTTTGACTTGTATTGTTTGTTGTTTTTCTTTTGACTATTGTATTGTTTGTTGTTTTTCTTTTGACTTGTATTGTTTGTTGTTTTTCTTTAGACTATTGTATTGTTTGTTGTTTTTCTTTTGACTATTGTATTGTTTGTTGTTTTTCTTTAGACTATTGTATTGTTTGTCATTTTTCTTTAGACTATTGTATTGTTTGTCATTTTTCTTTAGACTATTGTATTGTTTGTTGTTTTTCTTTTGACTATTGTATTGTTTGTTGTTTTTCTTTTGACTATTGTATTGTTTGTTGTTTTTCTTTTGACTATTGTATTGTTCGTTGTTTTTCTTTTGACTATTGTATTGTTTGTTGTTTTTCTTTTGACTTGTATTGTTTGTTGTTTTTCTTTAGACTATTGTATTGTTTGTTGTTTTTCTTTTGACTATTGTATTGTTTGTTGTTTTTCTTTAGACTATTGTATTGTTTGTTGTTTTTCTTTTGACTATTGTATTGTTTGTCATTTTTCTTTAGACTATTGTATTGTTTGTTGTTTTTCTTTTGACTATTGTATTGTTTGTTGTTTTTCTTTTGACTATTGTATTGTTTGTTGTTTTTTCTTTTGACTTGTATTGTTTGTTGTTTTTCTTTTGACTATTGTATTGTTTGTTGTTTTTCTTTTGACTTGTATTGTTTGTTGTTTTTCTTTTGACTATTGTATTGTTTGTTGTTTTTCTTTAGACTATTATATTGTTTGTTGTTTTTCTTTTGACTATTGTATTGTTTGTTGTTTTTCATTTGACTATTGCATTGTTTGTTGTTTTTCTTTTGACTATTGTATTGTTTGTTGTTTTTCTTTTGACTATTGTATTGTTTGTTGTTTTTCTTTAGACTATTGTATTGTTTGTTGTTTTTCTTTTGACTATTGTATTGTTTGTTGTTTTTCTTTAGACTATTGTATTGTTTGTTGTTTTTCTTTTGACGTATTGTTTTTTGTTTTTCATTTGACTATTGTATTGTTTGTTGTTTTTCATTTGACTATTGTATTGTTTGTTATTTTTCTTTTGACTATTGTATTGTTTGTTGTTTTTCTTTTGACTATTGTATTGTTTGTTGTTTTTCATTTGACTATTGCATTGTTTGATGTTCAGAATGTCTAGCAACACTTTTAATTGAATGCTACAAACATATATTGATGTTCAGAATGTCTAGCAACACTTTTTATTGAATGCTACAAACATACATTGATGTTCAGAATGTCTAGCAACACTTTTAATTGAATGCTACAAACATACATTGATTTTAAGAATTTCTAGCAACACTTTTAATTGAATGCTACAAACATATATTGATGTTCAGAATGTCTAGCAACACTTTTTATTGAATGCTACAAACATACATTGATGTTCAGAATGTCGTTTTTCTTTTGACTATTGTATTGTTTGTTGTTTTTCTTTTGACTATTGTATTGTTTGTTGTTTTTCTTTAGACTATTGTATTGTTTGTTGTTTTTCTTTTGACTATTGTATTGTTTGTTGTTATTCTTTTGACTATTGTATTGTTTGTTGTTTTTCTTTTGACTATTGTATTGTTTGTTGTTTTTCTTTTGACTATTGTATTGTTTGTTGTTTTTCTTTTGACTATTGTATTGTTTGTTGTTTTTCTTTTGACTATTGTATTGTTTGTTGTTTTTCTTTAGACTATTGTATTATTTGTTGTTTTTCTTTTGACTATTGTATTGTTTGTTGTTTTTCTTTTTGACTATTGTATTGTTTGTTGTTTTTCTTTAGACTATTGTATTATTTGTTGTTTTTCTTTTGATTATTATATTGTTTGTTGTTTTTCTTTTGACTATTGTATTGTTTGTTGTTTTTCTTTTGACTTGTATTGTTTGTTGTTTTTCTTTTGACTATTGTATTGTTTGTTGTTTTTCTTTAGACTATTGTATTATTTGTTGTTTTTCTTTTGACTATTGTATTGTTTGTTGTTTTTCTTTTTGACTATTGTATTGTTTGTTGTTTTTCTTTAGATTATTGTATTTTTGTTGTTTTTCTTTTGATTATTGTATTGTTTGTTGTTTTTCTTTAGACTATTGTATTGTTTGTTGTTTTTCTTTTGACTATTGTATTGTTTGTTGTTTTTCTTTTGACTATTGTATTGTTTGTTGTTTTTCTTTTGACTTGTATTGTTTGTTGTTTTTCTGTAGACTATTGTATTGTTTGTTGTTTTTCTTTAGAATATTGTATTGTTTGTTGTTTTTCTTTAGACTATTGTATTGTTTGTTGTTTTTCTTTAGACTATGGTATTGTTTGTTGTTTTTCTTTTGACTAGTGTATTGTTTGTTGTTTTTCTTTTGACTATTGTATTGTTTGTTGTTTTTCTTTTGACTATTGTATTGTTTGTTGTTTTTCTTTTGACTATTGTATTGTTTGTTGTTTTTCTTTTGACTTGTATTGTTTGTTGTTTTTCTTTTGATTATTGTATTGTTTGTTGTTTTTCTTTAGACTATTGTATTATTTGTTGTTTTTCTTTTGACTATTGTATTGTTTGTTGTTTTTCTTTTTGACTATTGTATTGTTTGTTGTTTTTCTTTAGACTATTGTATTATTTGTTGTTTTTCTTTAGAATATTGTATTATTTGTTGTTTTTCTTTAGACTATTGTATTATTTGTTGTTTTTCTTTTGATTATTGTATTGTTTGTTGTTTTTCTTTTGACTATTGTATTGTTTGTTGTTTTTCTTTTGACTATTGTATTGTTTGTTGTTTTTCTTTTGACTATTGTATTGTTTGTTGTTTTTCTTTTGACTATTGTATTGTTTGTTATTTTTCTTTTGACTATTGTATTGTTTGTTGTTTTTCTTTTGACTATTGTATTGTTTGTTGTTTTTCTTTTGACTATTGTATTGTTTGTTGTTTTTCTTTTGATTATTGTATTGTTTGTTGTTTTTCTTTAGACTATTATATTGTTTGTTGTTTTTCTTTTGACTATTGTATTGTTTGTTGTTTTTCTTTTGACTATTGTATTGTTTGTTGTTTTTCTTTTGACTATTGCATTGTTTGTTGTTTTTCTTTAGACTATTGTATTGTTTGTTGTTTTTCTTTTGTTTGTTGTTTTTCTTTTGACTATTGTATTGTTTGTTGTTTTTCTTTTGACTTGTATTGTTTGTTGTTTTTCTTTTGACTATTGTATTGTTTGTTGCTTTTCTTTTGACTATTGTATTGTTTGTTGTTTTTCTTTTGACTATTGTATTGTTTATTGTTTTTCTTTTGATTATTGTATTGTTTGTTGTTTTTCTTTTGACTTGTATTGTTTGTTGTTTTTCTTTTGACTATTGTATTGTTTGTTGTTTTTCTTTTGACCATTGTATTGTTTGTTGTTTTTCTTTTGACTATTGTATTGTTTGTTGTTTTTCTTTTGACTTGTATTGTTTGTTGTTTTTCTTTTGACTATTGTATTGTTTGTTGCTTTTCTTTTGACTATTGTATTGTTTGTTGTTTTTCTTTTGACTATTGTATTGTTTGTTGTTTTTCTTTTGATTATTGTATTGTTTGTTGTTTTTCTTTTGACCATTGTATTGTTTGTTGTTTTTCTTTTGTTTGTTGTTTTTCTTTTGACTATTGTATTGTTTGTTGTTTTTCTTTTGACTTGTATTGTTTGTTGTTTTTCATTAGACTATTGAATTGTTTGTTGATTTTTTCTAGACTAATGTATTGTTTGTTGTTTTTCTTTAGACTATTGTATTGTTTGTTGTTTTTCTTTAGACTATTGTATTGTTTGTTGTTTTTCTTTTGACTATTGTATTGTTTGTTGTTTTTCTTTTGACTATTGTATTGTTCGTTGTTTTTCTTTTGACTATTGTATTGTTTGTTGTTTTTCTTTAGACTATTGTATTATTTGCTGTTTTTCATTTGACTATTGTATTGTTTGTTGTTTTTCTTTTGATTATTGTATTATTTGCTGTTTTTCTTTAGACTATTGTATTATTTGTTGTTTTTCTTTTGACTATTGTATTGTTTGTTGTTTTTCTTTAGACTATTGTATTATTTGTTGTTTTTCTTTTGACTATTGTATTGTTTGTTGTTTTTCTTTTTGACTATTGTATTGTTTGTTGTTTTTCTTTAGACTATTGTATTATTTGTTGTTTTTCTTTTGATTATTATATTGTTTGTTGTTTTTCTTTTGACTATTGTATTGTTTGTTGTTTTTCTTTTGACTTGTATTGTTTGTTGTTTTTCTTTTGACTATTGTATTGTTTGTTGTTTTTCTTTAGACTATTGTATTATTTGTTGTTTTTCTTTTGACTATTGTATTGTTTGTTGTTTTTCTTTTTGACTATTGTATTGTTTGTTGTTTTTCTTTAGATTATTGTATTTTTGTTGTTTTTCTTTTGATTATTGTATTGTTTGTTGTTTTTCTTTAGACTATTGTATTGTTTGTTGTTTTTCTTTTGACTATTGTATTGTTTGTTGTTTTTCTTTTGACTATTGTATTGTTTGTTGTTTTTCTTTTGACTTGTATTGTTTGTTGTTTTTCTGTAGACTATTGTATTGTTTGTTGTTTTTCTTTAGAATATTGTATTGTTTGTTGTTTTTCTTTAGACTATTGTATTGTTTGTTGTTTTTCTTTAGACTATGGTATTGTTTGTTGTTTTTCTTTTGACTAGTGTATTGTTTGTTGTTTTTCTTTTGACTATTGTATTGTTTGTTGTTTTTCTTTTGACTATTGTATTGTTTGTTGTTTTTCTTTTGACTATTGTATTGTTTGTTGTTTTTCTTTTGACTTGTATTGTTTGTTGTTTTTCTTTTGATTATTGTATTGTTTGTTGTTTTTCTTTAGACTATTGTATTATTTGTTGTTTTTCTTTTGACTATTGTATTGTTTGTTGTTTTTCTTTTTGACTATTGTATTGTTTGTTGTTTTTCTTTAGACTATTGTATTATTTGTTGTTTTTCTTTAGAATATTGTATTATTTGTTGTTTTTCTTTAGACTATTGTATTATTTGTTGTTTTTCTTTTGATTATTGTATTGTTTGTTGTTTTTCTTTTGACTATTGTATTGTTTGTTGTTTTTCTTTTGACTATTGTATTGTTTGTTGTTTTTCTTTTGACTATTGTATTGTTTGTTGTTTTTCTTTTGACTATTGTATTGTTTGTTATTTTTCTTTTGACTATTGTATTGTTTGTTGTTTTTCTTTTGACTATTGTATTGTTTGTTGTTTTTCTTTTGACTATTGTATTGTTTGTTGTTTTTCTTTTGATTATTGTATTGTTTGTTGTTTTTCTTTAGACTATTATATTGTTTGTTGTTTTTCTTTTGACTATTGTATTGTTTGTTGTTTTTCTTTTGACTATTGTATTGTTTGTTGTTTTTCTTTTGACTATTGCATTGTTTGTTGTTTTTCTTTAGACTATTGTATTGTTTGTTGTTTTTCTTTTGTTTGTTGTTTTTCTTTTGACTATTGTATTGTTTGTTGTTTTTCTTTTGACTTGTATTGTTTGTTGTTTTTCTTTTGACTATTGTATTGTTTGTTGCTTTTCTTTTGACTATTGTATTGTTTGTTGTTTTTCTTTTGACTATTGTATTGTTTATTGTTTTTCTTTTGATTATTGTATTGTTTGTTGTTTTTCTTTTGACTTGTATTGTTTGTTGTTTTTCTTTTGACTATTGTATTGTTTGTTGTTTTTCTTTTGACCATTGTATTGTTTGTTGTTTTTCTTTTGACTATTGTATTGTTTGTTGTTTTTCTTTTGACTTGTATTGTTTGTTGTTTTTCTTTTGACTATTGTATTGTTTGTTGCTTTTCTTTTGACTATTGTATTGTTTGTTGTTTTTCTTTTGACTATTGTATTGTTTGTTGTTTTTCTTTTGATTATTGTATTGTTTGTTGTTTTTCTTTTGACCATTGTATTGTTTGTTGTTTTTCTTTTGTTTGTTGTTTTTCTTTTGACTATTGTATTGTTTGTTGTTTTTCTTTTGACTTGTATTGTTTGTTGTTTTTCATTAGACTATTGAATTGTTTGTTGATTTTTTCTAGACTAATGTATTGTTTGTTGTTTTTCTTTAGACTATTGTATTGTTTGTTGTTTTTCTTTAGACTATTGTATTGTTTGTTGTTTTTCTTTTGACTATTGTATTGTTTGTTGTTTTTCTTTTGACTATTGTATTGTTCGTTGTTTTTCTTTTGACTATTGTATTGTTTGTTGTTTTTCTTTAGACTATTGTATTATTTGCTGTTTTTCATTTGACTATTGTATTGTTTGTTGTTTTTCTTTTGATTATTGTATTGTTTGTTGTTTTTCTTTTGACTATTGTATTGTTTGTTGTTTTTCTTTAGACTATTGTATTATTTGTTGTTTTTCTTTTGACTATTGTATTGTTTGTTGTTTTTCTTTTTGACTATTGTATTGTTTGTTGTTTTTCTTTAGATTATTGTATTATTTGTTGTTTTTCTTTTGATTATTGTATTGTTTGTTGTTTTTCTTTAGACTATTGTATTGTTTGCTGTTTTTCTTTTGACTATTGTATTGTTTGTTGTTTTTCTTTTGACTATTGTATTGTTTGTTGTTTTTCTTTTGACTTGTATTGTTTGTTGTTTTTCTGTAGACTATTGTATTGTTTGTTGTGTTTCTTTAGAATATTGTATTGTTTGTTGTTTTTCTTTAGACTATTGTATTGTTTGTTGTTTTTCTTTAGACTATGGTATTGTTTGTTGTTTTTCTTTTGACTAGTGTATTGTTTGTTGTTTTTCTTTTGACTATTGTATTGATTTTTGTTTTTCTTTTGACTATTGTATTGTTTGTTGTTTTTCTTTTGACTGTTGTATTGTTTGTTGTTTTTCTTTTGACTATTGTATTGTTTGTTGTTTTTCTTTTGATTATTGTATTGTTTGTTGTTTTTCTTTAGACTATTGTATTATTTGTTGTTTTTCTTTTGACTATTGTATTGTTTGTTGTTTTTCTTTTTGACTATTGTATTGTTTGTTGTTTTTCTTTAGACTATTGTATTATTTGTTGTTTTTCTTTAGACTATTGTATTATTTGTTGTTTTTCTTTAGACTATTGTATTATTTGTTGTTTTTCTTTTGATTATTGTATTGTTTGTTGTTTTTCTATTGACTATTGTATTGTTTGTTGTTTTTCTTTTGACTATTGTATTGTTTGTTGTTTTTCTTTTGACTATTGTATTGTTTGTTGTTTTTCTTTTGACTATTGTATTGTTTGTTATTTTTCTTTTGACTATTGTATTGTTTGTTGTTTTTCTTTTGACTATTGTATTGTTTGTTGTTTTTCTTTTGACTATTGTATTGTTTGTTGTTTTTCTTTTGATTATTGTATTGTTTGTTGTTTTTCTTTAGACTATTATATTGTTTGTTGTTTTTCTTTTGACTATTGTATTGTTTGTTGTTTTTCTTTTGACCATTGTATTGTTTGTTGTTTTTCTTTTGTTTGTTGTTTTTCTTTTGACTATTGTATTGTTTGTTGTTTTTCTTTTGACTTGTATTGTTTGTTGTTTTTCTTTTGTTTTTCTTTAGACTATTGTATTGTTTGTTGTTTTTCTTTTGACTATTGTATTGTTTGTTGTTTTTCATTTGACTATTGTATTGTTTGTTGTTTTTCTTTTGACTATTGTATTGTTTGTTGGTTTTCTTTTGACTATTGAATTGTTTGTTGTTTTTCTTTTGACTTGTATTGTTTGTTGTTTTTCTTTTGACTATTGTATTGTTTGTTGTTTTTCTTTAGACTATTGTATTATTTGTTGTTTTTCTTTTGACTATTGTATTGTTTGTTGTTTTTCTTTTGACTATTGTATTGTTTGTTGTTTTTCTTTAGACTATTGTATCATTTGCTGTTTTTCATTTGACTATTGTATTGTTTGTTGTTTTTCTTTTGACTATTGTATTGTTTGTTGTTTTTCTTTTGACTATTGTATTGTTTGTTGTTTTTCTTTTGACTATTGTATTGTTTGTTGTTTTTCTTTTTACTATTGTATTGTTTGTTGTTTTTCTTTTGACTATTGTATTGTTTGTTGTTTTTCTTTTTACTATTGTATTGTTTGTTGTTTTTCTTTTGACTTGTATTGTTTGTTGTTTTTCTTTTGACTATTGTATTGTTTGTTGTTTTTCTTTAGACTATTGTATTGTTTGTTGTTTTTCTTTTGACTATTGTAATATTTGCTGTTTTTCTTTTGACTATTGTATTGTTTGTTGTTTTTCTTTAGACTATTGTATTGTTTGTTGTTTTTCTTTTGACTATTGTATTATTTGTTGTTTTTCTTTTGACTATTGTATTGTTTGTTGTTTTTCTTTTGACTATTGTATTATTTGCTGTTTTTCTTTTGACTATTGTATTGTTTGTTGTTTTTCTTTTGACTATTGTATTGTTTGTTGTTTTTCTTTTGACTATTGTATTGTTTGTTGTTTTTCTTTAGACTATTGTATTATTTGTTGTTTTTCTTTTGACTATTGTATTGTTTGTTGTTTTTCTTTTGACTATTGTATTGTTTGTTGTTTTTCTTTTGACTATTGTATTATTTGCTGTTTTTCTTTTGACTATTGTATTGTTTGTTGTTTTTCTTTTGACTATTGTATTGTTTGTTGTTTTTCATTTTACTATTGTATTGTTTGTTGTTTTTCTTTTGACTTGTATTGTTTGTTGTTTTTCTTTTGACTATTGTATTGTTTGTTGTTTTTCTTTTGACTATTGTATTGTTTGTTGTTTTTCTTTAGACTATTGTATTATTTGTTGTTTTTCTTTTGACTATTGTATTGTTTGTTGTTTTTCTTTTGACCATTGTATTGTTTGTTGTTTTTCTTTTGACTATTGTATTATTTGCTGTTTTTCTATTGACTTGTATTGTTTGTTGTTTTTCTTTAGACTATTGTATTGTTTGTTGTTTTTCTTTTGACTATTGTATTGTTTGTTGTTTTCCTTTTGACTATTGCATTGTTTGTTGTTTTTCTTTTGACTATTGTATTGTTTGTTGTTTTTCTTTTGACTATTGTATTATTTGCTGTTTTTCATTTGACTATTGTATTGTTTGTTGTTTTTCTTTTGACTATGGTATTGTTTGTTGTTTTTCTTTTGACAATTGTATTGTTTGTTGTTTTTCTTTTGACTATTGTATTGTTTGTTGGTTTTCTTTTGACTATTGAATTGTTTGTTGTTTTTCTTTTGACTTGTATTGTTTGTTGTTTTTCTTTTGACTATTGTATTGTTTGTTGTTTTTCTTTAGACTATTGTATTATTTGTTGTTTTTCTTTTGACTATTGTATTGTTTGTTGTTTTTCTTTTGACTATTGTATTGTTTGTTGTTTTTCTTTAGACTATTGTATCATTTGCTGTTTTTCATTTGACTATTGTATTGTTTGTTGTTTTTCTTTTGACTATTGTATTGTTTGTTGTTTTTCTTTTGACTATTGTATTGTTTGTTGTTTTTCTTTAGACTATTGTATTGTTTGTTGTTTTTCTTTTGACTATTGTATTGTTTGTTGTTTTTCTTTTTACTATTGTATTGTTTGTTGTTTTTCTTTTGACTTGTATTGTTTGTTGTTTTTCTTTTGACTATTGTATTGTTTGTTGTTTTTCTTTAGACTATTGTATTGTTTGTTGTTTTTCTTTTGACTATTGTAATATTTGCTGTTTTTCTTTTGACTATTGTATTGTTTGTTGTTTTTCTTTAGACTATTGTATTGTTTGTTGTTTTTCTTTTGACTATTGTATTATTTGTTGTTTTTCTTTTGACTATTGTATTGTTTGTTGTTTTTCTTTTGACTATTGTATTATTTGCTGTTTTTCTTTTGACTATTGTATTGTTTGTTGTTTTTCTTTTGACTATTGTATTGTTTGTTGTTTTTCTTTTGACTATTGTATTGTTTGTTGTTTTTCTTTAGACTATTGTATTATTTGTTGTTTTTCTTTTGACTATTGTATTGTTTGTTGTTTTTCTTTTGACTATTGTATTGTTTGTTGTTTTTCTTTTGACTATTGTATTATTTGCTGTTTTTCTTTTGACTATTGTATTGTTTGTTGTTTTTCTTTTGACTATTGTATTGTTTGTTGTTTTTCATTTTACTATTGTATTGTTTGTTGTTTTTCTTTTGACTTGTATTGTTTGTTGTTTTTCTTTAGACTATTGTATTATTTGTTGTTTTTCTTTTGACTATTGTATTGTTTGTTGTTTTTCTTTTGACCATTGTATTGTTTGTTGTTTTTCTTTTGACTATTGTATTATTTGCTGTTTTTCTATTGACTTGTATTGTTTGTTGTTTTTCTTTAGACTATTGTATTGTTTGTTGTTTTTCTTTTGACTATTGTATTATTTGTTGTTTTTCTTTTGACTATTGTATTGTTTGTTGTTTTTCTTTTGACTATTGTATTATTTGCTGTTTTTCTTTTGACTATTGTATTGTTTGTTGTTTTTCTTTAGACTATTGTATTGTTTGTTGTTTTTCTTTAGACTATTGTATTATTTGTTGTTTTTCTTTTGACTATTGTATTGTTTGTTGTTTTTCTTTTGACTATTGTATTGTTTGTTGTTTTTCTTTTGACTATTGTATTATTTGCTGTTTTTCTTTTGACTATTGTATTGTTTGTTGTTTTTCTTTTGACTATTGTATTATTTGTTGTTTTTCTTTTGACTATTGTATTGTTTGTTGTTTTTCTTTTGACTATTGTATTATTTGCTGTTTTTCTTTTGACTATTGTATTGTTTGTTGTTTTTCTTTTGACTATTGTATTGTTTGTTGTTTTTCTTTTGACTATTGTATTGTTTGTTGTTTTTCTTTAGACTATTGTATTGTTTGTTGTTTTTCTTTTGACTATTGTATTGTTTGTTGTTTTTCTTTTGACTATTGTATTGTTTGTTGTTTTTCTTTTGACTATTGTATTGTTTGTTGTTTTTCTTTTGACTATTGCATTGTTCGTTGTTTTTCTTTTTATTATTGTATTATTTGTTGTTTTTCTGTAGACTATTGTATTGTTTGTTGGTTTTTATTTACTATTGTATTGTTTGTTGTTTTTCTTTTGACTATTGTATTGTTTATTGTTTTTCTTTTGACTATTGTATTGTTTGTGGTTTTTTTTTAGACTATTGTATTGTTTGTTGTTTTTCTTTTGACTATTGTATTGTTTGGTGTCTTTCTGTAGACTATTGTATTGTTTGTTGGTTTTTATTTACTATTGTATTGTTTGTTGTTTTCCTTTTGACTATTGTATTGTTTGTTGTTTTTCTTTTGACTATTGTATTGTTTGTTGTTTTTCTTTTGACTATTGTATTATTTGCTGTTTTTCATTTGACTATTGTATTGTTTGTTGTTTTTCTTTTGACTATGGTATTGTTTGTTGTTTTTCTTTTGACAATTGTATTGTTTGTTGTTTTTCTTTTGACTATTGTATTGTTTGTTGTTTTTCTTTAGACTATTGTATTGTTTGTTGTTTTTCTTTTGACTATTGTATTGTTTGTTTTTTTTCATTTGATTATTGTATTGTTTGTTGTTTTTCTTTTGACTATTGTATTATTTGCTGTTTTTCTATTGACTTGTATTGTTTGTTGTTTTTCTTTAGACTATTGTATTGTTTGTTGTTTTTCTTTTGACTATTGTATTGTTTGTTGTTTTTCTTTTGACTATTGCATTGTTTGTTGTTTTTCTTTAGACTATTGTATTGTTTGTTGTTTTTCTTTTGTTTGTTGTTTTTCTTTTGACTATTGTATTGTTTGTTGTTTTTCTTTTGACTTGTATTGTTTGTTGTTTTTCTTTTGACTATTGTATTGTTTGTTGCTTTTCTTTTGACTATTGTATTGTTTGTTGTTTTTCTTTTGACTATTGTATTGTTTATTGTTTTTCTTTTGATTATTGTATTGTTTGTTGTTTTTCTTTTGACTTGTATTGTTTGTTGTTTTTCTTTTGACTATTGTATTGTTTGTTGTTTTTCTTTTGACCATTGTATTGTTTGTTGTTTTTCTTTTGACTATTGTATTGTTTGTTGTTTTTCTTTTGACTTGTATTGTTTGTTGTTTTTCTTTTGACTATTGTATTGTTTGTTGCTTTTCTTTTGACTATTGTATTGTTTGTTGTTTTTCTTTTGACTATTGTATTGTTTGTTGTTTTTCTTTTGATTATTGTATTGTTTGTTGTTTTTCTTTTGACCATTGTATTGTTTGTTGTTTTTCTTTTGTTTGTTGTTTTTCTTTTGACTATTGTATTGTTTGTTGTTTTTCTTTTGACTTGTATTGTTTGTTGTTTTTCATTAGACTATTGAATTGTTTGTTGATTTTTTCTAGACTAATGTATTGTTTGTTGTTTTTCTTTAGACTATTGTATTGTTTGTTGTTTTTCTTTAGACTATTGTATTGTTTGTTGTTTTTCTTTTGACTATTGTATTGTTTGTTGTTTTTCTTTTGACTATTGTATTGTTCGTTGTTTTTCTTTTGACTATTGTATTGTTTGTTGTTTTTCTTTAGACTATTGTATTATTTGCTGTTTTTCATTTGACTATTGTATTGTTTGTTGTTTTTCTTTTGATTATTGTATTGTTTGTTGTTTTTCTTTTGACTATTGTATTGTTTGTTGTTTTTCTTTAGACTATTGTATTATTTGTTGTTTTTCTTTTGATTATTATATTGTTTGTTGTTTTTCTTTTGACTATTGTATTGTTTGTTGTTTTTCTTTTGACTTGTATTGTTTGTTGTTTTTCTTTTGACTATTGTATTGTTTGTTGTTTTTCTTTAGACTATTGTATTATTTGTTGTTTTTCTTTTGACTATTGTATTGTTTGTTGTTTTTCTTTTTGACTATTGTATTGTTTGTTGTTTTTCTTTAGATTATTGTATTATTTGTTGTTTTTCTTTTGATTATTGTATTGTTTGTTGTTTTTCTTTAGACTATTGTATTGTTTGCTGTTTTTCTTTTGACTATTGTATTGTTTGTTGTTTTTCTTTTGACTATTGTATTGTTTGTTGTTTTTCTTTTGACTTGTATTGTTTGTTGTTTTTCTGTAGACTATTGTATTGTTTGTTGTGTTTCTTTAGAATATTGTATTGTTTGTTGTTTTTCTTTAGACTATTGTATTGTTTGTTGTTTTTCTTTAGACTATGGTATTGTTTGTTGTTTTTCTTTTGACTAGTGTATTGTTTGTTGTTTTTCTTTTGACTATTGTATTGATTTTTGTTTTTCTTTTGACTATTGTATTGTTTGTTGTTTTTCTTTTGACTGTTGTATTGTTTGTTGTTTTTCTTTTGACTATTGTATTGTTTGTTGTTTTTCTTTTGATTATTGTATTGTTTGTTGTTTTTCTTTAGACTATTGTATTATTTGTTGTTTTTCTTTTGACTATTGTATTGTTTGTTGTTTTTCTTTTTGACTATTGTATTGTTTGTTGTTTTTCTTTAGACTATTGTATTATTTGTTGTTTTTCTTTAGACTATTGTATTATTTGTTGTTTTTCTTTAGACTATTGTATTATTTGTTGTTTTTCTTTTGATTATTGTATTGTTTGTTGTTTTTCTATTGACTATTGTATTGTTTGTTGTTTTTCTTTTGACTATTGTATTGTTTGTTGTTTTTCTTTTGACTATTGTATTGTTTGTTGTTTTTCTTTTGACTATTGTATTGTTTGTTATTTTTCTTTTGACTATTGTATTGTTTGTTGTTTTTCTTTTGACTATTGTATTGTTTGTTGTTTTTCTTTTGACTATTGTATTGTTTGTTGTTTTTCTTTTGATTATTGTATTGTTTGTTGTTTTTCTTTAGACTATTATATTGTTTGTTGTTTTTCTTTTGACTATTGTATTGTTTGTTGTTTTTCTTTTGACCATTGTATTGTTTGTTGTTTTTCTTTTGTTTGTTGTTTTTCTTTTGACTATTGTATTGTTTGTTGTTTTTCTTTTGACTTGTATTGTTTGTTGTTTTTCTTTTGTTTTTCTTTAGACTATTGTATTGTTTGTTGTTTTTCTTTTGACTATTGTATTGTTTGTTGTTTTTCATTTGACTATTGTATTGTTTGTTGTTTTTCTTTTGACTATTGTATTGTTTGTTGGTTTTCTTTTGACTATTGAATTGTTTGTTGTTTTTCTTTTGACTTGTATTGTTTGTTGTTTTTCTTTTGACTATTGTATTGTTTGTTGTTTTTCTTTAGACTATTGTATTATTTGTTGTTTTTCTTTTGACTATTGTATTGTTTGTTGTTTTTCTTTTGACTATTGTATTGTTTGTTGTTTTTCTTTAGACTATTGTATCATTTGCTGTTTTTCATTTGACTATTGTATTGTTTGTTGTTTTTCTTTTGACTATTGTATTGTTTGTTGTTTTTCTTTTGACTATTGTATTGTTTGTTGTTTTTCTTTAGACTATTGTATTGTTTGTTGTTTTTCTTTTGACTATTGTATTGTTTGTTGTTTTTCTTTTTACTATTGTATTGTTTGTTGTTTTTCTTTTGACTTGTATTGTTTGTTGTTTTTCTTTTGACTATTGTATTGTTTGTTGTTTTTCTTTAGACTATTGTATTGTTTGTTGTTTTTCTTTTGACTATTGTAATATTTGCTGTTTTTCTTTTGACTATTGTATTGTTTGTTGTTTTTCTTTAGACTATTGTATTGTTTGTTGTTTTTCTTTTGACTATTGTATTATTTGTTGTTTTTCTTTTGACTATTGTATTGTTTGTTGTTTTTCTTTTGACTATTGTATTATTTGCTGTTTTTCTTTTGACTATTGTATTGTTTGTTGTTTTTCTTTTGACTATTGTATTGTTTGTTGTTTTTCTTTTGACTATTGTATTGTTTGTTGTTTTTCTTTAGACTATTGTATTATTTGTTGTTTTTCTTTTGACTATTGTATTGTTTGTTGTTTTTCTTTTGACTATTGTATTGTTTGTTGTTTTTCTTTTGACTATTGTATTATTTGCTGTTTTTCTTTTGACTATTGTATTGTTTGTTGTTTTTCTTTTGACTATTGTATTGTTTGTTGTTTTTCATTTTACTATTGTATTGTTTGTTGTTTTTCTTTTGACTTGTATTGTTTGTTGTTTTTCTTTAGACTATTGTATTATTTGTTGTTTTTCTTTTGACTATTGTATTGTTTGTTGTTTTTCTTTTGACCATTGTATTGTTTGTTGTTTTTCTTTTGACTATTGTATTATTTGCTGTTTTTCTATTGACTTGTATTGTTTGTTGTTTTTCTTTAGACTATTGTATTGTTTGTTGTTTTTCTTTTGACTATTGTATTATTTGTTGTTTTTCTTTTGACTATTGTATTGTTTGTTGTTTTTCTTTTGACTATTGTATTATTTGCTGTTTTTCTTTTGACTATTGTATTGTTTGTTGTTTTTCTTTAGACTATTGTATTGTTTGTTGTTTTTCTTTAGACTATTGTATTATTTGTTGTTTTTCTTTTGACTATTGTATTGTTTGTTGTTTTTCTTTTGACTATTGTATTGTTTGTTGTTTTTCTTTTGACTATTGTATTATTTGCTGTTTTTCTTTTGACTATTGTATTGTTTGTTGTTTTTCTTTTGACTATTGTATTATTTGTTGTTTTTCTTTTGACTATTGTATTGTTTGTTGTTTTTCTTTTGACTATTGTATTATTTGCTGTTTTTCTTTTGACTATTGTATTGTTTGTTGTTTTTCTTTTGACTATTGTATTGTTTGTTGTTTTTCTTTTGACTATTGTATTGTTTGTTGTTTTTCTTTAGACTATTGTATTGTTTGTTGTTTTTCTTTTGACTATTGTATTGTTTGTTGTTTTTCTTTTGACTATTGTATTGTTTGTTGTTTTTCTTTTGACTATTGTATTGTTTGTTGTTTTTCTTTTGACTATTGCATTGTTCGTTGTTTTTCTTTTTATTATTGTATTATTTGTTGTTTTTCTGTAGACTATTGTATTGTTTGTTGGTTTTTATTTACTATTGTATTGTTTGTTGTTTTTCTTTTGACTATTGTATTGTTTATTGTTTTTCTTTTGACTATTGTATTGTTTGTGGTTTTTTTTTAGACTATTGTATTGTTTGTTGTTTTTCTTTTGACTATTGTATTGTTTGGTGTCTTTCTGTAGACTATTGTATTGTTTGTTGGTTTTTATTTACTATTGTATTGTTTGTTGTTTTCCTTTTGACTATTGTATTGTTTGTTGTTTTTCTTTTGACTATTGTATTGTTTGTTGTTTTTCTTTTGACTATTGTATTATTTGCTGTTTTTCATTTGACTATTGTATTGTTTGTTGTTTTTCTTTTGACTATGGTATTGTTTGTTGTTTTTCTTTTGACAATTGTATTGTTTGTTGTTTTTCTTTTGACTATTGTATTGTTTGTTGTTTTTCTTTAGACTATTGTATTGTTTGTTGTTTTTCTTTTGACTATTGTATTGTTTGTTTTTTTTCATTTGATTATTGTATTGTTTGTTGTTTTTCTTTTGACTATTGTATTATTTGCTGTTTTTCTATTGACTTGTATTGTTTGTTGTTTTTCTTTAGACTATTGTATTGTTTGTTGTTTTTCTTTTGACTATTGTATTGTTTGTTGTTTTTCTTTTGACTATTGCATTGTTTGTTGTTTTTCTTTAGACTATTGTATTGTTTGTTGTTTTTCTTTTGTTTGTTGTTTTTCTTTTGACTATTGTATTGTTTGTTGTTTTTCTTTTGACTTGTATTGTTTGTTGTTTTTCTTTTGACTATTGTATTGTTTGTTGCTTTTCTTTTGACTATTGTATTGTTTGTTGTTTTTCTTTTGACTATTGTATTGTTTATTGTTTTTCTTTTGATTATTGTATTGTTTGTTGTTTTTCTTTTGACTTGTATTGTTTGTTGTTTTTCTTTTGACTATTGTATTGTTTGTTGTTTTTCTTTTGACCATTGTATTGTTTGTTGTTTTTCTTTTGACTATTGTATTGTTTGTTGTTTTTCTTTTGACTTGTATTGTTTGTTGTTTTTCTTTTGACTATTGTATTGTTTGTTGCTTTTCTTTTGACTATTGTATTGTTTGTTGTTTTTCTTTTGACTATTGTATTGTTTGTTGTTTTTCTTTTGATTATTGTATTGTTTGTTGTTTTTCTTTTGACCATTGTATTGTTTGTTGTTTTTCTTTTGTTTGTTGTTTTTCTTTTGACTATTGTATTGTTTGTTGTTTTTCTTTTGACTTGTATTGTTTGTTGTTTTTCATTAGACTATTGAATTGTTTGTTGATTTTTTCTAGACTAATGTATTGTTTGTTGTTTTTCTTTAGACTATTGTATTGTTTGTTGTTTTTCTTTAGACTATTGTATTGTTTGTTGTTTTTCTTTTGACTATTGTATTGTTTGTTGTTTTTCTTTTGACTATTGTATTGTTCGTTGTTTTTCTTTTGACTATTGTATTGTTTGTTGTTTTTCTTTAGACTATTGTATTATTTGCTGTTTTTCATTTGACTATTGTATTGTTTGTTGTTTTTCTTTTGATTATTGTATTGTTTGTTGTTTTTCTTTTGACTATTGTATTGTTTGTTGTTTTTCTTTAGACTATTGTATTATTTGTTGTTTTTCTTTTGATTATTATATTGTTTGTTGTTTTTCTTTTGACTATTGTATTGTTTGTTGTTTTTCTTTTGACTTGTATTGTTTGTTGTTTTTCTTTTGACTATTGTATTGTTTGTTGTTTTTCTTTAGACTATTGTATTATTTGTTGTTTTTCTTTTGACTATTGTATTGTTTGTTGTTTTTCTTTTTGACTATTGTATTGTTTGTTGTTTTTCTTTAGATTATTGTATTATTTGTTGTTTTTCTTTTGATTATTGTATTGTTTGTTGTTTTTCTTTAGACTATTGTATTGTTTGCTGTTTTTCTTTTGACTATTGTATTGTTTGTTGTTTTTCTTTTGACTATTGTATTGTTTGTTGTTTTTCTTTTGACTTGTATTGTTTGTTGTTTTTCTGTAGACTATTGTATTGTTTGTTGTGTTTCTTTAGAATATTGTATTGTTTGTTGTTTTTCTTTAGACTATTGTATTGTTTGTTGTTTTTCTTTAGACTATGGTATTGTTTGTTGTTTTTCTTTTGACTAGTGTATTGTTTGTTGTTTTTCTTTTGACTATTGTATTGATTTTTGTTTTTCTTTTGACTATTGTATTGTTTGTTGTTTTTCTTTTGACTGTTGTATTGTTTGTTGTTTTTCTTTTGACTATTGTATTGTTTGTTGTTTTTCTTTTGATTATTGTATTGTTTGTTGTTTTTCTTTAGACTATTGTATTATTTGTTGTTTTTCTTTTGACTATTGTATTGTTTGTTGTTTTTCTTTTTGACTATTGTATTGTTTGTTGTTTTTCTTTAGACTATTGTATTATTTGTTGTTTTTCTTTAGACTATTGTATTATTTGTTGTTTTTCTTTAGACTATTGTATTATTTGTTGTTTTTCTTTTGATTATTGTATTGTTTGTTGTTTTTCTATTGACTATTGTATTGTTTGTTGTTTTTCTTTTGACTATTGTATTGTTTGTTGTTTTTCTTTTGACTATTGTATTGTTTGTTGTTTTTCTTTTGACTATTGTATTGTTTGTTATTTTTCTTTTGACTATTGTATTGTTTGTTGTTTTTCTTTTGACTATTGTATTGTTTGTTGTTTTTCTTTTGACTATTGTATTGTTTGTTGTTTTTCTTTTGATTATTGTATTGTTTGTTGTTTTTCTTTAGACTATTATATTGTTTGTTGTTTTTCTTTTGACTATTGTATTGTTTGTTGTTTTTCTTTTGACCATTGTATTGTTTGTTGTTTTTCTTTTGTTTGTTGTTTTTCTTTTGACTATTGTATTGTTTGTTGTTTTTCTTTTGACTTGTATTGTTTGTTGTTTTTCTTTTGTTTTTCTTTAGACTATTGTATTGTTTGTTGTTTTTCTTTTGACTATTGTATTGTTTGTTGTTTTTCATTTGACTATTGTATTGTTTGTTGTTTTTCTTTTGACTATTGTATTGTTTGTTGGTTTTCTTTTGACTATTGAATTGTTTGTTGTTTTTCTTTTGACTTGTATTGTTTGTTGTTTTTCTTTTGACTATTGTATTGTTTGTTGTTTTTCTTTAGACTATTGTATTATTTGTTGTTTTTCTTTTGACTATTGTATTGTTTGTTGTTTTTCTTTTGACTATTGTATTGTTTGTTGTTTTTCTTTAGACTATTGTATCATTTGCTGTTTTTCATTTGACTATTGTATTGTTTGTTGTTTTTCTTTTGACTATTGTATTGTTTGTTGTTTTTCTTTTGACTATTGTATTGTTTGTTGTTTTTCTTTTGACTATTGTATTGTTTGTTGTTTTTCTTTTTACTATTGTATTGTTTGTTGTTTTTCTTTTGACTATTGTATTGTTTGTTGTTTTTCTTTTTACTATTGTATTGTTTGTTGTTTTTCTTTTGACTTGTATTGTTTGTTGTTTTTCTTTTGACTATTGTATTGTTTGTTGTTTTTCTTTAGACTATTGTATTGTTTGTTGTTTTTCTTTTGACTATTGTAATATTTGCTGTTTTTCTTTTGACTATTGTATTGTTTGTTGTTTTTCTTTAGACTATTGTATTGTTTGTTGTTTTTCTTTTGACTATTGTATTATTTGTTGTTTTTCTTTTGACTATTGTATTGTTTGTTGTTTTTCTTTTGACTATTGTATTATTTGCTGTTTTTCTTTTGACTATTGTATTGTTTGTTGTTTTTCTTTTGACTATTGTATTGTTTGTTGTTTTTCTTTTGACTATTGTATTGTTTGTTGTTTTTCTTTAGACTATTGTATTATTTGTTGTTTTTCTTTTGACTATTGTATTGTTTGTTGTTTTTCTTTTGACTATTGTATTGTTTGTTGTTTTTCTTTTGACTATTGTATTATTTGCTGTTTTTCTTTTGACTATTGTATTGTTTGTTGTTTTTCTTTTGACTATTGTATTGTTTGTTGTTTTTCATTTTACTATTGTATTGTTTGTTGTTTTTCTTTTGACTTGTATTGTTTGTTGTTTTTCTTTTGACTATTGTATTGTTTGTTGTTTTTCTTTTGACTATTGTATTGTTTGTTGTTTTTCTTTAGACTATTGTATTATTTGTTGTTTTTCTTTTGACTATTGTATTGTTTGTTGTTTTTCTTTTGACCATTGTATTGTTTGTTGTTTTTCTTTTGACTATTGTATTATTTGCTGTTTTTCTATTGACTTGTATTGTTTGTTGTTTTTCTTTAGACTATTGTATTGTTTGTTGTTTTTCTTTTGACTATTGTATTGTTTGTTGTTTTCCTTTTGACTATTGCATTGTTTGTTGTTTTTCTTTTGACTATTGTATTGTTTGTTGTTTTTCTTTTGACTATTGTATTATTTGCTGTTTTTCATTTGACTATTGTATTGTTTGTTGTTTTTCTTTTGACTATGGTATTGTTTGTTGTTTTTCTTTTGACAATTGTATTGTTTGTTGTTTTTCTTTTGACTATTGTATTGTTTGTTGGTTTTCTTTTGACTATTGAATTGTTTGTTGTTTTTCTTTTGACTTGTATTGTTTGTTGTTTTTCTTTTGACTATTGTATTGTTTGTTGTTTTTCTTTAGACTATTGTATTATTTGTTGTTTTTCTTTTGACTATTGTATTGTTTGTTGTTTTTCTTTTGACTATTGTATTGTTTGTTGTTTTTCTTTAGACTATTGTATCATTTGCTGTTTTTCATTTGACTATTGTATTGTTTGTTGTTTTTCTTTTGACTATTGTATTGTTTGTTGTTTTTCTTTTGACTATTGTATTGTTTGTTGTTTTTCTTTAGACTATTGTATTGTTTGTTGTTTTTCTTTTGACTATTGTATTGTTTGTTGTTTTTCTTTTTACTATTGTATTGTTTGTTGTTTTTCTTTTGACTTGTATTGTTTGTTGTTTTTCTTTTGACTATTGTATTGTTTGTTGTTTTTCTTTAGACTATTGTATTGTTTGTTGTTTTTCTTTTGACTATTGTAATATTTGCTGTTTTTCTTTTGACTATTGTATTGTTTGTTGTTTTTCTTTAGACTATTGTATTGTTTGTTGTTTTTCTTTTGACTATTGTATTATTTGTTGTTTTTCTTTTGACTATTGTATTGTTTGTTGTTTTTCTTTTGACTATTGTATTATTTGCTGTTTTTCTTTTGACTATTGTATTGTTTGTTGTTTTTCTTTTGACTATTGTATTGTTTGTTGTTTTTCTTTTGACTATTGTATTGTTTGTTGTTTTTCTTTAGACTATTGTATTATTTGTTGTTTTTCTTTTGACTATTGTATTGTTTGTTGTTTTTCTTTTGACTATTGTATTGTTTGTTGTTTTTCTTTTGACTATTGTATTATTTGCTGTTTTTCTTTTGACTATTGTATTGTTTGTTGTTTTTCTTTTGACTATTGTATTGTTTGTTGTTTTTCATTTTACTATTGTATTGTTTGTTGTTTTTCTTTTGACTTGTATTGTTTGTTGTTTTTCTTTTGACTATTGTATTGTTTGTTGTTTTTCTTTTGACTATTGTATTGTTTGTTGTTTTTCTTTAGACTATTGTATTATTTGTTGTTTTTCTTTTGACTATTGTATTGTTTGTTGTTTTTCTTTTGACCATTGTATTGTTTGTTGTTTTTCTTTTGACTATTGTATTATTTGCTGTTTTTCTATTGACTTGTATTGTTTGTTGTTTTTCTTTAGACTATTGTATTGTTTGTTGTTTTTCTTTTGACTATTGTATTATTTGTTGTTTTTCTTTTGACTATTGTATTGTTTGTTGTTTTTCTTTTGACTATTGTATTATTTGCTGTTTTTCTTTTGACTATTGTATTGTTTGTTGTTTTTCTTTAGACTATTGTATTGTTTGTTGTTTTTCTTTAGACTATTGTATTATTTGTTGTTTTTCTTTTGACTATTGTATTGTTTGTTGTTTTTCTTTTGACTATTGTATTGTTTGTTGTTTTTCTTTTGACTATTGTATTATTTGCTGTTTTTCTTTTGACTATTGTATTGTTTGTTGTTTTTCTTTTGACTATTGTATTATTTGTTGTTTTTCTTTTGACTATTGTATTGTTTGTTGTTTTTCTTTTGACTATTGTATTATTTGCTGTTTTTCTTTTGACTATTGTATTGTTTGTTGTTTTTCTTTTGACTATTGTATTGTTTGTTGTTTTTCTTTAGACTATTGTATTGTTTGTTGTTTTTCTTTTGACTATTGTATTGTTTGTTGTTTTTCTTTTGACTATTGTATTGTTTGTTGTTTTTCTTTTGACTATTGTATTGTTTGTTGTTTTTCTTTTGACTATTGCATTGTTCGTTGTTTTTCTTTTTATTATTGTATTATTTGTTGTTTTTCTGTAGACTATTGTATTGTTTGTTGGTTTTTATTTACTATTGTATTGTTTGTTGTTTTTCTTTTGACTATTGTATTGTTTATTGTTTTTCTTTTGACTATTGTATTGTTTGTGGTTTTTTTTTAGACTATTGTATTGTTTGTTGTTTTTCTTTTGACTATTGTATTGTTTGGTGTCTTTCTGTAGACTATTGTATTGTTTGTTGGTTTTTATTTACTATTGTATTGTTTGTTGTTTTCCTTTTGACTATTGTATTGTTTGTTGTTTTTCTTTTGACTATTGTATTGTTTGTTGTTTTTCTTTTGACTATTGTATTATTTGCTGTTTTTCATTTGACTATTGTATTGTTTGTTGTTTTTCTTTTGACTATGGTATTGTTTGTTGTTTTTCTTTTGACAATTGTATTGTTTGTTGTTTTTCTTTTGACTATTGTATTGTTTGTTGTTTTTCTTTAGACTATTGTATTGTTTGTTGTTTTTCTTTTGACTATTGTATTGTTTGTTGTTTTTCATTTGATTATTGTATTGTTTGTTGTTTTTCTTTTGACTATTGTATTATTTGCTGTTTTTCTATTGACTTGTATTGTTTGTTGTTTTTCTTTAGACTATTGTATTGTTTGTTGTTTTTCTTTTGACTATTGTATTGTTTGTTGTTTTCCTTTTGACTATTGCATTGTTTGTTGTTTTTCTTTTGACTATTGTATTGTTTGTTGTTTTTCTTTTGACTATTGTATTATTTGCTGTTTTTCATTTGACTATTGTATTGTTTGTTGTTTTTCTTTTGACTATGGTATTGTTTGTTGTTTTTCTTTTGACAATTGTATTGTTTGTTGTTTTTCTTTTGACTATTGTATTGTTTGTTGGTTTTCTTTTGACTATTGAATTGTTTGTTGTTTTTCTTTTGACTTGTATTGTTTGTTGTTTTTCTTTTGACTATTGTATTGTTTGTTGTTTTTCTTTAGACTATTGTATTATTTGTTGTTTTTCTTTTGACTATTGTATTGTTTGTTGTTTTTCTTTTGACTATTGTATTGTTTGTTGTTTTTCTTTAGACTATTGTATCATTTACTGTTTTTCATTTGACTATTGTATTGTTTGTTGTTTTTCTTTTGACTATTGTATTGTTTGTTGTTTTTCTTTTGACTATTGTATTGTTTGTTGTTTTTCTTTAGACTATTGTATTGTTTGTTGTTTTTCTTTTGACTATTGTATTGTTTGTTGTTTTTCTTTTTACTATTGTATTGTTTGTTGTTTTTCTTTTGACTTGTATTGTTTGTTGTTTTTCTTTTGACTATTGTATTGTTTGTTGTTTTTCTTTAGACTATTGTATTGTTTGTTGTTTTTCTTTTGACTATTGTAATATTTGCTGTTTTTCTTTTGACTATTGTATTGTTTGTTGTTTTTCTTTAGACTATTGTATTATTTGTTGTTTTTCTTTTGACTATTGTATTATTTGTTGTTTTTCTTTTGACTATTGTATTGTTTGTTGTTTTTCTTTTGACTATTGTATTATTTGCTGTTTTTCTTTTGACTATTGTATTGTTTGTTGTTTTTCTTTTGACTATTGTATTGTTTGTTGTTTTTCTTTTGACTATTGTATTGTTTGTTGTTTTTCTTTAGACTATTGTATTATTTGTTGTTTTTCTTTTGACTATTGTATTGTTTGTTGTTTTTCTTTTGACTATTGTATTGTTTGTTGTTTTTCTTTTGACTATTGTATTATTTGCTGTTTTTCTTTTGACTATTGTATTGTTTCTTGTTTTTCTTTTGACTATTGTATTGTTTGTTGTTTTTCATTTTACTATTGTATTGTTTGTTGTTTTTCTTTTGACTTGTATTGTTTGTTGTTTTTCTTTTGACTATTGTATTGTTTGTTGTTTTTCTTTTGACTATTGTATTGTTTGTTGTTTTTCTTTAGACTATTGTATTATTTGTTGTTTTTCTTTTGACTATTGTATTGTTTGTTGTTTTTCTTTTGACCATTGTATTGTTTGTTGTTTTTCTTTTGACTATTGTATTATTTGCTGTTTTTCTATTGACTTGTATTGTTTGTTGTTTTTCTTTAGACTATTGTATTGTTTGTTGTTTTTCTTTTGACTATTGTATTATTTGTTGTTTTTCTTTTGACTATTGTATTGTTTGTTGTTTTTCTTTTGACTATTGTATTATTTGCTGTTTTTCTTTTGACTATTGTATTGTTTGTTGTTTTTCTTTAGACTATTGTATTGTTTGTTGTTTTTCTTTAGACTATTGTATTATTTGTTGTTTTTCTTTTGACTATTGTATTGTTTGTTGTTTTTCTTTTGACTATTGTATTGTTTGTTGTTTTTCTTTTGACTATTGTATTATTTGCTGTTTTTCTTTTGACTATTGTATTGTTTGTTGTTTTTCTTTTGACTATTGTATTATTTGTTGTTTTTCTTTTGACTATTGTATTGTTTGTTGTTTTTCTTTTGACTATTGTATTATTTGCTGTTTTTCTTTTGACTATTGTATTGTTTGTTGTTTTTCTTTTGACTATTGTATTGTTTGTTGTTTTTCTTTTGACTATTGTATTGTTTGTTGTTTTTCTTTAGACTATTGTATTGTTTGTTGTTTTTCTTTTGACTATTGTATTGTTTGTTGTTTTTCTTTTGACTATTGTATTGTTTGTTGTTTTTCTTTTGACTATTGTATTGTTTGTTGTTTTTCTTTTGACTATTGCATTGTTCGTTGTTTTTCTTTTTATTATTGTATTATTTGTTGTTTTTCTGTAGACTATTGTATTGTTTGTTGGTTTTTATTTACTATTGTATTGTTTGTTGTTTTTCTTTTGACTATTGTATTGTTTATTGTTTTTCTTTTGACTATTGTATTGTTTGTGGTTTTTTTTTAGACTATTGTATTGTTTGTTGTTTTTCTTTTGACTATTGTATTGTTTGGTGTCTTTCTGTAGACTATTGTATTGTTTGTTGGTTTTTATTTACTATTGTATTGTTTGTTGTTTTCCTTTTGACTATTGTATTGTTTGTTGTTTTTCTTTTGACTATTGTATTGTTTGTTGTTTTTCTTTTGACTATTGTATTATTTGCTGTTTTTCATTTGACTATTGTATTGTTTGTTGTTTTTCTTTTGACTATGGTATTGTTTGTTGTTTTTCTTTTGACAATTGTATTGTTTGTTGTTTTTCTTTTGACTATTGTATTGTTTGTGGTTTTTCTTTAGACTATTGTATTGTTTGTTGTTTTTCTTTTGACTATTGTATTGTTTGTTGTTTTTCATTTGACTATTGTATTGTTTGTTGTTTTTCTTTTGACTATTGTATTGTTTGTTGTTTTTCTTTTGACTAGTGTATTGTTTGTTGTTTTTCTTTTGACTTGTATTGTTTGTTGTTTTTCTTTTGACTATTGTATTGTTTGTTGTTTTTCTTTAGACTATTGTATTATTTGTTGTTTTTCTTTTGACTATTGTATTGTTTGTTGTTTTTCTTTTGACTATTGTATTGTTTGTTGTTTTTCTTTAGACTATTGTATTATTTGCTGTTTTTCATTTGACTATTGTATTGTTTGTTGTTTTTCTTTTGACTATTGTATTGTTTGTTGTTTTTCTTTTGACTATTGTATTGTTTGTTGTTTTTCTTTAGACTATTGTATTATTTGTTGTTTTTCTTTTGATTATTATATTGTTTGTTGTTTTTCTTTTGACTATTGTATTGTTTGTTGTTTTTCTTTTGACTTGTATTGTTTGTTGTTTTTCTTTTGACTATTGTATTGTTTGTTGTTTTTCTTTAGACTATTGTATTATTTGTTGTTTTTCTTTTGACTATTGTATTGTTTGTTGTTTTTCTTTTTGACTATTGTATTGTTTGTTGTTTTTCTTTAGATTATTGTATTATTTGTTGTTTTTCTTTTGATTATTGTATTGTTTGTTGTTTTTCTTTAGACTATTGTATTGTTTGTTGTTTTTCTTTTGACTATTGTATTGTTTGTTGTTTTTCTTTTGACTATTGTATTGTTTGTTGTTTTTCTTTTGACTTGTATTGTTTGTTGTTTTTCTGTAGACTATTGTATTGTTTGTTGTTTTTCTTTAGAATATTGTATTGTTTGTTGTTTTTCTTTAGACTATTGTATTGTTTGTTGTTTTTCTTTAGACTATGGTATTGTTTGTTGTTTTTCTTTTGACTAGTGTATTGTTTGTTGTTTTTCTTTTGACTATTGTATTGTTTGTTGTTTTTCTTTTGACTATTGTATTGTTTGTTGTTTTTCTTTTGACTATTGTATTGTTTGTTGTTTTTCTTTTGACTTGTATTGTTTGTTGTTTTTCTTTTGATTATTGTATTGTTTGTTGTTTTTCTTTAGACTATTGTATTATTTGTTGTTTTTCTTTTGACTATTGTATTGTTTGTTGTTTTTCTTTTTGACTATTGTATTGTTTGTTGTTTTTCTTTAGACTATTGTATTATTTGTTGTTTTTCTTTAGACTATTGTATTATTTGTTGTTTTTCTTTTGATTATTGTATTGTTTGTTGTTTTTCTTTTGACTATTGTATTGTTTGTTGTTTTTCTTTTGACTATTGTATTGTTTGTTGTTTTTCTTTTGACTATTGTATTGTTTGTTGTTTTTCTTTTGACTATTGTATTGTTTGTTATTTTTCTTTTGACTATTGTATTGTTTGTTGTTTTTCTTTTGACTATTGTATTGTTTGTTGTTTTTCTTTTGACAATTGTATTGTTTGTTGTTTTTCTTTTGATTATTGTATTGTTTGTTGTTTTTCTTTAGACTATTATATTGTTTGTTGTTTTTCTTTTGACTATTGTATTGTTTGTTGTTTTTCTTTTGACTATTGTATTGTTTGTTGTTTTTCTTTTGACTATTGCATTGTTTGTTGTTTTTCTTTAGACTATTGTATTGTTTGTTGTTTTTCTTTTGACTATTGTATTGTTTGTTGTTTTTCTTTTGACTATTGTATTGTTTGTTGTTTTTCTTTAGACTATTGTAGTATTTGTTGTTTTTCTTTTGACTATTGTATTGTTTGTTGTTTTTCTTTTGACTATTGTATTGTTTGTTGTTTTTCTTTTGACTATTGTATTATTTGCTGTTTTTCTTTTGACTATTGTATTGTTTGTTGTTTTTCTTTTGACTATTGTATTGTTTGTTGTTTTTCATTTTACTATTGTATTGTTTGTTGTTTTTCTTTTGACTTGTATTGTTTGTTGTTTTTCTTTTGACTATTGTATTGTTTGTTGTTTTTCTTTTGACTATTGTATTGTTTGTTGTTTTTCTTTAGACTATTGTATTATTTGTTGTTTTTCTTTTGACTATTGTATTGTTTGTTGTTTTTCTTTTGACCATTGTATTGTTTGTTGTTTTTCTTTTGACTATTGTATTATTTGCTGTTTTTCTATTGACTTGTATTGTTTGTTGTTTTTCTTTAGACTATTGTATTGTTTGTTGTTTTTCTTTTGACTATTGTATTATTTGTTGCTTTTCTTTTGACTATTGTATTGTTTGTTGTTTTTCTTTTGACTATTGTATTATTTGTTGTTTTTCTTTTGACTATTGTATTGTTTGTTGTTTTTCTTTAGACTATTGTATTGTTTGTTGTTTTTCTTTAGACTATTGTATTATTTGTTGTTTTTCTTTTGACTATTGTATTGTTTGTTGTTTTTCTTTTGACTATTGTATTGTTTGTTGTTTTTCTTTTGACTATTGTATTATTTGCTGTTTTTCTTTTGACTATTGTATTGTTTGTTGTTTTTCTTTTGACTATTGTATTATTTGTTGTTTTTCTTTTGACTATTGTATTGTTTGTTGTTTTTCTTTTGACTATTGTATTATTTGCTGTTTTTCTTTTGACTATTGTATTGTTTGTTGTTTTTCTTTTGACTATTGTATTGTTTGTTGTTTTTCTTTTGACTATTGTATTGTTTGTTGTTTTTCTTTAGACTATTGTATTGTTTGTTGTTTTTCTTTTGACTATTGTATTGTTTGTTGTTTTTCTTTTGACTATTGTATTGTTTGTTGTTTTTCTTTTGACTATTGTATTGTTTGTTGTTTTTCTTTTGACTATTGCATTGTTCGTTGTTTTTCTTTTTATTATTGTATTATTTGTTGTTTTTCTGTAGACTATTGTATTGTTTGTTGGTTTTTATTTACTATTGTATTGTTTGTTGTTTTTCTTTTGACTATTGTATTGTTTGTTGTTTTTCTTTTGACTATTGTATTGTTTGGTGTCTTTCTGTAGACTATTGTATTGTTTGTTGGTTTTTATTTACTATTGTATTGTTTGTTGTTTTCCTTTTGACTATTGTATTGTTTGTTGTTTTTCTTTTGACTATTGTATTGTTTGTTGTTTTTCTTTTGACTATTGTATTATTTGCTGTTTTTCATTTGACTATTGTATTGTTTGTTGTTTTTCTTTTGACTATGGTATTGTTTGTTGTTTTTCTTTTGACAATTGTATTGTTTGTTGTTTTTCTTTTGACTATTGTATTGTTTGTTGTTTTTCTTTAGACTATTGTATTGTTTGTTGTTTTTCTTTTGACTATTGTATTGTTTGTTGTTTTTCATTTGACTATTGTATTGTTTGTTGTTTTTCTTTTGACTATTGTATTGTTTGTTGTTTTTCTTTTGACTAGTGTATTGTTTGTTGTTTTTCTTTTGACTTGTATTGTTTGTTGTTTTTCTTTTGACTATTGTATTGTTTGTTGTTTTTCTTTAGACTATTGTATTATTTGTTGTTTTTCTTTTGACTATTGTATTGTTTGTTGTTTTTCTTTTGACTATTGTATTGTTTGTTGTTTTTCTTTAGACTATTGTATTATTTGCTGTTTTTCATTTGACTATTGTATTGTTTGTTGTTTTTCTTTTGACTATTGTATTGTTTGTTGTTTTTCTTTTGACTATTGTATTGTTTGTTGTTTTTCTTTAGACTATTGTATTATTTGTTGTTTTTCTTTTGATTATTATATTGTTTGTTGTTTTTCTCTTGACTATTGTATTGTTTGTTGTTTTTCTTTTGACTTGTATTGTTTGTTGTTTTTCTTTTGACTATTGTATTGTTTGTTGTTTTTCTTTAGACTATTGTATTATTTGTTGTTTTTCTTTTGACTATTGTATTGTTTGTTGTTTTTCTTTTTGACTATTGTATTGTTTGTTGTTTTTCTTTAGATTATTGTATTATTTGTTGTTTTTCTTTTGATTATTGTATTGTTTGTTGTTTTTCTTTAGACTATTGTATTGTTTGTTGTTTTTCTTTTGACTATTGTATTGTTTGTTGTTTTTCTTTTGACTATTGTATTGTTTGTTGTTTTTCTTTTGACTTGTATTGTTTGTTGTTTTTCTGTAGACTATTGTATTGTTTGTTGTTTTTCTTTAGAATATTGTATTGTTTGTTGTTTTTCTTTAGACTATTGTATTGTTTGTTGTTTTTCTTTAGACTATGGTATTGTTTGTTGTTTTTCTTTTGACTAGTGTATTGTTTGTTGTTTTTCTTTTGACTATTGTATTGTTTGTTGTTTTTCTTTTGACTATTGTATTGTTTGTTGTTTTTCTTTTGACTATTGTATTGTTTGTTGTTTTTCTTTTGACTTGTATTGTTTGTTGTTTTTCTTTTGATTATTGTATTGTTTGTTGTTTTTCTTTAGACTATTGTATTATTTGTTGTTTTTCTTTTGACTATTGTATTGTTTGTTGTTTTTCTTTTTGACTATTGTATTGTTTGTTGTTTTTCTTTAGACTATTGTATTATTTGTTGTTTTTCTTTAGACTATTGTATTATTTGTTGTTTTTCTTTAGACTATTGTATTATTTGTTGTTTTTCTTTTGATTATTGTATTGTTTGTTGTTTTTCTTTTGACTATTGTATTGTTTGTTGTTTTTCTTTTGACTATTGTATTGTTTGTTGTTTTTCTTTTGACTATTGTATTGTTTGTTGTTTTTCTTTTGACTATTGTATTGTTTGTTATTTTTCTTTTGACTATTGTATTGTTTGTTGTTTTTCTTTTGACTATTGTATTGTTTGTTGTTTTTCTTTTGACAATTGTATTGTTTGTTGTTTTTCTTTTGATTATTGTATTGTTTGTTGTTTTTCTTTAGACTATTATATTGTTTGTTGTTTTTCTTTTGACTATTGTATTGTTTGTTGTTTTTCTTTAGACTATTGTATTATTTGTTGTTTTTCTTTTGATTATTATATTGTTTGTTGTTTTTCTCTTGACTATTGTATTGTTTGTTGTTTTTCTTTTGACTTGTATTGTTTGTTGTTTTTCTTTTGACTATTGTATTGTTTGTTGTTTTTCTTTAGACTATTGTATTATTTGTTGTTTTTCTTTTGACTATTGTATTGTTTGTTGTTTTTCTTTTGACTATTGTATTGTTTGTTGTTTTTCTTTAGACTATTGTATTATTTGTTGTTTTTCTTTTGATTATTATATTGTTTGTTGTTTTTCTCTTGACTATTGTATTGTTTGTTGTTTTTCTTTTGACTTGTATTGTTTGTTGTTTTTCTTTTGACTATTGTATTGTTTGTTGTTTTTCTTTAGACTATTGTATTATTTGTTGTTTTTCTTTTGACTATTGTATTGTTTGTTGTTTTTCTTTTTGACTATTGTATTGTTTGTTGTTTTTCTTTAGATTATTGTATTATTTGTTGTTTTTCTTTTGATTATTGTATTGTTTGTTGTTTTTCTTTAGACTATTGTATTGTTTGTTGTTTTTCTTTTGACTATTGTATTGTTTGTTGTTTTTCTTTTGACTTGTATTGTTTGTTGTTTTTCTTTTGATTATTGTATTGTTTGTTGTTTTTCTTTAGATTATTGTATTATTTGTTGTTTTTCTTTTGACTATTGTATTGTTTGTTGTTTTTCTTTTTGACTATTGTATTGTTTGTTGTTTTTCTTTAGACTATTGTATTATTTGTTGTTTTTCTTTAGACTATTGTATTATTTGTTGTTTTTCTTTAGACTATTGTATTATTTGTTGTTTTTCTTTTGATTATTGTATTGTTTGTTGTTTTTCTTTTGACTATTGTATTGTTTGTTGTTTTTCTTTTGACTATTGTATTGTTTGTTGTTTTTCTTTTGACTATTGTATTGTTTGTTGTTTTTCTTTTGACTATTGTATTGTTTGTTATTTTTCTTTTGACTATTGTATTGTTTGTTGTTTTTCTTTTGACTATTGTATTGTTTGTTGTTTTTCTTTTGACAATTGTATTGTTTGTTGTTTTTCTTTTGATTATTGTATTGTTTGTTGTTTTTCTTTAGACTATTATATTGTTTGTTGTTTTTCTTTTGACTATTGTATTGTTTGTTGTTTTTCTTTTGACTATTGTATTGTTTGTTGTTTTTCTTTTGACTATTGCATTGTTTGTTGTTTTTCTTTAGACTATTGTATTGTTTGTTGTTTTTCTTTTGACTATTGTATTGTTTGTTGTTTTTCTTTTGACTATTGTATTGTTTGTTGTTTTTCTTTAGACTATTGTATTGCTCGTTGTTTTTCTTTTGACTTGTATTGTTTGTTGTTTTTCTTTTGACTATTGTATTGTTTGTTGTTTTTCTTTTGACTATTGTATTGTTTGTTGTTTTTCTTTTGACTATTGTATTGTTTGTTGTTTTTCTTTTGACTTGTATTGTTTGTTGTTTTTCTTTTGACTATTGTATTGTTTGTTGCTTTTCTTTTGACTATTGTATTGTTTGTTGTTTTTCTTTTGACTATTGTATTGTTTGTTGTTTTTCTTTTGATTATTGTATTGTTTGTTGTTTTTCTTTTGACCATTGTATTGTTTGTTGTTTTTCTTTTGTTTGTTGTTTTTCTTTTGACTATTGTATTGTTTGTTGTTTTTCTTTTGACTTGTATTGTTTGTTGTTTTTCATTAGACTATTGTATTGTTTGTTGTTTTTCTTTTGACTATTGTATTGTTCGTTGTTTTTCTTTTGACTATTGTATTGTTTGGTGTCTTTCTGTAGACTATTGTATTGTTTGTTGGATTTTATTTACTATTGTATTGTTTGTTGTTTTTCTTTTGACTATTGTATTGTTTATTGTTTTTCATTTGACTATTGTATTGTTTGTTGTTTTTCTTTTGACTATTGTATTGTTTGTTGTTTTTCTTTTGACTATTGTATTGTTTCTTGTTTTTCTTTTGACTTGTATTGTTTGTTGTTTTTCTTTTGACTATTGTATTGTTTGTTGTTTTTCTTTAGACTATTGTATTATTTGTTGTTTTTCTTTTGACTATTGTATTGTTTGTTGTTTTTCTTTTGACTATTGTATTGTTTGTTGTTTTTCTTTAGACTATTGTATTATTTGCTGTTTTTCATTTGACTATTGTATTGTTTGTTGTTTTTCTTTTGACTATTGTATTGTTTGTTGTTTTTCTTTTGACTATTGTATTGTTTGTTGTTTTTCTTTAGACTATTGTATTGTTTGTTGTTTTTCTTTTGACTATTGTATTGTTTGTTGTTTTTCTTTTTACTATTGTATTGTTTGTTGTTTTTCTTTTGACTTGTATTGTTTGTTGTTTTTCTTTAGACTATTGTATTGTTTGTTGTTTTTCTTTTGACTATTGTATTATTTGTTGTTTTTCTTTTGACTATTGTATTGTTTGTTGTTTTTCTTTTGACTATTGTATTATTTGCTGTTTTTCTTTTGACTATTGTATTGTTTGTTGTTTTTCTTTAGACTATTGTATTGTTTGTTGTTTTTCTTTAGACTATTGTATTATTTGTTGTTTTTCTTTTGACTATTGTATTGTTTGTTGTTTTTCTTTTGACTATTGTATTGTTTGTTGTTTTTCTTTTGACTATTGTATTATTTGCTGTTTTTCTTTTGACTATTGTATTGTTTGTTGTTTTTCTTTTGACTATTGTATTATTTGTTGTTTTTCTTTTGACTATTGTATTGTTTGTTGTTTTTCTTTTGACTATTGTATTATTTGCTGTTTTTCTTTTGACTATTGTATTGTTTGTTGTTTTTCTTTTGACTATTGTATTGTTTGTTGTTTTTCTTTTGACTATTGTATTGTTTGTTGTTTTTCTTTAGACTATTGTATTGTTTGTTGTTTTTCTTTTGACTATTGTATTGTTTGTTGTTTTTCTTTTGACTATTGTATTGTTTGTTGTTTTTCTTTTGACTATTGTATTGTTTGTTGTTTTTCTTTTGACTATTGCATTGTTTGTTGTTTTTCTTTTTATTATTGTATTATTTGTTGTTTTTCTGTAGACTATTGTATTGTTTGTTGGTTTTTATTTACTATTGTATTGTTTGTTGTTTTTCTTTTGACTATTGTATTGTTTATTGTTTTTCTTTTGACTATTGTATTGTTTGTGGTTTTTTTTTAGACTATTGTATTGTTTGTTGTTTTTCTTTTGACTATTGTATTGTTTGGTGTCTTTCTGTAGACTATTGTATTGTTTGTTGGTTTTTATTTACTATTGTATTGTTTGTTGTTTTCCTTTTGACTATTGTATTGTTTGTTGTTTTTCTTTTGACTATTGTATTGTTTGTTGTTTTTCTTTTGACTATTGTATTATTTGCTGTTTTTCATTTGACTATTGTATTGTTTGTTGTTTTTCTTTTGACTATGGTATTGTTTGTTGTTTTTCTTTTGACAATTGTATTGTTTGTTGTTTTTCTTTTGACTATTGTATTGTTTGTTGTTTTTCTTTAGACTATTGTATTGTTTGTTGTTTTTCTTTTGACTATTGTATTGTTTGTTGTTTTTCATTTGACTATTGTATTGTTTGTTGTTTTTCTTTTGACTATTGTATTGTTTGTTGTTTTTCTTTTGACTAGTGTATTGTTTGTTGTTTTTCTTTTGACTTGTATTGTTTGTTGTTTTTCTTTTGACTATTGTATTGTTTGTTGTTTTTCTTTAGACTATTGTATTATTTGTTGTTTTTCTTTTGACTATTGTATTGTTTGTTGTTTTTCTTTTGACTATTGTATTGTTTGTTGTTTTTCTTTAGACTATTGTATTATTTGCTGTTTTTCATTTGACTATTGTATTGTTTGTTGTTTTTCTTTTGACTATTGTATTGTTTGTTGTTTTTCTTTTGACTATTGTATTGTTTGTTGTTTTTCTTTAGACTATTGTATTATTTGTTGTTTTTCTTTTGATTATTATATTGTTTGTTGTTTTTCTTTTGACTATTGTATTGTTTGTTGTTTTTCTTTTGACTTGTATTGTTTGTTGTTTTTCTTTTGACTATTGTATTGTTTGTTGTTTTTCTTTAGACTATTGTATTATTTGTTGTTTTTCTTTTGACTATTGTATTGTTTGTTGTTTTTCTTTTTGACTATTGTATTGTTTGTTGTTTTTCTTTAGATTATTGTATTATTTGTTGTTTTTCTTTTGATTATTGTATTGTTTGTTGTTTTTCTTTAGACTATTGTATTGTTTGTTGTTTTTCTTTTGACTATTGTATTGTTTGTTGTTTTTCTTTTGACTATTGTATTGTTTGTTGTTTTTCTTTTGACTTGTATTGTTTGTTGTTTTTCTGTAGACTATTGTATTGTTTGTTGTTTTTCTTTAGAATATTGTATTGTTTGTTGTTTTTCTTTAGACTATTGTATTGTTTGTTGTTTTTCTTTAGACTATGGTATTGTTTGTTGTTTTTCTTTTGACTAGTGTATTGTTTGTTGTTTTTCTTTTGACTATTGTATTGTTTGTTGTTTTTCTTTTGACTATTGTATTGTTTGTTGTTTTTCTTTTGACTATTGTATTGTTTGTTGTTTTTCTTTTGACTTGTATTGTTTGTTGTTTTTCTTTTGATTATTGTATTGTTTGTTGTTTTTCTTTAGACTATTGTATTATTTGTTGTTTTTCTTTTGACTATTGTATTGTTTGTTGTTTTTCTTTTTGACTATTGTATTGTTTGTTGTTTTTCTTTAGACTATTGTATTATTTGTTGTTTTTCTTTAGACTATTGTATTATTTGTTGTTTTTCTTTAGACTATTGTATTATTTGTTGTTTTTCTTTTGATTATTGTATTGTTTGTTGTTTTTCTTTTGACTATTGTATTGTTTGTTGTTTTTCTTTTGACTATTGTATTGTTTGTTGTTTTTCTTTTGACTATTGTATTGTTTGTTGTTTTTCTTTTGACTATTGTATTGTTTGTTATTTTTCTTTTGACTATTGTATTGTTTGTTGTTTTTCTTTTGACTATTGTATTGTTTGTTGTTTTTCTTTTGACAATTGTATTGTTTGTTGTTTTTCTTTTGATTATTGTATTGTTTGTTGTTTTTCTTTAGACTATTATATTGTTTGTTGTTTTTCTTTTGACTATTGTATTGTTTGTTGTTTTTCTTTTGACTATTGTATTGTTTGTTGTTTTTCTTTTGACTATTGCATTGTTTGTTGTTTTTCTTTAGACTATTGTATTGTTTGTTGTTTTTCTTTTGACTATTGTATTGTTTGTTGTTTTTCTTTTGACTATTGTATTGTTTGTTGTTTTTCTTTAGACTATTGTAGTATTTGTTGTTTTTCTTTTGACTATTGTATTGTTTGTTGTTTTTCTTTTGACTATTGTATTGTTTGTTGTTTTTCTTTTGACTATTGTATTATTTGCTGTTTTTCTTTTGACTATTGTATTGTTTGTTGTTTTTCTTTTGACTATTGTATTGTTTGTTGTTTTTCATTTTACTATTGTATTGTTTGTTGTTTTTCTTTTGACTTGTATTGTTTGTTGTTTTTCTTTTGACTATTGTTTTGTTTGTTGTTTTTCTTTTGACTATTGTATTGTTTGTTGTTTTTCTTTAGACTATTGTATTATTTGTTGTTTTTCTTTTGACTATTGTATTGTTTGTTGTTTTTCTTTTGACCATTGTATTGTTTGTTGTTTTTCTTTTGACTATTGTATTATTTGCTGTTTTTCTATTGACTTGTATTGTTTGTTGTTTTTCTTTAGACTATTGTATTGTTTGTTGTTTTTCTTTTGACTATTGTATTATTTGTTGCTTTTCTTTTGACTATTGTATTGTTTGTTGTTTTTCTTTTGACTATTGTATTATTTGCTGTTTTTCTTTTGACTATTGTATTGTTTGTTGTTTTTCTTTAGACTATTGTATTGTTTGTTGTTTTTCTTTAGACTATTGTATTATTTGTTGTTTTTCTTTTGACTATTGTATTGTTTGTTGTTTTTCTTTTGACTATTGTATTGTTTGTTGTTTTTCTTTTGACTATTGTATTATTTGCTGTTTTTCTTTTGACTATTGTATTGTTTGTTGTTTTTCTTTTGACTATTGTATTATTTGTTGTTTTTCTTTTGACTATTGTATTGTTTGTTGTTTTTCTTATGACTATTGTATTATTTGCTGTTTTTCTTTTGACTATTGTATTGTTTGTTGTTTTTCTTTTGACTATTGTATTGTTTGTTGTTTTTCTTTTGACTATTGTATTGTTTGTTGTTTTTCTTTAGACTATTGTATTGTTTGTTGTTTTTCTTTTGACTATTGTATTGTTTGTTGTTTTTCTTTTGACTATTGTATTGTTTGTTGTTTTTCTTTTGACTATTGTATTCTTTGTTGTTTTTCTTTTGACTATTGCATTGTTCGTTGTTTTTCTTTTTATTATTGTATTATTTGTTGTTTTTCTGTAGACTATTGTATTGTTTGTTGGTTTTTATTTACTATTGTATTGTTTGTTGTTTTTCTTTTGACTATTGTATTGTTTATTGTTTTTCTTTTGACTATTGTATTGTTTGTGGTTTTTTTTTAGACTATTGTATTGTTTGTTGTTTTTCTTTTGACTATTGTATTGTTTGGTGTCTTTCTGTAGACTATTGTATTGTTTGTTGGTTTTTATTTACTATTGTATTGTTTGTTGTTTTCCTTTTGACTATTGTATTGTTTGTTGTTTTTCTTTTGACTATTGTATTGTTTGTTGTTTTTCTTTTGACTATTGTATTATTTGCTGTTTTTCATTTGACTATTGTATTGTTTGTTGTTTTTCTTTTGACTATGGTATTGTTTGTTGTTTTTCTTTTGACAATTGTATTGTTTGTTGTTTTTCTTTTGACTATTGTATTGTTTGTTGTTTTTCTTTAGACTATTGTATTGTTTGTTGTTTTTCTTTTGACTATTGTATTGTTTGTTGTTTTTCATTTGACTATTGTATTGTTTGTTGTTTTTCTTTTGACTATTGTATTGTTTGTTGTTTTTCTTTTGACTAGTGTATTGTTTGTTGTTTTTCTTTTGACTTGTATTGTTTGTTGTTTTTCTTTTGACTATTGTATTGTTTGTTGTTTTTCTTTAGACTATTGTATTATTTGCTGTTTTTCATTTGACTATTGTATTGTTTGTTGTTTTTCTTTTGACTATTGTATTGTTTGTTGTTTTTCTTTTGACTATTGTATTGTTTGTTGTTTTTCTTTAGACTATTGTATTATTTGTTGTTTTTCTTTTGATTATTATATTGTTTGTTGTTTTTCTCTTGACTATTGTATTGTTTGTTGTTTTTCTTTTGACTTGTATTGTTTGTTGTTTTTCTTTTGACTATTGTATTGTTTGTTGTTTTTCTTTAGACTATTGTATTATTTGTTGTTTTTCTTTTGACTATTGTATTGTTTGTTGTTTTTCTTTTTGACTATTGTATTGTTTGTTGTTTTTCTTTAGATTATTGTATTATTTGTTGTTTTTCTTTTGATTATTGTATTGTTTGTTGTTTTTCTTTAGACTATTGTATTGTTTGTTGTTTTTCTTTTGACTATTGTATTGTTTGTTGTTTTTCTTTTGACTATTGTATTGTTTGTTGTTTTTCTTTTGACTTGTATTGTTTGTTGTTTTTCTGTAGACTATTGTATTGTTTGTTGTTTTTCTTTAGAATATTGTATTGTTTGTTGTTTTTCTTTAGACTATTGTATTGTTTGTTGTTTTTCTTTAGACTATGGTATTGTTTGTTGTTTTTCTTTTGACTAGTGTATTGTTTGTTGTTTTTCTTTTGACTATTGTATTGTTTGTTGTTTTTCTTTTGACTATTGTATTGTTTGTTGTTTTTCTTTTGACTATTGTATTGTTTGTTGTTTTTCTTTTGACTTGTATTGTTTGTTGTTTTTCTTTTGATTATTGTATTGTTTGTTGTTTTTCTTTAGACTATTGTATTATTTGTTGTTTTTCTTTTGACTATTGTATTGTTTGTTGTTTTTCTTTTTGACTATTGTATTGTTTGTTGTTTTTCTTTAGACTATTGTATTATTTGTTGTTTTTCTTTAGACTATTGTATTATTTGTTGTTTTTCTTTAGACTATTGTATTATTTGTTGTTTTTCTTTTGATTATTGTATTGTTTGTTGTTTTTCTTTTGACTATTGTATTGTTTGTTGTTTTTCTTTTGACTATTGTATTGTTTGTTGTTTTTCTTTTGACTATTGTATTGTTTGTTGTTTTTCTTTTGACTATTGTATTGTTTGTTATTTTTCTTTTGACTATTGTATTGTTTGTTGTTTTTCTTTTGACTATTGTATTGTTTGTTGTTTTTCTTTTGACAATTGTATTGTTTGTTGTTTTTCTTTTGATTATTGTATTGTTTGTTGTTTTTCTTTAGACTATTATATTGTTTGTTGTTTTTCTTTTGACTATTGTATTGTTTGTTGTTTTTCTTTAGACTATTGTATTATTTGTTGTTTTTCTTTTGATTATTATATTGTTTGTTGTTTTTCTCTTGACTATTGTATTGTTTGTTGTTTTTCTTTTGACTTGTATTGTTTGTTGTTTTTCTTTTGACTATTGTATTGTTTGTTGTTTTTCTTTAGACTATTGTATTATTTGTTGTTTTTCTTTTGACTATTGTATTGTTTGTTGTTTTTCTTTTGACTATTGTATTGTTTGTTGTTTTTCTTTAGACTATTGTATTATTTATTGTTTTTCTTTTGATTATTATATTGTTTGTTGTTTTTCTCTTGACTATTGTATTGTTTGTTGTTTTTCTTTTGACTTGTATTGTTTGTTGTTTTTCTTTTGACTATTGTATTGTTTGTTGTTTTTCTTTAGACTATTGTATTATTTGTTGTTTTTCTTTTGACTATTGTATTGTTTGTTGTTTTTCTTTTTGACTATTGTATTGTTTGTTGTTTTTCTTTAGATTATTGTATTATTTGTTGTTTTTCTTTTGATTATTGTATTGTTTGTTGTTTTTCTTTAGACTATTGTATTGTTTGTTGTTTTTCTTTTGACTATTGTATTGTTTGTTGTTTTTCTTTTGACTATTGTATTGTTTGTTGTTTTTCTTTTGACTTGTATTGTTTGTTGTTTTTCTGTAGACTATTGTATTGTTTGTTGTTTTTCTTTAGAATATTGTATTGTTTGTTGTTTTTCTTTAGACTATTGTATTGTTTGTTGTTTTTCTTTAGACTATGGTATTGTTTGTTGTTTTTCTTTTGACTAGTGTATTGTTTGTTGTTTTTCTTTTGACTATTGTATTGTTTGTTGTTTTTCTTTTGACTATTGTATTGTTTGTTGTTTTTCTTTTGACTATTGTATTGTTTGTTGTTTTTCTTTTGACTTGTATTGTTTGTTGTTTTTCTTTTGATTATTGTATTGTTTGTTGTTTTTCTTTAGACTATTGTATTATTTGTTGTTTTTCTTTTGACTATTGTATTGTTTGTTGTTTTTCTTTTTGACTATTGTATTGTTTGTTGTTTTTCTTTAGACTATTGTATTATTTGTTGTTTTTCTTTAGACTATTGTATTATTTGTTGTTTTTCTTTAGACTATTGTATTATTTGTTGTTTTTCTTTTGATTATTGTATTGTTTGTTGTTTTTCTTTTGACTATTGTATTGTTTGTTGTTTTTCTTTTGACTATTGTATTGTTTGTTGTTTTTCTTTTGACTATTGTATTGTTTGTTGTTTTTCTTTTGACTATTGTATTGTTTGTTATTTTTCTTTTGACTATTGTATTGTTTGTTGTTTTTCTTTTGACTATTGTATTGTTTGTTGTTTTTCTTTTGACAATTGTATTGTTTGTTGTTTTTCTTTTGATTATTGTATTGTTTGTTGTTTTTCTTTAGACTATTATATTGTTTGTTGTTTTTCTTTTGACTATTGTATTGTTTGTTGTTTTTCTTTTGACTATTGTATTGTTTGTTGTTTTTCTTTTGACTATTGCATTGTTTGTTGTTTTTCTTTAGACTATTGTATTGTTTGTTGTTTTTCTTTTGACTATTGTATTGTTTGTTGTTTTTCTTTTGACTATTGTATTGTTTGTTGTTTTTCTTTAGACTATTGTATTGCTCGTTGTTTTTCTTTTGACTTGTATTGTTTGTTGTTTTTCTTTTGACTATTGTATTGTTTGTTGTTTTTCTTTTGACTATTGTATTGTTTGTTGTTTTTCTTTTGACTATTGTATTGTTTGTTGTTTTTCTTTTGACTATTGTATTGTTTGTTATTTTTCTTTTGACTATTGTATTGTTTGTTGTTTTTCTTTAGACTATTGTAGTATTTGCTGTTTTTCTTTTGACTATTGTATTGTTTGTTGTTTTTCTTTTGACTATTGTATTGTTTGTTGTTTTTCATTTTACTATTGTATTGTTTGTTGTTTTTCTTTTGACTTGTATTGTTTGTTGTTTTTCTTTTGACTATTGTATTGTTTGTTGTTTTTCTTTTGACTATTGTATTGTTTGTTGTTTTTCTTTAGACTATTGTATTATTTGTTGTTTTTCTTTTGACTATTGTATTGTTTGTTGTTTTTCTTTTGACCATTGTATTGTTTGTTGTTTTTCTTTTGACTATTGTATTATTTGCTGTTTTTCTATTGACTTGTATTGTTTGTTGTTTTTCTTTAGACTATTGTATTGTTTGTTGTTTTTCTTTTGACTATTGTATTATTTGTTGCTTTTCTTTTGACTATTGTATTGTTTGTTGTTTTTCTTTTGACTATTGTATTATTTGCTGTTTTTCTTTTGACTATTGTATTGTTTGTTGTTTTTCTTTAGACTATTGTATTGTTTGTTGTTTTTCTTTAGACTATTGTATTATTTGTTGTTTTTCTTTTGACTATTGTATTGTTTGTTGTTTTTCTTTTGACTATTGTATTGTTTGTTGTTTTTCTTTTGACTATTGTATTATTTGCTGTTTTTCTTTTGACTATTGTATTGTTTGTTGTTTTTCTTTTGACTATTGTATTATTTGTTGTTTTTCTTTTGACTATTGTATTGTTTGTTGTTTTTCTTTTGACTATTGTATTATTTGCTGTTTTTCTTTTGACTATTGTATTGTTTGTTGTTTTTCTTTTGACTATTGTATTGTTTGTTGTTTTTCTTTTGACTATTGTATTGTTTGTTGTTTTTCTTTAGACTATTGTATTGTTTGTTGTTTTTCTTTTGACTATTGTATTGTTTGTTGTTTTTCTTTTGACTATTGTATTGTTTGTTGTTTTTCTTTTGACTATTGTATTGTTTGTTGTTTTTCTTTTGACTATTGCATTGTTCGTTGTTTTTCTTTTTATTATTGTATTATTTGTTGTTTTTCTGTAGACTATTGTATTGTTTGTTGGTTTTTATTTACTATTGTATTGTTTGTTGTTTTTCTTTTGACTATTGTATTGTTTATTGTTTTTCTTTTGACTATTGTATTGTTTGTGGTTTTTTTTTAGACTATTGTATTGTTTGTTGTTTTTCTTTTGACTATTGTATTGTTTGGTGTCTTTCTGTAGACTATTGTATTGTTTGTTGGTTTTTATTTACTATTGTATTGTTTGTTGTTTTCCTTTTGACTATTGTATTGTTTGTTGTTTTTCTTTTGACTATTGTATTGTTTGTTGTTTTTCTTTTGACTATTGTATTATTTGCTGTTTTTCATTTGACTATTGTATTGTTTGTTGTTTTTCTTTTGACTATGGTATTGTTTGTTGTTTTTCTTTTGACAATTGTATTGTTTGTTGTTTTTCTTTTGACTATTGTATTGTTTGTTGTTTTTCTTTAGACTATTGTATTGTTTGTTGTTTTTCTTTTGACTATTGTATTGTTTGTTGTTTTTCATTTGACTATTGTATTGTTTGTTGTTTTTCTTTTGACTATTGTATTGTTTGTTGTTTTTCTTTTGACTAGTGTATTGTTTGTTGTTTTTCTTTTGACTTGTATTGTTTGTTGTTTTTCTTTTGACTATTGTATTGTTTGTTGTTTTTCTTTAGACTATTGTATTATTTGTTGTTTTTCTTTTGACTATTGTATTGTTTGTTGTTTTTCTTTTGACTATTGTATTGTTTGTTGTTTTTCTTTAGACTATTGTATTATTTGCTGTTTTTCATTTGACTATTGTATTGTTTGTTGTTTTTCTTTTGACTATTGTATTGTTTGTTGTTTTTCTTTTGACTATTGTATTGTTTGTTGTTTTTCTTTAGACTATTGTATTATTTGTTGTTTTTCTTTTGATTATTATATTGTTTGTTGTTTTTCTCTTGACTATTGTATTGTTTGTTGTTTTTCTTTTGACTTGTATTGTTTGTTGTTTTTCTTTTGACTATTGTATTGTTTGTTGTTTTTCTTTAGACTATTGTATTATTTGTTGTTTTTCTTTTGACTATTGTATTGTTTGTTGTTTTTCTTTTTGACTATTGTATTGTTTGTTGTTTTTCTTTAGATTATTGTATTATTTGTTGTTTTTCTTTTGATTATTGTATTGTTTGTTGTTTTTCTTTAGACTATTGTATTGTTTGTTGTTTTTCTTTTGACTATTGTATTGTTTGTTGTTTTTCTTTTGACTATTGTATTGTTTGTTGTTTTTCTTTTGACTTGTATTGTTTGTTGTTTTTCTGTAGACTATTGTATTGTTTGTTGTTTTTCTTTAGAATATTGTATTGTTTGTTGTTTTTCTTTAGACTATTGTATTGTTTGTTGTTTTTCTTTAGACTATGGTATTGTTTGTTGTTTTTCTTTTGACTAGTGTATTGTTTGTTGTTTTTCTTTTGACTATTGTATTGTTTGTTGTTTTTCTTTTGACTATTGTATTGTTTGTTGTTTTTCTTTTGACTATTGTATTGTTTGTTGTTTTTCTTTTGACTTGTATTGTTTGTTGTTTTTCTTTTGATTATTGTATTGTTTGTTGTTTTTCTTTAGACTATTGTATTATTTGTTGTTTTTCTTTTGACTATTGTATTGTTTGTTGTTTTTCTTTTTGACTATTGTATTGTTTGTTGTTTTTCTTTAGACTATTGTATTATTTGTTGTTTTTCTTTAGACTATTGTATTATTTGTTGTTTTTCTTTAGACTATTGTATTATTTGTTGTTTTTCTTTTGATTATTGTATTGTTTGTTGTTTTTCTTTTGACTATTGTATTGTTTGTTGTTTTTCTTTTGACTATTGTATTGTTTGTTGTTTTTCTTTTGACTATTGTATTGTTTGTTGTTTTTCTTTTGACTATTGTATTGTTTGTTATTTTTCTTTTGACTATTGTATTGTTTGTTGTTTTTCTTTTGACTATTGTATTGTTTGTTGTTTTTCTTTTGACAATTGTATTGTTTGTTGTTTTTCTTTTGATTATTGTATTGTTTGTTGTTTTTCTTTAGACTATTATATTGTTTGTTGTTTTTCTTTTGACTATTGTATTGTTTGTTGTTTTTCTTTAGACTATTGTATTATTTGTTGTTTTTCTTTTGATTATTATATTGTTTGTTGTTTTTCTCTTGACTATTGTATTGTTTGTTGTTTTTCTTTTGACTTGTATTGTTTGTTGTTTTTCTTTTGACTATTGTATTGTTTGTTGTTTTTCTTTAGACTATTGTATTATTTGTTGTTTTTCTTTTGACTATTGTATTGTTTGTTGTTTTTCTTTTGACTATTGTATTGTTTGTTGTTTTTCTTTAGACTATTGTATTATTTGTTGTTTTTCTTTTGATTATTATATTGTTTGTTGTTTTTCTCTTGACTATTGTATTGTTTGTTGTTTTTCTTTTGACTTGTATTGTTTGTTGTTTTTCTTTTGACTATTGTATTGTTTGTTGTTTTTCTTTAGACTATTGTATTATTTGTTGTTTTTCTTTTGACTATTGTATTGTTTGTTGTTTTTCTTTTTGACTATTGTATTGTTTGTTGTTTTTCTTTAGATTATTGTATTATTTGTTGTTTTTCTTTTGATTATTGTATTGTTTGTTGTTTTTCTTTAGACTATTGTATTGTTTGTTGTTTTTCTTTTGACTATTGTATTGTTTGTTGTTTTTCTTTTGACTATTGTATTGTTTGTTGTTTTTCTTTTGACTTGTATTGTTTGTTGTTTTTCTGTAGACTATTGTATTGTTTGTTGTTTTTCTTTAGAATATTGTATTGTTTGTTGTTTTTCTTTAGACTATTGTATTGTTTGTTGTTTTTCTTTAGACTATGGTATTGTTTGTTGTTTTTCTTTTGACTAGTGTATTGTTTGTTGTTTTTCTTTTGACTATTGTATTGTTTGTTGTTTTTCTTTTGACTATTGTATTGTTTGTTGTTTTTCTTTTGACTATTGTATTGTTTGTTGTTTTTCTTTTGACTTGTATTGTTTGTTGTTTTTCTTTTGATTATTGTATTGTTTGTTGTTTTTCTTTAGACTATTGTATTATTTGTTGTTTTTCTTTTGACTATTGTATTGTTTGTTGTTTTTCTTTTTGACTATTGTATTGTTTGTTGTTTTTCTTTAGACTATTGTATTATTTGTTGTTTTTCTTTAGACTATTGTATTATTTGTTGTTTTTCTTTAGACTATTGTATTATTTGTTGTTTTTCTTTTGATTATTGTATTGTTTGTTGTTTTTCTTTTGACTATTGTATTGTTTGTTGTTTTTCTTTTGACTATTGTATTGTTTGTTGTTTTTCTTTTGACTATTGTATTGTTTGTTGTTTTTCTTTTGACTATTGTATTGTTTGTTATTTTTCTTTTGACTATTGTATTGTTTGTTGTTTTTCTTTTGACTATTGTATTGTTTGTTGTTTTTCTTTTGACAATTGTATTGTTTGTTGTTTTTCTTTTGATTATTGTATTGTTTGTTGTTTTTCTTTAGACTATTATATTGTTTGTTGTTTTTCTTTTGACTATTGTATTGTTTGTTGTTTTTCTTTTGACTATTGTATTGTTTGTTGTTTTTCTTTTGACTATTGCATTGTTTGTTGTTTTTCTTTAGACTATTGTATTGTTTGTTGTTTTTCTTTTGACTATTGTATTGTTTGTTGTTTTTCTTTTGACTATTGTATTGTTTGTTGTTTTTCTTTAGACTATTGTATTGCTCGTTGTTTTTCTTTTGACTTGTATTGTTTGTTGTTTTTCTTTTGACTATTGTATTGTTTGTTGTTTTTCTTTTGACTATTGTATTGTTTGTTGTTTTTCTTTTGACTATTGTATTGTTTGTTGTTTTTCTTTTGACTTGTATTGTTTGTTGTTTTTCTTTTGACTATTGTATTGTTTGTTGCTTTTCTTTTGACTATTGTATTGTTTGTTGTTTTTCTTTTGACTATTGTATTGTTTGTTGTTTTTCTTTTGATTATTGTATTGTTTGTTGTTTTTCTTTTGACCATTGTATTGTTTGTTGTTTTTCTTTTGTTTGTTGTTTTTCTTTTGACTATTGTATTGTTTGTTGTTTTTCTTTTGACTTGTATTGTTTGTTGTTTTTCATTAGACTATTGTATTGTTTGTTGTTTTTCTTTTGACTATTGTATTGTTCGTTGTTTTTCTTTTGACTATGGTATTGTTTGGTGTCTTTCTGTAGACTATTGTATTGTTTGTTGGTTTTTATTTACTATTGTATTGTTTGTTGTTTTTCTTTTGACTATTGTATTGTTTATTGTTTTTCATTTGACTATTGTATTGTTTGTTGTTTTTCTTTTGACTATTGTATTGTTTGTTGTTTTTCTTTTGACTATTGTATTGTTTCTTGTTTTTCTTTTGACTTGTATTGTTTGTTGTTTTTCTTTTGACTATTGTATTGTTTGTTGTTTTTCTTTAGACTATTGTATTATTTGTTGTTTTTCTTTTGACTATTGTATTGTTTGTTGTTTTTCTTTTGACTATTGTATTGTTTGTTGTTTTTCTTTAGACTATTGTATTATTTGCTGTTTTTCATTTGACTATTGTATTGTTTGTTGTTTTTCTTTTGACTATTGTATTGTTTGTTGTTTTTCTTTTGACTATTGTATTGTTTGTTGTTTTTCTTTAGACTATTGTATTGTTTGTTGTTTTTCTTTTGACTATTGTATTGTTTGTTGTTTTTCTTTTTACTATTGTATTGTTTGTTGTTTTTCTTTTGACTTGTATTGTTTGTTGTTTTTCTTTTGACTATTGTATTGTTTGTTGTTTTTCTTTAGACTATTGTATTGTTTGTTGTTTTTCTTTTGACTATTGTATTATTTGCTGTTTTTCTTTTGACTATTGTATTGTTTGTTGTTTTTCTTTAGACTATTGTATTGTTTGTTGTTTTTCTTTAGACTATTGTATTATTTGTTGTTTTTCTTTTGACTATTGTATTGTTTGTTGTTTTTCTTTTGACTATTGTATTGTTTGTTGTTTTTCTTTTGACTATTGTATTATTTGCTGTTTTTCTTTTGACTATTGTATTGTTTGTTGTTTTTCTTTTGACTATTGTATTATTTGTTGTTTTTCTTTTGACTATTGTATTGTTTGTTGTTTTTCTTTTGACTATTGTATTATTTGCTGTTTTTCTTTTGACTATTGTATTGTTTGTTGTTTTTCTTTTGACTATTGTATTGTTTGTTGTTTTTCTTTTGACTATTGTATTGTTTGTTGTTTTTCTTTAGACTATTGTATTGTTTGTTGTTTTTCTTTTGACTATTGTATTGTTTGTTGTTTTTCTTTTGACTATTGTATTGTTTGTTGTTTTTCTTTAGACTATTGTATTGTTTGTTGTTTTTCTTTTGACTATTGTATTGTTTGTTGTTTTTCTTTTGACTATTGTATTGTTTGTTGTTTTTCTTTTGACTATTGTATTGTTTGTTGTTTTTCTTTTGACTATTGCATTGTTCGTTGTTTTTCTTTTTATTATTGTATTATTTGTTGTTTTTCTGTAGACTATTGTATTGTTTGTTGGTTTTTATTTACTATTGTATTGTTTGTTGTTTTTCTTTTGACTATTGTATTGTTTATTGTTTTTCTTTTGACTATTGTATTGTTTGTGTTTTTTTTTTAGACTATTGTATTGTTTGTTGTTTTTCTTTTGACTATTGTATTGTTTGGTGTCTTTCTGTAGACTATTGTATTGTTTGTTGGTTTTTATTTACTATTGTATTGTTTGTTGTTTTCCTTTTGACTATTGTATTGTTTGTTGTTTTTCTTTTGACTATTGTATTGTTTGTTGTTTTTCTTTTGACTATTGTATTATTTGCTGTTTTTCATTTGACTATTGTATTGTTTGTTGTTTTTCTTTTGACTATGGTATTGTTTGTTGTTTTTCTTTTGACAATTGTATTGTTTGTTGTTTTTCTTTTGACTATTGTATTATTTGTTGTTTTTCTTTTGATTATTGTATTGTTTGTTGTTTTTCTTTAGACTATTGTATTGTTTGTTGTTTTTCTTTTGACTATTGTATTGTTTGTTGTTTTTCTTTTGACTATTGTATTGTTTGTTGTTTTTCTTTTGACTTGTATTGTTTGTTGTTTTTCTGTAGACTATTGTATTGTTTGTTGTTTTTCTTTAGAATATTGTATTGTTTGTTGTTTTTCTTTAGACTATTGTATTGTTTGTTGTTTTTCTTTAGACTATGGTATTGTTTGTTGTTTTTCTTTTGACTAGTGTATTGTTTGTTGTTTTTCTTTTGACTATTGTATTGTTTGTTGTTTTTCTTTTGACTATTGTATTGTTTGTTGTTTTTCTTTTGACTATTGTATTGTTTGTTGTTTTTCTTTTGACTTGTATTGTTTGTTGTTTTTCTTTTGATTATTGTATTGTTTGTTGTTTTTCTTTAGACTATTGTATTATTTGTTGTTTTTCTTTTGACTATTGTATTGTTTGTTGTTTTTCTTTTTGACTATTGTATTGTTTGTTGTTTTTCTTTAGACTATTGTATTATTTGTTGTTTTTCTTTAGACTATTGTATTATTTGTTGTTTTTCTTTAGACTATTGTATTATTTGTTGTTTTTCTTTTGATTATTGTATTGTTTGTTGTTTTTCTTTTGACTATTGTATTGTTTGTTGTTTTTCTTTTGACTATTGTATTGTTTGTTGTTTTTCTTTTGACTATTGTATTGTTTGTTGTTTTTCTTTTGACTATTGTATTGTTTGTTATTTTTCTTTTGACTATTGTATTGTTTGTTGTTTTTCTTTTGACTATTGTATTGTTTGTTGTTTTTCTTTTGACAATTGTATTGTTTGTTGTTTTTCTTTTGATTATTGTATTGTTTGTTGTTTTTCTTTAGACTATTATATTGTTTGTTGTTTTTCTTTTGACTATTGTATTGTTTGTTGTTTTTCTTTTGACTATTGTATTGTTTGTTGTTTTTCTTTTGACTATTGCATTGTTTGTTGTTTTTCTTTAGACTATTGTATTGTTTGTTGTTTTTCTTTTGACTATTGTATTGTTTGTTGTTTTTCTTTTGACTATTGTATTGTTTGTTGTTTTTCTTTAGACTATTGTATTGCTCGTTGTTTTTCTTTTGACTTGTATTGTTTGTTGTTTTTCTTTTGACTATTGTATTGTTTGTTGTTTTTCTTTTGACTATTGTATTGTTTGTTGTTTTTCTTTTGACTATTGTATTGTTTGTTGTTTTTCTTTTGACTTGTATTGTTTGTTGTTTTTCTTTTGACTATTGTATTGTTTGTTGCTTTTCTTTTGACTATTGTATTGTTTGTTGTTTTTCTTTTGACTATTGTATTGTTTGTTGTTTTTCTTTTGATTATTGTATTGTTTGTTGTTTTTCTTTTGACCATTGTATTGTTTGTTGTTTTTCTTTTGTTTGTTGTTTTTCTTTTGACTATTGTATTGTTTGTTGTTTTTCTTTTGACTTGTATTGTTTGTTGTTTTTCATTAGACTATTGTATTGTTTGTTGTTTTTCTTTTGACTATTGTATTGTTCGTTGTTTTTCTTTTGACTATTGTATTGTTTGGTGTCTTTCTGTAGACTATTGTATTGTTTGTTGGTTTTTATTTACTATTGTATTGTTTGTTGTTTTTCTTTTGACTATTGTATTGTTTATTGTTTTTCATTTGACTATTGTATTGTTTGTTGTTTTTCTTTTGACTATTGTATTGTTTGTTGTTTTTCTTTTGACTATTGTATTGTTTCTTGTTTTTCTTTTGACTTGTATTGTTTGTTGTTTTTCTTTTGACTATTGTATTGTTTGTTGTTTTTCTTTAGACTATTGTATTATTTGTTGTTTTTCTTTTGACTATTGTATTGTTTGTTGTTTTTCTTTTGACTATTGTATTGTTTGTTGTTTTTCTTTAGACTATTGTATTATTTGCTGTTTTTCATTTGACTATTGTATTGTTTGTTGTTTTTCTTTTGACTATTGTATTGTTTGTTGTTTTTCTTTTGACTATTGTATTGTTTGTTGTTTTTCTTTAGACTATTGTATTGTTTGTTGTTTTTCTTTTGACTATTGTATTGTTTGTTGTTTTTCTTTTTACTATTGTATTGTTTGTTGTTTTTCTTTTGACTTGTATTGTTTGTTGTTTTTCTTTTGACTATTGTATTGTTTGTTGTTTTTCTTTAGACTATTGTATTGTTTGTTGTTTTTCTTTTGACTATTGTATTATTTGCTGTTTTTCTTTTGACTATTGTATTGTTTGTTGTTTTTCTTTAGACTATTGTATTGTTTGTTGTTTTTCTTTAGACTATTGTATTATTTGTTGTTTTTCTTTTGACTATTGTATTGTTTGTTGTTTTTCTTTTGACTATTGTATTGTTTGTTGTTTTTCTTTTGACTATTGTATTATTTGCTGTTTTTCTTTTGACTATTGTATTGTTTGTTGTTTTTCTTTTGACTATTGTATTATTTGTTGTTTTTCTTTTGACTATTGTATTGTTTGTTGTTTTTCTTTTGACTATTGTATTATTTGCTGTTTTTCTTTTGACTATTGTATTGTTTGTTGTTTTTCTTTTGACTATTGTATTGTTTGTTGTTTTTCTTTTGACTATTGTATTGTTTGTTGTTTTTCTTTTGACTATTGCATTGTTCGTTGTATTTCTTTTTATTATTGTATTATTTGTTGTTTTTCTGTAGACTATTGTATTGTTTGTTGGTTTTTATTTACTATTGTATTGTTTGTTGTTTTTCTTTTGACTATTGTATTGTTTATTGTTTTTCTTTTGACTATTGTATTGTTTGTGTTTTTTTTTTAGACTATTGTATTGTTTGTTGTTTTTCTTTTGACTATTGTATTGTTTGGTGTCTTTCTGTAGACTATTGTATTGTTTGTTGGTTTTTATTTACTATTGTATTGTTTGTTGTTTTCCTTTTGACTATTGTATTGTTTGTTGTTTTTCTTTTGACTATTGTATTGTTTGTTGTTTTTCTTTTGACTATTGTATTATTTGCTGTTTTTCATTTGACTATTGTATTGTTTGTTGTTTTTCTTTTGACTATGGTATTGTTTGTTGTTTTTCTTTTGACAATTGTATTGTTTGTTGTTTTTCTTTTGACTATTGTATTGTTTGTTGTTTTTCTTTAGACTATTGTATTGTTTGTTGTTTTTCTTTTGACTATTGTATTGTTTGTTGTTTTTCATTTGACTATTGTATTGTTTGTTGTTTTTCTTTTGACTATTGTATTGTTTGTTGTTTTTCTTTTGACTAGTGTATTGTTTGTTGTTTTTCTTTTGACTTGTATTGTTTGTTGTTTTTCTTTTGACTATTGTATTGTTTGTTGTTTTTCTTTAGACTATTGTATTATTTGTTGTTTTTCTTTTGACTATTGTATTGTTTGTTGTTTTTCTTTTGACTATTGTATTGTTTGTTGTTTTTCTTTAGACTATTGTATTATTTGCTGTTTTTCATTTGACTATTGTATTGTTTGTTGTTTTTCTTTTGACTATTGTATTGTTTGTTGTTTTTCTTTTGACTATTGTATTGTTTGTTGTTTTTCTTTAGACTATTGTATTATTTGTTGTTTTTCTTTTGATTATTATATTGTTTGTTGTTTTTCTTTTGACTATTGTATTGTTTGTTGTTTTTCTTTTGACTTGTATTGTTTGTTGTTTTTCTTTTGACTATTGTATTGTTTGTTGTTTTTCTTTAGACTATTGTATTATTTGTTGTTTTTCTTTTGACTATTGTATTGTTTGTTGTTTTTCTTTTTGACTATTGTATTGTTTGTTGTTTTTCTTTAGATTATTGTATTATTTGTTGTTTTTCTTTTGATTATTGTATTGTTTGTTGTTTTTCTTTAGACTATTGTATTGTTTGTTGTTTTTCTTTTGACTATTGTATTGTTTGTTGTTTTTCTTTTGACTATTGTATTGTTTGTTGTTTTTCTTTTGACTTGTATTGTTTGTTGTTTTTCTGTAGACTATTGTATTGTTTGTTGTTTTTCTTTAGAATATTGTATTGTTTGTTGTTTTTCTTTAGACTATTGTATTGTTTGTTGTTTTTCTTTAGACTATGGTATTGTTTGTTGTTTTTCTTTTGACTAGTGTATTGTTTGTTGTTTTTCTTTTGACTATTGTATTGTTTGTTGTTTTTCTTTTGACTATTGTATTGTTTGTTGTTTTTCTTTTGACTTGTATTGTTTGTTGTTTTTCTTTTGACTTGTATTGTTTGTTGTTTTTCTTTTGATTATTGTATTGTTTGTTGTTTTTCTTTAGACTATTGTATTATTTGTTGTTTTTCTTTTGACTATTGTATTGTTTGTTGTTTTTCTTTTTGACTATTGTATTGTTTGTTGTTTTTCTTTAGACTATTGTATTATTTGTTGTTTTTCTTTAGACTATTGTATTATTTGTTGTTTTTCTTTAGACAATTGTATTATTTGTTGTTTTTCTTTTGATTATTGTATTGTTTGTTGTTTTTCTTTTGACTATTGTATTGTTTGTTGTTTTTCTTTTGACTATTGTATTGTTTGTTGTTTTTCTTTTGACTATTGTATTGTTTGTTGTTTTTCTTTTGACTATTGTATTGTTTGTTATTTTTCTTTTGACTATTGTATTGTTTGTTGTTTTTCTTTTGACTATTGTATTGTTTGTTGTTTTTCTTTTGACAATTGTATTGTTTGTTGTTTTTCTTTTGATTATTGTATTGTTTGTTGTTTTTCTTTAGACTATTATATTGTTTGTTGTTTTTCTTTTGACTATTGTATTGTTTGTTGTTTTTCTTTTGACTATTGTATTGTTTGTTGTTTTTCTTTTGACTATTGCATTGTTTGTTGTTTTTCTTTAGACTATTGTATTGTTTGTTGTTTTTCTTTTGACTATTGTATTGTTTGTTGTTTTTCTTTTGACTATTGTATTGTTTGTTGTTTTTCTTTAGACTATTGTATTGCTCGTTGTTTTTCTTTTGACTTGTATTGTTTGTTGTTTTTCTTTTGACTATTGTATTGTTTGTTGTTTTTCTTTTGACTATTGTATTGTTTGTTGTTTTTCTTTTGACTATTGTATTGTTTGTTGTTTTTCTTTTGACTTGTATTGTTTGTTGTTTTTCTTTTGACTATTGTATTGTTTGTTGCTTTTCTTTTGACTATTGTATTGTTTGTTGTTTTTCTTTTGACTATTGTATTGTTTGTTGTTTTTCTTTTGATTATTGTATTGTTTGTTGTTTTTCTTTTGACCATTGTATTGTTTGTTGTTTTTCTTTTGTTTGTTGTTTTTCTTTTGACTATTGTATTGTTTGTTGTTTTTCTTTTGACTTGTATTGTTTGTTGTTTTTCATTAGACTATTGTATTGTTTGTTGTTTTTCTTTTGACTATTGTATTGTTCGTTGTTTTTCTTTTGACTATTGTATTGTTTGGTGTCTTTCTGTAGACTATTGTATTGTTTGTTGGTTTTTATTTACTATTGTATTGTTTGTTGTTTTTCTTTTGACTATTGTATTGTTTATTGTTTTTCATTTGACTATTGTATTGTTTGTTGTTTTTCTTTTGACTATTGTATTGTTTGTTGTTTTTCTTTTGACTATTGTATTGTTTGTTGTTTTTCTTTTGACTTGTATTGTTTGTTGTTTTTCTTTTGACTATTGTATTGTTTGTTGTTTTTCTTTAGACTATTGTATTATTTGTTGTTTTTCTTTTGACTATTGTATTGTTTGTTGTTTTTCTTTTGACTATTGTATTGTTTGTTGTTTTTCTTTAGACTATTGTATTATTTGCTGTTTTTCATTTGACTATTGTATTGTTTGTTGTTTTTCTTTTGACTATTGTATTGTTTGTTGTTTTTCTTTTGACTATTGTATTGTTTGTTGTTTTTCTTTAGACTATTGTATTGTTTGTTGTTTTTCTTTTGACTATTGTATTGTTTGTTGTTTTTCTTTTTACTATTGTATTGTTTGTTGTTTTTCTTTTGACTTGTATTGTTTGTTGTTTTTCTTTTGACTATTGTATTGTTTGTTGTTTTTCTTTAGACTATTGTATTGTTTGTTGTTTTTCTTTTGACTATTGTATTATTTGCTGTTTTTCTTTTGACTATTGTATTGTTTGTTGTTTTTCTTTAGACTATTGTATTGTTTGTTGTTTTTCTTTTGACTATTGTATTATTTGTTGTTTTTCTTTTGACTATTGTATTGTTTGTTGTTTTTCTTTTGACTATTGTATTATTTGCTGTTTTTCTTTTGACTATTGTATTGTTTGTTGTTTTTCTTTTGACTATTGTATTGTTTGTTGTTTTTCTTTTGACTATTGTATTGTTTGTTGTTTTTCTTTTGACTATTGTATTGTTTGTTGTTTTTCTTTTGACTATTGTATTGTTTGTTGTTTTTCTTTTGACTATTGTATTATTTGCTGTTTTTCTTTTGACTATTGTATTGTTTGTTGTTTTTCTTTTGACTATTGTATTGTTTGTTGTTTTTCATTTTACTATTGTATTGTTTGTTGTTTTTCTTTTGACTTGTATTGTTTGTTGTTTTTCTTTTGACTATTGTATTGTTTGTTGTTTTTCTTTTGACTATTGTATTGTTTGTTGTTTTTCTTTAGACTATTGTATTATTTGTTGTTTTTCTTTTGACTATTGTATTGTTTGTTGTTTTTCTTTTGACCATTGTATTGTTTGTTGTTTTTCTTTTGACTATTGTATTATTTGCTGTTTTTCTATTGACTTGTATTGTTTGTTGTTTTTCTTTAGACTATTGTATTGTTTGTTGTTTTTCTTTTGACTATTGTATTATTTGTTGTTTTTCTTTTGACTATTGTATTGTTTGTTGTTTTTCTTTTGACTATTGTATTATTTGCTGTTTTTCTTTTGACTATTGTATTGTTTGTTGTTTTTCTTTTGACTATTGTATTGTTTGTTGTTTTTCTTTTGACTATTGTATTGTTTGTTGTTTTTCTTTAGACTATTGTATTATTTGTTGTTTTTCTTTTGACTATTGTATTGTTTGTTGTTTTTCTTTTGACTATTGTATTGTTTGTTGTTTTTCTTTTGACTATTGTATTATTTGCTGTTTTTCTTTTGACTATTGTATTGTTTGTTGTTTTTCTTTAGACTATTGTATTGTTTGTTGTTTTTCTTTTGACTATTGTATTATTTGTTGTTTTTCTTTTGACTATTGTATTGTTTGTTGTTTTTCTTTTGACTATTGTATTATTTGCTGTTTTTCTTTTGACTATTGTATTGTTTGTTGTTTTTCTTTTGACTATTGTATTGTTTGTTGTTTTTCTTTAGACTATTGTATTGTTTGTTGTTTTTCTTTTGACTATTGTATTGTTTGTTGTTTTTCTTTTGACTATTGTATTGTTTGTTGTTTTTCTTTTGACTATTGTATTGTTTGTTGTTTTTCTTTTGACTATTGCATTGTTCGTTGTTTTTCTTTTTATTATTGTATTATTTGTTGTTTTTCTTTAAACTATTGTATTGTTTGTTGTTTTTCTTTTGACTATTGTATTGTTTGTTGTTTTTCTTTTGACTATTGTATTGTTTGTTGTTTTTCTTTTGACTATTGTATTGTTTGTTGTTTTTCTTTTGACTATTGCATTGTTCGTTGTTTTTCTTTTTATTATTGTATTATTTGTTGTTTTTCTTTAAACTATTGTATTATTTGCTGTTTTTCTATTGACTTGTATTGTTTGTTGTTTTTCTTTAGACTATTGTATTGTTTGTTGTTTTTCTTTTGACTATTGTATTATTTGTTGTTTTTCTTTTGACTATTGTATTGTTTGTTGTTTTTCTTTTGACTATTGTATTATTTGCTGTTTTTCTTTTGACTATTGCATTGTTTGTTGTTTTTCTTTTGACTATTGTATTGTTTGTTGTTTTTCTTTTGACTTTTGTATTGTTTGTTGTTTTTCTTTAGACTATTGTATTATTTGTTGTTTTTCTTTTGACTATTGTATTGTTTGTTGTTTTTCTTTTGACTATTGTATTGTTTGTTGTTTTTCTTTTGACTATTGTATTATTTGCTGTTTTTCTTTTGACTATTGTATTGTTTGTTGTTTTTCTTTAGACTATTGTATTGTTTGTTGTTTTTCTTTTGACTATTGTATTATTTGTTGTTTTTCTTTTGACTATTGTATTGTTTGTTGTTTTTCTTTTGACTATTGTATTATTTGCTGTTTTTCTTTTGACTATTGTATTGTTTGTTGTTTTTCTTTTGACTATTGTATTGTTTGTTGTTTTTCTTTTGACTATTGTATTGTTTGTTGTTTTTCTTTAGACTATTGTATTGTTTGTTGTTTTTCTTTTGACTATTGTATTGTTTGTTGTTTTTCTTTTGACTATTGTATTGTTTGTTGTTTTTCTTTTGACTATTGTATTGTTTGTTGTTTTTCTTTTGACTATTGCATTGTTCGTTGTTTTTCTTTTTATTATTGTATTATTTGTTGTTTTTCTTTAAACTATTGTATTGTTTGTTGTTTTTCTTTTGACTATTGTATTGTTTGTTGTTTTTCTTTTGACTATTGTATTGTTTGTTGTTTTTCTTTTGACTATTGTATTGTTTGTTGTTTTTCTTTTGACTATTGTATTGTTTGTTGTTTTTCTTTTTTGACTATTGTATTGTTTGTTGTTTTTCTTTTGACTATTGTATTGTTTGATGTTTTTCTTTAGACTATTGTATTGTTTGTTGTTTTTCTTTTGACTATTGTATTGTTTGTTGTTTTTCTTTAGACATTGTATTGTTTGTTGTTTTTCTTTTGACTATTGTATTGTTTGTTGTTTGGTCTACGACTTCTGATTACTCTCTTTGGTATCTTTCTAACATTTCTTCCATCCAGTCTTTACCTACATGACTTATTGTCATCAAATTTGGTCTAAATATTGTTTTTAAACAACAAAGAAACAAAATGTATGGCCAACTAATTCAAAATAAAAGCTGCATAAAGTTTATTTTTGATAACAATAATAAAAGAAACAGTAAATTTAGTTTTTATACAACTATAATGATTTTGAATTACAATACAATCATCATCTAATAATATACAATTACCAAATATTTCAAACTATTCTTAAATGTTCCATTAATATGTAATGGTTTTGTAATATTGTTTATTTAAACATTCAATGCAAAATGTGATAAACAGGAAATATTGCATTGATGTTCAGAATGTCTAGCAACACTTTTAATTGAATGCTACAAACATATATTGATGTTCAGAATGTCTAGCAACACTTTTAATTGAATGCTACAAACATATATTGATGTTCAGAATGTCTAGCAACACTTTTAATTGAATGCTACAAACATATATTGATGTTCAGAATGTCTAGCAACACTTTTTATTGAATGCTACAAACATATATTGATGTTCAGAATATCTAGCAACACCTTTTATTGAATGCTACAAACATACATTGATGTTCAGAATGTCTAGCAACACTTTTAATTGAATGCTACAAACATACATTGATGTTCAGAATGTCTAGCAACACTTTTAATTGAATGCTACAAACATATATTGATGTTCAGAATGTCTAGCAACACTTTTAATTGAATGCTACAAACATATATTGATGTTCAGAATGTCTAGCAACACTTTTAATTTAATACTAAAAACATATATTGATGTTCAGAATGTCTAGCTACACCTTTTTATTGAACGCTACAAACATATATTGATGTTCAGAATGTCTAGCAACACTTTTAATTGAATGCTACAAACATATATTGATGTTCAGAATGTCTAGCAATACTTTTTATTGAATGCTACAAACATACATTGATGTTCAGAATGTCTAGCAACACTTTTAATTGAATGCTACAAACATATGTTGATGTTCAGAATGTCTAGCAACACTTTTAATTGAATGCTACAAACATATATTGATGTTCAGAATGTCTAGCAACACTTTTTATTGAATGCTACAAACATACATTGATGTTCAGAATGTCTAACAACACTTTTAATTTAATATTAAAAACATATATTGATGTTCAGAATGTCTAGCTACACTTTTTTATTGAACGCTACAAACCTATATTGATGTTCAGAATGTCTAGCTACACTTTTTTATTGAACGCTACAAACATATATTGATGTTCAGAATGTCTAGCAACACTTTTAATTGAATACTAAAAACATATATTGATGTTCAGAATGTCTAGCAACACTTTTTTATTGAACGCTATACAATATTGATAAATATTTAATCTTATTTATCATAAAATTAAAAAAAATCCTATCAAGTGAAATTTTGTGAATTACATGTACTACCTTATTTTATGTAAAATTAAATGCATTCCCTGTATAACAAATGCTATGTTGTTATTCTATGTCAGCGTGGCTTCATCGTCACTACATGGTATGAGATATGCTGTCTATTACCGAGTGTTATTTTTTTAGTAATAATGAAAGAATGGCAATCAAATCACTGATTACAGTTGTGTGTTAAACAGGTAAAATTTATGATTTTCTTTTAAAGATATGAAAAATTTGAAGATACCAAAGGGGTATTCAGAAACCGTTAATCAAAGGCCACAAAATACAATGGTCAAGTGAAAAAAAGGACAATAAAAACAAACAATGATCTACAAAACACTATACAGAAAATTAATGATAGCACAACACGAATTTGAACCCCACAAAAAAACATGCTCTGTTAGGGTATTCCTGTTCCACTAGTGGCACCAGTCCTAATTCATGTCTTCTTTCTTGTAGACATGACTACCACTTTCAATGATGTGTCACTAACTTTCATTGAGTTGTCAGGCATTATTTATTGTCAATTTGATTGGATAGTACAACTTCCTGTCACAAAATATGTCAAAGCATTACATTTGTCTTTTCAGAATAAAGCTTTTATAGCACATTCACATGATCACATCATTTCCCAAAAGAGGGGAGGATAGGGCACATAAAACTAGTTTAACCCCGCCAGGAAAGTGAGCAGTCATGTATTTGTGTAGTAGGATTATCAATTTTGTCTCTATGTCTACAATATTTCAATTAGAATTTAGGAATTGTTCCGACTGTGTGGTATTTTTTGTTTTTCATTTTTTTCTTTCTGAAGTTTTAAAATATATTCCATAATTATCAGGATTCAGCTATTGCATATTGTGAAATCATGTTTAATCGTGGGGTTCTAATTTTCGTGGATTTCGTGGTTCACTTAAACCACAAAAATAAAAATCCGAGGAAATACAATTTTTCCATCAATTGTTGTCTGTAGTTGTTTGGAACCACGAATTCAAGAACACAGGGATAAAAGCATTTTGTAGAAACCAGGAATTCAAGAACACAGGGATAAAAGCATTTTGTAGAAACCACGAATTCAAGAACACAGGGATAAAAGCATTTTGTAGAAACCACGAATTCAAGAACACAGGGATAAAAGCATTTTGTAGAAACCAATGAACATTGATGACAACAAATAGAAGTACTTTGACAGTATCTCAACAGATGTTTATGACAAAGTTAGAATTAACATACAGTAGTGAGGATCATGCCATCCATACCACCATGGAACCTGCAATGAACTCTCTGCATTTTGAATATTGAAAAATAAACCATGAGTAACTAAACAATGCCGAACTCATGAATGTGTGTTAGCGCACGAGTGAATTATCATCGTTGTTTAATTATGAGTGGTTTATTTTTGATATTTTGAATGAGAGAGGAGTTATAATGTTTGTTACATAGATATAACATTTTATCCTGCAATCAGTACATTTGCTGTACAAATATGCTATACGAATAAATTGTTGCTTTATTCGTACTAGACGAATAAACTTTTCGTACTATACGAATAAACTTTTCAGCCTACGAATAAACTTTCCTGGTATCCTGTAGCTATGTACAGCGGAGGGCGCAGACAAGTATGAAACTGGTACTAATGTAACGCGGACCACGAAGAAGACACCCTTGACAACATTTATGAAAGGCGAGGAATGACGCTTGTTTCTGTCCTTTTTGTTTAAATCTGACAAGTTTTCCGACTTTTTTGACATTGCAGGATAAACACAATATACGTACATTGTTGTTAAATATAAAATTCATTTGTACTCGCTGCGAAACAGGCCTGAAAAGCTCGCCAAAGGCTCACTATTCTGCCTGTTTCTAAAGCTCGTACAAATAAATTTTATATTTACCGACAATGTACATATATTGTATATGTGTTGTCTGTTCTTCTTCGATATACAGATTCTGATTGCCTCCCTTTGGTATCTTCAAACTCTTCTTCCTACACATACCTTTGTCCATCGTGTTGTCTGTTCTTCTTCGATATACAGATTCTGATTACCTCCCTTTGGTATCTTCAAACTCTTCTTCCTACACATACCTTTGTCCATCGTGTTGTCTGTTCTTCTTCGATATACAGATTCTGATTACCTCCCTTTGGTATCTTCAAACTCTTCTTCCTACACATACCTTTGTCCATCGTGTTGTCTGTTCTTCTTCGATATACAGATTCTGATTACCTCCCTTTGGTATCTTCAAACTCTTCTTACTTGCATTAATAAGAAGTTTCAAAATGGAATTTGTTTTACATTGTATTGACGATACTAAATGATATTTTAACTTGGGACAAGGTTAGTGCTGTGAGGTCAAGCAGTGAAATAAACGTGTAATAATAATAATATTATCTACAAAATGTACCTATTTATAATTTAATATTTATTAAGCATACATGTATGGAAATCAGAAAAAGATAATACTTAATTATGCTGAAAATAACAAACATGCAAAAAAAAATTAATAATAAATGGAAATACCCATAATTTATTTCCGTATATATATAAATTATACATTGATCAAGTTTATGAATTATTAAGTTGCATTTACACTGTCAAATATGTTCTTCTTATTCTCTACACACCTTACCAGTGAACCTTATTCAGTCTAAGCACCTATTAAACTCCCTTCCAATATATGAAGGATCCACAAATCATGTTTGACTACTTGCTTACAGTCAAATTTAAGCTTGGAGTGAATTTGATTAATTGATTGGTGCTTAATGCCAACTTCAGCAATATTTCAGCTATATTGTGGCATTGGAGTGAATTTGATGTAAATATTTGACTGTTATAAACACACCTTTCAAATGAACAAAAAATGATGAAAGACAGGTTTTGAAATTTAAATATTAAAATTGTTTTCTGGTCTTATTTTTTCTTGGTACACGGCCAATCTAATCCACCACAAGCTGCTGATATGATGAAATAAAGAATTATCTGAAATTATAAAAACAACAAGTCATTGAGATGTTTTATTATGATTTCCAACCATGTGTATAAATATTTGATTAAATGAACACTTATAATGAAATTTTAGGGGAACATGATGTTTTTTCATTATAGCTGAATATCAATATAACCAGCCTTGATAAATACTCAAGGGAGATAACTCATATAACCAGACTTGATATACACTCAAGGGAGATAACTCATGTATATACAGAGTATGTCAATGTATTGGACAGATCTAATAAGTTTTCTTTTAAAATGAAAATTCTCCCTGTTTTAAGAATTTGAGAAAAACAGTAAATTACATTGGTCTACAACAAATTTTACCACAAAGAATTTGGATATTGGTGAACATGAAAGTAAAATCCTTCTGAAACTTAACATTAAAAGTGACTTCTATTGCTGTTCTTTATCTGATATCATTGTTTTATCTTCAATGGTGGGCATTACTTGTACCCCAAATTAAAAGAGATGGCGATAGTCTCCAGATGAGCATTACCATTAGATTTTAGTTCCAAGTTGACTATTGTTTCACTATTATGTCTTACGATGGTCTTGTATACTATTTAATATTTGGATAATTGTTGATGCCATCAGCTCTCTTTAATAGAACTTCAGTGTTCTCCATTTTTCCTCAGTGATAGGTGGTTGTTTTTTGTTGCTGACTTTTATAGTGTTTTCATTTTTTCGTCGTTGTGCTTAAGTATGCGTAATCGTGACAAAAATAATACAAAGAATTCTTTATATTTCCAATTTAATGCTACTACTTGCTACAGCAATTTTATTTCCTTTTCAACATGTCTCTTAATTCTTTCTCTTGTAATATTCCTTAGCAAAAGAGATTTCATCACAATTTTTTTCAAAAGTTTTGATTTTTCTGTTGATTCCTTTGCTTTTTCAACCAAGATATGTCTCTTTCTAAGTTTCCCCCAATATTCATGGCTGTCCTGAAATCAAATTCTGAGTCATCCGGTCCATGTATTGAAACCATCATTAATCCTTGTAATATGGTGTTAGTCAGCCTGTTTGTTCCTCAATGTTGTCTTCACTCTGGACATACAACTAAATCCCCTTTCACATTCAATACATTAGACAAACGAGCCGTATAATTATGTAATCAGAAGTGGAAGGTGGATATTAACGTGTTCATTTTCCCAATTTTATTTTTGCATATATCAACTTAGAATCGGAACAAAATCAGTTTTTGAATTTCATAATTATAGATCAGTGTTATTTCATGGAATTTGAAAATAAAAAAAAGCATCTGAAATTACTTTATGAGCATGTATATTAGCAATTTCCGTCGATACATGTAAAAATTATTATTTTTTTTTTTTTATGTTTTACAAATATTTAATCTCCATTGTATTTTCAATTTTTGTTTTTCACAACAAAAAAAAAGAACAAAAAGTTTTTTTTCTTTTCTCATTATGACAGGTTGTACTTGTAAAATTACTTCAACATGTTTGATCTTTCATTACCCTTGTCTCGGAATGAAACCACTCGTAATTGTGTCACAAAATTAATCCTGACCCAGGGGCAAATGTACAGTTAACTTGTACTTAATTGTTTAAAGAAAGATGATCAAATATGCTAATCGAAGGATGTTATAATTTAAAAGAGAAATGTTTATACAGCACTTACATGTAAAAGTGTGTCACCGTTAGTGTATTATAGTTTGGAAGTATTTTTTTACCGGAAGTTGTTAAAATCTTTTCACAAATAAATATTTCTGTCGTTTTACAAAGTCAAATAATTCAAAAAGATTTGCATGTGGATTATAACCCATTAAAAGATATGCTCGTACTTATTTCGTCATTAAAATTGTCAACTGTCCCCTGATTCAATATACGTTTAAAGACATTCTGACGACTGTAACATAAGAGCCACATGAAATGCAACACAGGATTTTAATTGGGAACAATACGAAAGTTGGGAAAACAATGTTAATTTTCCGACCAGCTTTGAAAAATGAATGCCGGTTGGAAGAGAATCATAGATGGTCGGCGAAGCCGGCTATAACCAGCAATGGAAAACACTGAGAACTAATAGTATAAATATGACACTTTCTGTGTCATGAAGATTAGAACTAATAGTATAAATATGACACTTTCTGTGTCACGAAGATTAGAACTAATAGTATAAATATGACATTTTCTGTGTCACCAAGATTAGAACTAATAGTATAAATAAGACACTTTCTGTGTCATGAAGATTAGAACTAACAGTATAAATATGACACTTTCTGTGTCACGAAGATTAGAACTAATAGTATAAATAAGACACTTTCTGTGTCACGAAGATTAGAACTAACAGTATAAATATGACACTTTCTGTGTCACGAAGATTAGAACTAACAGTATAAATATGACACTTTCTGTGTCACGAAGATTAGAACTAACAGTATGAATATGACACTTTCTGTGTCACGAAGATTAGAACTAACAGTATGAATATAACACTTTCTGTGTCACGAAGATTAGAACTAATAGTATGAATATGACACTTTCTGTGTCACGAAGATTAGAACTAACAGTATAAATATGACACTTTCTGTGTCACGAAGATTAGAACTAACAGTATAAATATGACACTTTCTGTGTCATGAAGATTAGAACTAATAGTATAAATATGACACTTTCTGTGTAACGAAGGTTAGAACTAACAGTATAAATATGACACTTTCTGTGTCACGAAGATTAGAACTAATAGTATAAATATGACACTTTCTGTGTCACGAAGATTAGAACTAACAGTATAAATATGACACTTTCTGTGTCACGAAGATTAGAACTAACAGTATAAATATGACACTTTCTGTGTCACGAAGATTAGAACTAACAGTATAAATATGACACTTTCTGTGTCACGAAGATTAGAACTAATAGTATAAATATGACACTTTCTGTGTCACGAAGATTAGAACTAACAGTATAAATATGACACTTTCTGTGTCACGAAGATTAGAACTAACAGTATAAATATGACACTTTCTGTGTCACGAAGATTAGAACTAACAGTATAAATATGACACTTTCTGTGTCACGAAGATTGGAACTAACAGTATAAATATGACACTTTCTGTGTCACGAAGATTAGAACTAACAGTATAAATATGACACTTTCTGTGTCACGAAGATTGGAACTAATAGTATAAATATGACACTTTCTGTGTCACGAAGATTGGAACTAACAGTATAAATATGACACTTTCTGTGTCACGAAGATTGGAACAAATAGTATAAATATGACACTTTCTGTGTCACGAAGATTAGAACTAACAGTATAAATATGACACTTTCTGTGTCACGAAGATTGGAACAAATAGTATAAATATGACACTTTCTGTGTCACGAAGATTAGAACTAACAGTATAAATATGACACTTTCTGTGTCACGAAGATTTGAACTAACAGTATAAATATGACACTTTCTGTGTCACGAAGATTAGAACTAACAGTATAAATATGACACTTTCTGTGTCACGAAGATTAGAACTAACAGTATAAATATGACACTTTCTGTGTCACGAAGATTGGAACAAATAATATAAATATGACACTTTCTGTGTCACGAAGATTGGAACTAACAGTATAAATATGACACTTTCTGTGTCACGAAGATTGGAACTAACAGTATAAATATGACACTTTCTGTGTCACGAAGATTGGAACAAATAGTATAAATATGACACTTTCTGTGTCACGAAGATTAAATATATTGTGCATAATGTTCAAGATTTAGCGCTATTTATAATAACGTTATTCGATGGTTAAATGTTAGTGTTGACATGTGGAAAGCCCTTGCATGACAGCATCATTTCACAAAGAGGGAAGGTTTTGGCCCATAAAACTAGTATAACCCTGCCACTTTCTTGGAAGTGCCTGTACCAAGCCAGGAAAGTGAGTCATGTATCAACTGTGCCTCTTTCTATGATTTTAGGAATTGTTCCAACAGTGTGGTATTTTAGAATTGTTCCGACAGAGTGGTATTTTAGAATTGTTCCGACAGTGTGGTATTTTAGAATTGTTCCGACAGTGTGGTATTTTAGAATTGTGCGGACAGTGTGGTATTTTAGAATTGTTCCGACAGTGTGGTATTTTAGAATTGTTCCGACAGTGTGGTATTTTAGAATTGTTCCGACAGTGTGGTATTTTAGAATTGATCCGACAGTGTGGTATTTTAGAATTGTTCCGACAGTGTGGTATTTTAGAATTGTTCCGACAGTGTGGTATTTTAGAATTGTTCTGACAGTGTGGTATTTTAGAATTGTTCTGACAGTGTGGTATTTTAGAATTGTTCGGACAGTGTGGTATTTTAGAATTGTTCCGACAGTGTGGTATTTTAGAATTGTTCTGACAGTGTGGTATTTTAGAATTGTTCCGACAGTGTGGTATTTTAGAATTGTTCTGACAGTGTGGTATTTTAGAATTGTTCTGACAGTGTGGTATTTTAGAATTGTTCCGACAGTGTGGTATTTTAGAATTGTTCCGACAGTGTGGTATTTTAGAATTGTTCCGACAGTGTGGTATTTTAGAATTGTTCTGACAGTGTGGTATTTTAGAATTGTTCTGACAGTGTGGTATTTTAGAATTGTTCCGACAGGGTGGCATTTTAGAATTGTTCTGACAGTGTGGTATTTTAGAATTGTTCCGACAGTGTGGTATTTTAGAATTGTTCTGACAGTGTGGTATTTTAGAATTGTTCTGACAGTGTGGTATTTTAGAATTGTTCTGACAGTGTGGTATTTTTTTGTTCTCATTTGATTCTCAAACTTTATCTTCACATTTGTGTCATTTTGGATTTCAAATCAACAAAACAAAACCCATTCTTTATAAAAAAATAAAATCTCTACAGAATAAGAATTCCATGAGATTTTTGGTTTCTGAGAAGAAAATAAAGTGCATTGAAATCAGCCAATCAGAAAACATATTTGGCCCTAGGAGCCACAATGAATTTGAGAATGAATAAAGAATCACAAACAATGTTCATAGGAATAAGATTTAGCTTGTCTGGTAAGTTTGGTCCTATTTGATACATCAATTTCTAATAAGTTATTCACAGCAAAACCACTTTTCTTAAAAGTGGCAAAGTATTTATTAAAGATTTTTTTTGACATAACTTACAATAACGACAACTGCTACAATAATTGTTATCTTGACATTTTTCCACCACATCGATCGTGCCAGGTGACGACTACTTTTCTTAAATGTAACAGCCTGAAAAATAGTTGTTATCTTAAAAAAAAACCTGTAGGTATCCAATTTACTGGGCACAACACATTTCTGGAATAACCCTGATAAGGTAAGCACTTGAAGGGTTGATCATAGAGAACTAGCCAATATTGTGGCTACATGTAGGATCAAACTTCATTTGCATAAATCTGAATTTCCTCTTTACAGGGATTATCTTTGCCAAGTTTGGTTTTATTTGGTTAAGCATTTTGCAGTTTTGAAAAAGTTAACGACAAGAGATAGTAAAAGTTGACATAGACTTTAGTCAGGTTAATAAATAAAATATTAGCCTTAACTAAAGAATAGATTAATACAATGATCAAAAGAGTTTAGTCAGGTTAATAAATAAAATATTAGCCTTAACCAAAGAATAGATTAATACAATGATCAAAAGAGTTTAGTCAGGGGAATTAATAAAATATTAGTTTTAACCAAAGATTAATACAACGTTCAAAAGAGTTTTTACCATGCCATAGTATACACGAACTCGTTATGGGGAAGTCAAAGGTCGCCCAATGTTCCATTTCAAATTAGCACTCCTTATATATCATAGCAGAGTATTTGTATTATCAGTGTGAATTTAGTAAACAATGAACAAACAATATTCTTATTTCAAGTTATCCAACAAAATGACTTATCTGAGTGATATAACCAGGTTAGACTGTACAATAAAGATTTTATAATACATTATTATACTTACATTAGCTTGAAGATCCTCAGTTTTATCAACAAGTAACTCCAATCTTTCTCCTCTGTCTGCAATTTGATCTGAAAAAAAAACAACAATTTGTTCTTCTTTTTCAAATATACATGTAAAATTAAAACAACTATTAACAGAGATTTATGTCTAGCCTGCCCTCTGCAAATTGTTTAGGTGAAATATTTTTCTGGGAATAAACTAAATTGATGTACCATGAAACAGAAACTGAGTTAAACTGACATATGCATTAATATACACATACACTTTCCATGACCAATGTTTGGATCAAATATGGTGAGTCTAGGTTGTATGGTAATAGAGAAAATGACCTAATTACAAAATAACTTGACATTGTTAATGCTGTTAACAGAAAAGTAATACCTATATCTCACCTTCAGCGACCATCATCGTAAGCCAGACAAAAATGATACATTTTATTTACTTGTGTATTGTTATTACACATTTAAGCCATTTTTCAGATATATTGTTACTACATAATTAGTGCCCCTCTTATAAGGCCATTCTTTCTGCCATGAACAATTTGTCTTATAAGAATGATGGACTCTCTCTTGAGGCAGACAATTTAATACTATATCATTATTTCAGTGCATCTGAAATCTGGCCTTGAAAATGAAGTGGATCTTGTTTGGGAATGACCAAATACATTGAAAACTAGAGGCTCAGCACTGAGCTGAGCCTGTGTCGCTCACCTTTCATTCTGCTTTGAGTAAACTTAATACAGAACTTTCCATAGGTGCTTCTCACCAAATTTCAGCTCATTTTGGCCAAGCTGTTTCAGAGAAGAAGATTTTTAGAAATCGACCAATCTAAAACAAGAATTGCCTGTGGCAGCCATGTTTGTTAATGGATCAAGACGAAATGAGCAATCTCTATAGAGGACCTTCCATAGATGCTTCTTTTCAAGTTTCGTATCATTTGGCCAAGCTGTTTCAGAGGAAAAGCTGTTTTAGAAATCGACCAATAAAAAACAAGAACTGCCTAAGATGGCCATATTTGTTAACGGATCAAAATGGAATGAGCAATTCCCATAGGAGATCTTCCATAGATGCTTCCTACCACGTTTCGGTCCATTTACCCAAGCTGTTTCAGAGTAGAAGATTTTTAGAAATCGACCGATCAGAAAAAAGAATTATCTGTGGTGGCCATGTTTGTTAATGGATCGGGACTAAATGAGCAATCTTTATAGAGAACCTTCCATAGATGCTTCCTACCAAGTTCTGTTTCATTTGGCAAAGCAGTTTCACAGGAGAACATTTTTTAGAAATCAACCAATCAGAAACAAGAATTATCTGTGGTGGCCATGTTTGATAATGGATCAGGACGAAATGAGCAATCGCAACAGAGGACTTTCCATAGATGCTTCCTACCATGTTTCGGTTCATTTGACCAAACGGTTTCAGAGGAGAAGAATCTAAAAAATCAGCCAATCAGAAACAAGAATCGCCTGTGGTGGCCATGTTTGTAACGGATCGGCATGGAATGAGCAATCTTTATAGAGGACCTTCCATAGATGCTTCCTACCACGTTTCGGATCATTTGGCCAAGCGGTTTCAGAGGAAAAGATTTTTAGAAATCGACCAATCAGAAACAAAAATTGCCTGTGACGGCCATGTTTGTACATGGATCGGGACGAAATTAGCACTCTTTATCAGTGTTCTCCATTTTTGCTCAGTGATAGGTGGTTGTTTTTTGTTGCTGACTTTTATAGTGTGTTTTCATTTTTTCGCCGTTGCGCTTAAGTACGCGTAATCGCGACAAAAATAAAACTTTATATTTCCAATTTTATGCTACTACTTGCTACAGCAATTTTATTTCCTTTTCAACATGTCTCTTAATTCTTTCTCTTGTAATTTTCCTTAGTAAAAGAGATTTCATCACAATTTTTTTCAAAAGTTTTGATTTTTCTGTTGATTCCTTTGCTTTTTCAACCAAGATATGTCTCTTTCTAAGTTTCCCCCAAATGTTCATGGCTGTCCTGAAATCAAATTCTGAGTCATCCGGTCCATGTATTGAAACCATCATTAATCCTTGTAATATGGTGTTAGTCAGCCTGTTTGTTCCTCAATGTTGTCTTCAATCTGGACATACAACTGAATCCCCTTTCACATTCAATACATTAGACAAACGAGCTGTATAATTATGTAATCAGAAGTGGAACGTGGATATTAAAGTGTTGATTTTCTCTTTTTTTTTTTTTTGCATACATTGTATCAACTTCGAATCGGAACAAAATCAGTTTTTGAATTTCATAATTATAGATCAGTGTTATTTCATGGAATTTGAAAATTAAACAAAGCATCTGAAATTACTTTATGAGCATGTATATTCAGGGCTCCCACTACTTTGAAATCAGAGGGAGAAGTGACTTCTCTTTTAGGTGCTGACAAAAGAGAAGTGAGAGACAACAGGGAGAAGTGGTGAGAGTACAGGGAGAAGTCAAAATATTTCTCTAATTGTACCACTTTCACATTCACGGGGCATTATCGTGGCATTTCGTATGTTATAATGTACTTGTTATCCATTAAGGTATATTCAGTAGTTGTTTAATTCCTTGTTTTTGTTAGCATATCATCTCTCTGATTTACATATATCCTTGTATTTGTTTTTTGTTTGTTTGTATTAAGTAAACCCTTTTCAGATTCTTTGTTAATGTCTTGCAGATGATAAAGGCACATATATGATAGTCAACTATTGTCCAATAAATAATAAATAAATGAAATTGAATAATAAATTTTATTTCGACATCAGTATTGTTTCAAACAAGTCACACATAGATAAAATGACAAAACATTAGATAAGATAAATATATGCAATAAAAAAAAACACAATACACTACCTACTGATGTTTACCTTTCAGGGTTCATACACCTTTTTTGTGAGAAAATTCCATGACTTTTCAAGGACTTTTCCAGGATTTTTTTAGTTTTTCCAGGACCAACTTTAAGCAAACTGTCAACGAGTATAAGTGAAATTTTGAGTAATCACATTATTTATCATGTTCTAACCTTTGTATATGAGCATATAAGAAATTATCCATCATAAACAGCACACTTGGTAGCCATTTATGCCAACGTGACCTGAACTACCATCAAAATGGAAGTCGCCCATTGGACAATGAGACAATTACAACCCTTTCAGTTTTCTATTTAAATTTATAACTTAATTCTAGTATACGTAGCTTGGATGTCCAGCTGTTGTTTTTTTTTAAGTTGTTGAATTAGAGATTCATCATAATAAAAGAACATATATATCTTTTTTTTTATCTTTCTTTTGATTGATTCCATCAAATATGGACGGATTCCAAAGACTGCCAAAGAGCATGATTCGGTTCTCCAAGGGTCATTTGTTTGCTATCATATTGTCCGAAAACATACTCTGAAAAACCTGTACAATGTCTGTATAACTTATGAAAGAAAAGTGGCTTTTTACCATGTTTAATGTCAAAATTATATCTCCACTTTTATGAAATCTGTTGTTGCCATAGACTCCTCCAAGGACACTGGCTGGTTCCACTTGATTATTAACCCACACTGACAGTCTCAAACTGCTTCTTTGTTTTTTTATATGTTCAGAGTGTATTGTTGAATAAATGTGACTTTTAAGTCCACTCTTCCTCCTATATTACTGATGTTAATATCCTTTATACACACATTACATGATGCAGCTTTAAATTTGTTCTGTATTTAAGACAGACACTTATATTCTGGCTTCTCAAGCCATTTAATTTTAAAAGAAGAGTTTCCAGCCATTTTGTGGCAAAAACTACAACATGCTGTATTTGTATGTGGAAGCTGTCATTTTTAAAATATGGAAATACACACCTCATAAGTGAGCTATATTATAAAATTGGTAGATGATTTATTTTTAGAAAAATCATGTTTAGTGTTCCTCTGGGCTCTTCTTCAAGGGCAGTTTCACCCATATTCGAAAAATAAAATTCCTTTTGACCAAATGAGCCTTTTGCTTTGCTCTCACTACTTCCCACATCCAACCATCTTTTTATATTCAGGGTTATCTAATCACTTGATCTGAAAATGGCAGTTGCCTGACATTTTAAAAGCCAAAAGTACGTTTTCCAATATCTGGTTTCCTACTGCAACACCGCTTAATGTAACCCGAATAATCCAGTCGTTATATTACGCTCCCACTAGTCGCTACATTAACGCCTGGATGCATTCATTGAAAAAATCTGTCAAACCGGAAATAGTAAATCGCTATGACTTATGGGTATTACGACATAAAATAGGAGGAGCTAAAGTGTTTGTAAATAATGTCCAATGGAGCGATCAGATGATGTAATGTTGTATGCAATACACATATCCAGATAAATACAACCAAACATGAAATAAAACTTAAATGAATAATTACTATTTTTTAAATATTAAAACATAATGAATTTTATTTCAAAGTTGGAAAGTAAATAAAAGCTTGAATTGAATTCACTCTTATAATGATTTTCTAATTTCATTTAAAATAAAGATTTAAAAAAAAATTATTTTATGATACTGATGGCTGATTAAAATTGTTTGTCATGCATTAGCTGTCAGTTGTAATATACAGGATGTAACCAATATACAGGAAGAGCTCCTACTGTGAAGCCATCTATTTTGAGATACCATTCAATGAAAATAACAACCTGACCATATAATAAGAATAAGAATTAGATGAGAAATTAAAATTGATAGAAGGCAAGGATTTATATAATTAACACATTAAGTCACATTTCATTTATTTAGGCTAACTTGGGTCAGCTATCAATTAAAAAGACAAAATTGGTTTAAAAAAAAAATCAGTCTAATAAGTATTTACCTAAATAACGATATTGTGATGGGTATTTCTTAATAAATAATATTAAAAATCATTTTAATTTATGAAATAATCAACTTTCTGTTTACATATTTATTTTCAATAAAATTTCTTTATTATTTCATCCCATTTTCCTTAATTTAACTTGTGCATATCCATATTTATACAATCTTATGTTAACGGCAAGTTACGTGTGTCGACCCTATACATATACTATTATTATCCACAATAAATTCAGGAAAAAGAGATGAAATAATAAAGAAATTTTATTGAAAATAAATAAGTACTCAGAAAAGGGGTAGTAATTCCGTGCTACGGGTGCCTTTGTATTTGGCTGTATGAGAATAAAGATATACAATAATGCTAACAATAATCATAAAAAGTCACTTTTATTGTCCCACATACATTACAAAAATACATGTTAGATGTGTATTGTGACATTTTAGCAAATTTAGATTAAAACATAAAAACTTCAAAAAATTATTACACAGTGTTTTATTTTTTAAAATCTTTAAAGATTTGTGAATCTATGGCATTTAAATCATAATTATGAGAATAAAGGTGTATTTGTTTTCTAAATATGCAAAGGCACGTGCACAATTATTCTCCGTGTTTGTTTTGTCAATATTTACAAACAGAAGTAAAGGAAGTCACTAATGCGCATACGCCCTAATATCTGACATTTGATTGGTCGGCTGAACCAGACAGCAGCTGATGGATTTTTACCATTAAGAGCGTTCAAGCCCTCATCCAGCGATAGTGCCGATAGAGGGTGCAGTATTATTCGAGTTACGCTTAATGCAGGAAACTGTAGTACATTAGGAAACCAGTCTATACATCCGATTGCATATTTTTACAAATAATTTTAAAGAAACGAACTTAAAATCTTTATTTTACATTTACCGCAACTGGTGCCTTGTTTCAAGTACGTCTAAAGGAAACAGTTACGACAGAAATCGGGAGAATCTCTTAATTTTAGATGTTTGAATACATTTAATAATGATTACAGCTCAAATAATAATTTTCCATGACTATTCAAGGACTTTACGATAAAATGACTTTTAAAGGCCTTTATTTTACAAAATAAAAATCCATGACTTTTCCAGGATTCCATGACCCGTACGAACCCTGACCTTTGTTCTTTTAAATAAATTTACTCACCTTCTTTGATCTACGTATACAAATACAATCAAACAATCGACCAAGCTATATCACATTATCACAAGCTGTGAAATTGCTAATTATTTAATCAAATTTTAATGAGTGTATATTATTTATATTGCTTCTCTTTAATCACTGATTGATATTAATTAAGAAACTAATCATATCCACAAAGTTAACAATCCCTTTGGATAGCCGACATAAAACCCCAAATAAATTAAATGAAACAATACCGACATTATTTTCCAGAGTACGGATCCATAGTACAGTTTATAGTATATTCATAACTGTTTCGATTACGTCCCTTTACAATGGCGGTTTGAAAAACAGAAATTTTGAAGTAAAAATATACCGATGTTTTACTGTTAAAACAGTTAAAATTAGCAAAGCGACTTGGTAAAATTACAGGGCGACTTCCACTTCTCTTTTGGCCCTAGTACAAAGCGAAGTGAGCAGCCACAAGGCGACTTCTTCGCCCTCCAACGTGAGCCCTGATATTAGCCAGCCACAAGGCGACTTCTTCGCCCTCCAACGTGAGCCCTGATATTAGCAATTTACGTTAATACATGTAAAAAAAAAATTTGTTTTTTTATGTTTTACAAATATTTAATTTCCATTTTATTTTCAATTTTTGTTTTTCACAACTAAAAAAAGAACAAAAAGTTTTGTTTTTATCTCATTATTACAGGTTGTACTTGTAAAATTACTTCAACATGTTCGATCTTTCATTACCCTTGTCTCGGATTGAAACCACTCGTAATTGTGTCACAAAATTAATCCCGACCCAGGGGCAAATGTACAGTTAACTTGTACTTAATTGTTTAAAGAAAGATGATCAAATATGCTAATCGAAGGATGTTATAATTTAAAAGAGAAATGTTTATACAGCACTTACATGTAAAAGTGTGTCACCGCTAGTGTATTATAGTATGGAAGTATTTTTTTACCGGAAGTTGTTAAAATCTTTTCATAGATAAATATTTCTGTCGTTTTACAAAGTCAAATAATTCAAAAACATGTGCATGTGGATTATAACCCATTAAAATGTATGCTCGTACTTATTTCGTCATTAAAATTGTCAACTGTCCCCTGATTCAATATACGCTTAAAGACATTCTGACGATTGTAACATAAGAGCCACATGAAATGCAACACAGGATTTTAATTGGGATCAATACACAAGTTGGGAAAACAATGTTAATTTTCCGACCAGCTATGAAAAATGAATGCCGTTCGGAAGAGAATTATAGCTGGTCGGCGAAGCTGGCTATAATAAGCAATGGAGAACACTGTTTATAGAGAACCGCCCATAGATGCTTCCTACTAAGTTTCGGTTCATTTGGCCAAGTGGTTTCAGAGGAGAAGAATTTAAAAAATCAGCCAATCAGAAACAAGAGTCACCTGTGGCGGCCATGCTTGTTAACAGATCGGGACGAAATTAGCAATCTTTACAGAGGACCTTCCATAGATGCTTCCTACCATTTGGCTAAGCGGTTTCAGAGGAGAAGATTTTAAAAAATCTGTACAGAGATAAATGGATTTTGAATACAGATATATATATTTAAACAAGAGTTATCTTTCTTTTCACAGAAGATATTTTAGAAATCAAGCAATCAAGCAATCTGAAACAACAATTGCCTGTGGCGGCCATGTTTGTTAACTAATCGGGACAAAATGAGCAATATTTATAGAGGACCTTCCATAGATGCTTCCTACCAAGTTTCGGTTCATTTGGACAAGTGGTTTCAGAGGAGAAGATTTTTTTAAATCGGTCTATCAGAAACAAGAATTGCCTGTGGCAGCCATGTTTGTTAATGGATCGGGACGAAATGAGCAATCTCTATAGAGGACCTTCCATAGATGCTTCCTACCAAATTTCAGTTCATTTGGGAAAGCAGTTTCAGAGGAGAATATTTTGTAGAAATCAACCAATCAGAAACAAGAATTGACTGTGGCGGCCATGTTTGTTAACGGATCGGAACTAAATGAGCAAACTTTATAGAGGACCTTCCAAGGATGCATCCTACCAAGTTTTGATTCATTTGGCCAGGCGGTTTCAGAGGAGAAGATTTGTTTAGAAATCAACCCAATCAGAAACAAGAATGGCCTGTGGCATCCATGTTTGTAAACGGATCGGGACGAAATGAGCAATCTTTATAGAGGACCTTCCATAGATGCTTCCTACCAAGTTTCGGTTCATTTGGCCAAACAGTTTCAGAGGAGAAGATTTTTAAAAATCGGCCAATCAGAAACAAGAATTGCCTGTGGCGGCCATGTTTGTTAATGGATCGGAACAAAATGAGCAATCTTTATAAAGGACCTACTATAGATGCTTCTTACCAAGTTTCAGTTCATTTGGTTGAGGGGCTTCAGAGGAGAAGATTAAAATGTGAAAAGTTAATGGACGACAAGACGACGGACGTTGGATGCCAAGTGATGGCAAAAGCTCACATTGCCTTTGGCAAGGTGAGCTAAAAAGAGGGGGACAACTCTATTTCAGATTTTGAACAAGATTTCAGAAAAGCATAAAATAATTGCCATACCAATATTTCTGACCATGATTCCTTTTAATTCATCAACCTGGGCTTCCACTTTTTCAACATTATCTTTTTCTTTGTGTTCAGTTAATGATCTCTGAAATTAAAGACAAATTAAAATACATATATATATATATATAATACAGGCAAGACTGATCATCATAAATTTAAAGATAAAATTCATAAATACAAAGACAAAATTCATAAATACAAAGATAAAATTCATAAATACAAAGATAAAATTCATAAATACAAAGATAAAATAGACAATTAATAATTAAGAGATAAAATAAATGTGAAGACATTATTTGAAATTTAGTTTTTGTTGGAGGGATTAACGAAAAAATTTGCAAATCCAGAGGATTTTGTTATCTTGCAGTATACAGGATGTGCTAATTCAGACTTGATTATTATAAGAATGCTATTTCTGTCCTACTTTTTTTTTAATTTTCTTCTAAATAATGCATTGTTTACTAAAAGAGGAAGTTGAAGAACATTTTACATGCATTACTTAATATATTAAACATAAAATTTACCAGTTATAAACAAAGAGTAAGTTGTACCTGTCCAATATCTATGGCAATGTATTTGCATCAAAATAAATATTTATGGCTGGAATTAATTGTTTATGTCCTTCCAGAAACCACATCGGCTAACCAATAAATATCTTACAGTGGCTATCAAAAAATAGAATTATGTCTTGCCATAAATATTCTTATTTGACACCATTACCTTGCCATAAAAATGGAACGGTTACTATTTCATGCTGACATAAGCTACATCAGGTAGCAGAATTTATTTATTTATTTATATACCATCTGTGATGCAATCACTCTTGAGAATTCACTGTTCATGGAATATGGAAGAGCTGTTTGTGCTCGAACACCATACTGAGTTTGAAATCTGAAATTAACATAAAATATGCAAATCATTGTACATTTTGTTGTGTGAATTCTTGATTGATTTGAAAACAGTTTCCTGCTGTAAGTATTTCACAATAAAGTGAAACAAATGAAATGTGCTTTGTTTGTTTTTTAATTACATTAATTTAATTTGTATCAATGATATCTATGCTTATTTATTTGTGCATTATATCATGATTGATTGATTAGAATTTAACGACAACTTCAGCAGTATTTCACCTATATCGTGTAGCATGTGTATTATATTGTAAAAGTATTTGTAATTTGATATGAATTATGCATGTACATACAATGTATTTATTGGTGAGAAGATGCAGTACGTTACTTGTCTTTAACATTATTAATTCCTTGTACTTATTTATGTAGAAACACATCAATGATGTAATGGTTAGCATTCTCTCTTTAACATTATTAATTCCTTGTACTTATTTATGTAGAAACACATCAATGATGTAATGGTTAGCGTTCTCTCTTTAACATTATTAATTCCTTGTACTTATTTATGTAGAAACACATCAATGATGTAATGGTTAGCATTCTCTCTTTAACATTATTAATTCCTTGTACTTATTTATGTAGAAACACATCAATGATGTAATGGTTAGAGTTCTCTCTTTAACATTATTAATTCCTTGTACTTATTTATGTAGAAACACATCAATGATGTAATGGTTAGCGTTCTCTCTTTAACATTATTAATTCCTTGTACTTATTTATGTAGAAACACATCAATGATGTAATGGTTAGCATTCTCTCTTTAACATTATTAATTCCTTGTACTTATTTATGTAGAAACACATCAATGATGTAATGGTTAGCATTCTCTCTTTAACATTATTAATTCCTTGTACTTATTTATGTAGAAACACATCAATGATGTAATGGTTAGCATTCTCTCTTTAACATTATTAATTCCTTGTACTTATTTATGTAGAAACACATCAATGATGTAATGGTTAGCGTTCTCTCTTTAACATTATTAATTCCTTGTACTTATTTATGTAGAAACACATCAATGATGTAATGGTTAGCATTCTCTCTTTAACATTATTAATTCCTTGTACTTATTTATGTAGAAACACATCAATGATGTAATGGTTAGCATTCTCTCTTTAACATTATTAATTCCTTGTACTTATTTATGTAGAAACACATCAATGATGTAATGGTTAGCATTCTCTCTTTAACATTATTAATTCCTTGTACTTATTTATGTAGAAACACATCAATGATGTAATGGTTAGAGTTCTCTCTTTAACATTATTTAATTCCTTGTACTTATTTATGTAGAAACACATCAATGATGTAATGGTTAGCGTTCTCTCTTTAACATTATTAATTCCTTGTACTTATTTATGTACAAACGCATCAATGATGTAATGGTTAGCGTTTTCTCTTTAACATTATTAATTTCTTGTACTTATTTATGTAGAAACACATCAATGATGTAATGGTTAGAGTTCTCTCTTTAACATTATTAATTCCTTGTACTTATTTATGTAGAAACACATCAATGATGTAATGGTTAGCGTTCTCTCTTTAACATTATTAATTCCTTGTACTTATTTATGTAGAAACACATCAATGATGTAATGGTTAGCATTCTCTCTTTAACATTATTAATTCCTTGTACTTATTTATGTAGAAACACATCAATGATGTAATGGTTAGCATTCTCTCTTTAACATTATTAATTCCTTGTACTTATTTATGTAGAAACACATCAATGATGTAATGGTTAGCGTTCTCTCTTTAACATTATTAATTCCTTGTACTTATTTATGTAGAAACACATCAATGATGTAATGGTTAGCATTCTCTCTTTAACATTATTAATTCCTTGTACTTATTTATGTAGAAACACATCAATGATGTAATGGTTAGAGTTCTCTCTTTAACATTATTTAATTCCTTGTACTTATTTATGTAGAAACACATCAATGATGTAATGGTTAGCGTTCTCTCTTTAACATTATTAATTCCTTGTACTTATTTATGTACAAACGCATCAATGATGTAATGGTTAGCGTTTTCTCTTTAACATTATTAATTTCTTGTACTTATTTATGTAGAAACACATCAATGATGTAATGGTTAGAGTTCTCTCTTTAACATTATTAATTCCTTGTACTTATTTATGTAGAAACACATCAATGATGTAATGGTTAGCGTTCTCTCTTTAACATTATTAATTCCTTGTACTTATTTATGTAGAAACACATCAATGATGTAATGGTTAGCATTCTCTCTTTAACATTATTAATTCCTTGTACTTATTTATGTAGAAACACATCAATGATGTAATGGTTAGCATTCTCTCTTTAACATTATTAATTCCTTGTACTTATTTATGTAGAAACACATCAATGATGTAATGGTTAGCGTTCTCTCTTTAACATTATTAATTCCTTGTACTTATTTATGTAGAAACACATCAATGATGTAATGGTTAGCATTCTCTCTTTAACATTATTAATTCCTTGTACTTATTTATGTAGAAACACATCAATGATGTAATGGTTAGCATTCTCTCTTTAACATTATTAATTCCTTGTACTTATTTATGTAGAAACACATCAATGATGTAATGGTTAGCGTTCTCTCTTTAACATTATTAATTCCTTGTACTTATTTATGTAGAAACACATCAATGATGTAATGGTTAGCATTCTCTCTTTAACATTATTAATTCCTTGTACTTATTTATGTAGAAACACATCAATGATGTAATGGTTAGCGTTCTCTCTTTAACATTATTAATTCCTTGTACTTATTTATGTACAAACGCATCAATGATGTAATAGTTAGCGTTTTCTCTTTAACATTATTAATTTCTTGTACTTATTTATGTAGAAACACATCAATGATGTAATGGTTAGCGTTCTCTCTTTAACATTATTAATTCCTTGTACTTATTTATGTAGAAACACATCAATGATGTAATGGTTACCATTCTCTCTTTAACATTATTAATTCCGTGTACTTATTTATGTAGAAACGCATCAATGATGTAATGGTTAGCGTTCTCTCTTTAACATTATTAATTCCTTGTACTTATTTATGTAGAAACACATCAATGATGTAATGGTTAGAGTTCTCTCTTTAACATTATTAATTCCTTGTACTTATTTATGTAGAAATGCATCAATGATGTAATGGTTAGCGTTCTCTCTTTAACATTATTAATTCCTTGTACTTATTTATGTAGAAACGCATCAATGATGTAATGGTTAGAGTTCTCTCTTTAACATTATTAATTCCTTGTACTTATTTATGTAGAAATGCATCAATGATGTAATGGTTAGCGTTCTCTCTTTAACATTATTAATTCCTTGTACTTATTTATGTAGAAACGCATCAATGATGTAATGGTTAGAATTCTCTCTTTAACATTATTAATTCCTTGTACTTATTTATGTAGAAATGCATCAATGATGTAATGGTTAGCGTTCTCTCTTTAACATTATTAATTCCTTGTACTTATTTATGTAGAAACGCATCAATGATGTAATGGTTAGAGTTCTCTCTTTAACATTATTAATTCCTTGTACTTATTTATGTAGAAATGCATCAATGATGTAATGGTTAGCGTTCTCTCTTTAACATTATTAATTCCTTGTACTTATTTATGTAGAAACACATCAATGATGTAATGGTTAGCGTTCTCTCTTTAACATTATTAATTCCTTGTACTTATTTATGTAGAAACACATCAATGATGTAATGGTTAGCGTTTTCTCTTTAACATTATTAATTCCTTGTACTTATTTATGTAGAAACACATCAATGATGTAATGGTTAGCGTTTTCTCTTTAACATTATTAATTCCTTGTACTTATTTATGTAGAAACACATCAATGATGTAATGGTTAGCGTTCTCTCTTTAACATTATTAATTCCTTGTACTTATTTATGTACAAACGCATCAATGATGTAATGGTTAGCGTTTTCTCTTTAACATTATTAATTCCTTGTACTTATTTATATAGAAACACATCAATGATGTAATGGTTAGCATTCTCTCTTTAACATTATTAATTCCTTGTACTTATTTATGTAGAAACACATCAATGATGTAATGGTTAGCGTTCTCTCTTTAACATTATTAATTCCTTGTACTTATTTATGTAGAAACACATCAATGATGTAATGGTTAGCATTCTCTCTTTAACATTATTAATTCCTTGTACTTATTTATGTAGAAACACATCAATGATGTAATGGTTAGCATTCTCTCTTTAACATTATTAATTCCTTGTACTTATTTATGTAGAAACACATCAATGATGTAATGGTTAGCGTTCTCTCTTTAACATTATTAATTCCTTGTACTTATTTATGTAGAAACACATCAATGATGTAATGGTTAGCATTCTCTCTTTAACATTATTAATTCCTTGTACTTATTTATGTAGAAACACATCAATGATGTAATGGTTAGCATTCTCTCTTTAACATTATTAATTCCTTGTACTTATTTATGTAGAAACACATCAATGATGTAATGGTTAGCGTTCTCTCTTTAACATTATTAATTCCTTGTACTTATTTATGTAGAAACACATCAATGATGTAATGGTTAGCATTCTCTCTTTAACATTATTAATTCCTTGTACTTATTTATGTAGAAACACATCAATGATGTAATGGTTAGCGTTCTCTCTTTAACATTATTAATTCCTTGTACTTATTTATGTACAAACGCATCAATGATGTAATAGTTAGCGTTTTCTCTTTAACATTATTAATTTCTTGTACTTATTTATGTAGAAACACATCAATGATGTAATGGTTAGCGTTCTCTCTTTAACATTATTAATTCCTTGTACTTATTTATGTAGAAACACATCAATGATGTAATGGTTACCATTCTCTCTTTAACATTATTAATTCCTTGTACTTATTTATGTAGAAACGCATCAATGATGTAATGGTTAGCGTTCTCTCTTTAACATTATTAATTCCTTGTACTTATTTATGTAGAAACACATCAATGATGTAATGGTTAGAGTTCTCTCTTTAACATTATTAATTCCTTGTACTTATTTATGTAGAAATGCATCAATGATGTAATGGTTAGCGTTCTCTCTTTAACATTATTAATTCCTTGTACTTATTTATGTAGAAACGCATCAATGATGTAATGGTTAGAGTTCTCTCTTTAACATTATTAATTCCTTGTACTTATTTATGTAGAAATGCATCAATGATGTAATGGTTAGCGTTCTCTCTTTAACATTATTAATTCCTTGTACTTATTTATGTAGAAACGCATCAATGATGTAATGGTTAGAGTTCTCTCTTTAACATTATTAATTCCTTGTACTTATTTATGTAGAAATGCATCAATGATGTAATGGTTAGCGTTCTCTCTTTAACATTATTAATTCCTTGTACTTATTTATGTAGAAACACATCAATGATGTAATGGTTAGAGTTCTCTCTTTAACATTATTAATTCCTTGTACTTATTTATGTAGAAATGCATCAATGATGTAATGGTTAGCGTTCTCTCTTTAACATTATTAATTCCTTGTACTTATTTATGTAGAAACACATCAATGATGTAATGGTTAGCGTTCTCTCTTTAACATTATTAATTCCTTGTACTTATTTATGTAGAAACACATCAATGATGTAATGGTTAGCGTTTTCTCTTTAACATTATTAATTCCTTGTACTTATTTATGTAGAAACACATCAATGATGTAATGGTTAGCGTTTTCTCTTTAACATTATTAATTCCTTGTACTTATTTATGTAGAAACACATCAATGATGTAATGGTTAGCGTTCTCTCTTTAACATTATTAATTCCTTGTACTTATTTATGTACAAACGCATCAATGATGTAATGGTTAGCGTTTTCTCTTTAACATTATTAATTCCTTGTACTTATTTATATAGAAACACATCAATGATGTAATGGTTAGCATTCTCTCTTTAACATTATTAATTCCTTGTACTTATTTATGTAGAAACACATCAATGATGTAATGGTTAGCGTTCTCTCTTTAACATTATTAATTCCTTGTACTTATTTATGTAGAAACACATCAATGATGTAATGGTTAGCATTCTCTCTTTAACATTATTAATTCCTTGTACATATTTATGTAGAAACACATCAATGATGTAATGGTTAGCATTCTCTCTTTAACATTATTAATTCCTTGTACTTATTTATGTAGAAACACATCAATGATGTAATGGTTAGCATTCTCTCTTTAACATTATTAATTCCTTGTACTTATTTATGTAGAAACACATCAATGATGTAATGGTTAGTATTCTCTCTTTAACATTATTAATTCCTTGTACTTATTTATGTAGAAACACATCAATGATGTAATGGTTAGCGTTCTCTCTTTAACATTATTAATTCCTTGTACTTATTTATGTACAAACGCATCAATGATGTAATGGTTAGCGTTTTTTCTTTAACATTATTAATTTCTTGTACTTATTTATGTAGAAACACATCAATGATGTAATGGTTAGCGTTCTCTCTTTAACATTATTAATTCCTTGTACTTATTTATGTAGAAACACATCAATGATGTAATGGTTAGCATTCTCTCTTTAACATTATTAATTCCTTGTACTTATTTATGTAGAAATGCATCAATGATGTAATGGTTAGCATTCTCTCTTTAACATTATTAATTCCTTGTACTTATTTATGTAGAAATGCATCAATGATGTAATGGTTAGCATTCTCTCTTTAACATTATTAATTCCTTGTACTTATTTATGTAGAAACACATCAATGATGTAATGGTTAGCATTCTCTCTTTAACATTATTAATTCCTTGTACTTATTTATGTAGAAACACATCAATGATGTAATGTTAGCGTTCTCTCTTTAACATTATTAATTCCTTGTACTTATTTATGTAGAAATGCATCAATGATGTAATGGTTAGAGTTCTCTCTTTAACATTATTAATTCCTTGTACTTATTTATGTACAAACGCATCAATGATGTAATGGTTAGCGTTTTCTCTTTAACATTATTAATTTCTTGTACTTATTTATGTAGAAACACATCAATGATGTAATGGTTAGCGTTCTCTCTTTAACATTATTAATTCCTTGTACTTATTTATGTAGAAACACATCAATGATGTAATGGTTACCATTCTCTCTTTAACATTATTAATTCCTTGTACTTATTTATGTAGAAACGCATCAATGATGTAATGGTTAGCATTCTCTCTTTAACATTATTAATTCCTTGTACTTATTTATGTAGAAATGCATCAATGATGTAATGGTTAGCATTCTCTCTTTAACATTATTAATTCCTTGTACTTATTTATGTAGAAACACATCAATGATGTAATGGTTAGCATTCTCTCTTTAACATTATTAATTCCTTGTACTTATTTATGTAGAAACACATCAATGATGTAATGGTTAGCGTTCTCTCTTTAACATTATTAATTCCTTGTACTTATTTATGTAGAAACACATCAATGATGTAATGGTTAGAGTTCTCTCTTTAACATTATTAATTCCTTGTACTTATTTATGTAGAAATGCATCAATGATGTAATGGTTAGCGTTCTCTCTTTAACATTATTAATTCCTTGTACTTATTTATGTAGAAACGCATCAATGATGTAATGGTTAGAGTTCTCTCTTTAACATTAATAATTCCTTGTACTTATTTATGTAGAAATGCATCAATGATGTAATGGTTAGCGTTCTCTCTTTAACATTATTAATTCCTTGTACTTATTTATGTAGAAACGCATCAATGATGTAATGGTTAGAGTTCTCTCTTTAACATTATTAATTCCTTGTACTTATTTATGTAGAAATGCATCAATGATGTAATGGTTAGCGTTCTCTCTTTAACATTATTAATTCCTTGTACTTATTTATGTAGAAACGCATCAATGATGTAATGGTTAGAGTTCTCTCTTTAACATTATTAATTCCTTGTACTTATTTATGTAGAAATGCATCAATGATGTAATGGTTAGCGTTCTCTCTTTAACATTATTAATTCCTTGTACTTATTTATGTAGAAACACATCAATGATGTAATGGTTAGCGTTCTCTCTTTAACATTATTAATTCCTTGTACTTATTTATGTAGAAACACATCAATGATGTAATGGTTAGCGTTTTCTCTTTAACATTATTAATTCCTTGTACTTATTTATGTAGAAACACATCAATGATGTAATGGTTAGCGTTTTCTCTTTAACATTATTAATTTCTTGTACTTCTTTATGTAGAAACACATCAATGATGTAATGGTTAGAGTTCTCTCTTTAACATTATTAATTCCTTGTACTTATTTATGTAGAAACACATCAATGATGTAATGGTTAGCGTTCTCTCTTTAACATTATTAATTCCTTGTATTTATTTATGTAGAAACACATCAATGATGTAATGGTTAGCATTCTCTCTTTAACATTATTAATTCCTTGTACTTATTTATATAGAAACACATCAATGATGTAATGGTTAGCATTCTCTCTTTAACATTATTAATTCCTTGTACTTATTTATGTAGAAACACATCAATGATGTAATGGTTAGCGTTCTCTCTTTAACATTATTAATTCCTTGTACTTATTTATGTAGAAACACATCAATGATGTAATGGTTAGCATTCTCTCTTTAACATTATTAATTCCTTGTACTTATTTATGTAGAAACACATCAATGATGTAATGGTTAGCATTCTCTCTTTAACATTATTAATTCCTTGTACTTATTTATGTAGAAACACATCAATGATGTAATGGTTAGCATTCTCTCTTTAACATTATTAATTCCTTGTACTTATTTATGTAGAAACACATCAATGATGTAATGGTTAGTATTCTCTCTTTAACATTATTAATTCCTTGTACTTATTTATGTAGAAACACATCAATGATGTAATGGTTAGCGTTCTCTCTTTAACATTATTAATTCCTTGTACTTATTTATGTACAAACGCATCAATGATGTAATGGTTAGCGTTTTCTCTTTAACATTATTAATTTCTTGTACTTATTTATGTAGAAACACATCAATGATGTAATGGTTAGCGTTCTCTCTTTAACATTATTAATTCCTTGTACTTATTTATGTAGAAACACATCAATGATGTAATGGTTAGCATTCTCTCTTTAACATTATTAATTCCTTGTACTTATTTATGCAGAAATGCATCAATGATGTAATGGTTAGCATTCTCTCTTTAACATTATTAATTCCTTGTACTTATTTATGTAGAAATGCATCAATGATGTAATGGTTAGCATTCTCTCTTTAACATTATTAATTCCTTGTACTTATTTATGTAGAAACACATCAATGATGTAATGGTTAGCATTCTCTCTTTAACATTATTAATTCCTTGTACTTATTTATGTAGAAACACATCAATGATGTAATGGTTAGCGTTCTCTCTTTAACATTATTAATTCCTTGTACTTATTTATGTAGAAACGCATCAATGATGTAATGGTTAGAGTTCTCTCTTTAACATTATTAATTCCTTGTACTTATTTATGTACAAACGCATCAATGATGTAATGGTTAGCGTTTTCTCTTTAACATTATTAATTTCTTGTACTTATTTATGTAGAAACACATCAATGATGTAATGGTTAGCGTTCTCTCTTTAACATTATTAATTCCTTGTACTTATTTATGTAGAAACACATCAATGATGTAATGGTTACCATTCTCTCTTTAACATTATTAATTCCTTGTACTTATTTATGTAGAAACGCATCAATGATGTAATGGTTAGCATTCTCTCTTTAACATTATTAATTCCTTGTACTTATTTATGTAGAAATGCATCAATGATGTAATGGTTAGCATTCTCTCTTTAACATTATTAATTCCTTGTACTTATTTATGTAGAAACACATCAATGATGTAATGGTTAGCATTCTCTCTTTAACATTATTAATTCCTTGTACTTATTTATGTAGAAACACATCAATGATGTAATGGTTAGCGTTCTCTCTTTAACATTATTAATTCCTTGTACTTATTTATGTAGAAACACATCAATGATGTAATGGTTAGAGTTCTCTCTTTAACATTATTAATTCCTTGTACTTATTTATGTAGAAATGCATCAATGATGTAATGGTTAGCGTTCTCTCTTTAACATTATTAATTCCTTGTACTTATTTATGTAGAAACGCATCAATGATGTAATGGTTAGAGTTCTCTCTTTAACATTATTAATTCCTTGTACTTATTTATGTAGAAATGCATCAATGATGTAATGGTTAGCATTCTCTCTTTAACATTATTAATTCCTTGTACTTATTTATGTAGAAACACATCAATGATGTAATGGTTAGCGTTCTCTCTTTAACATTATTAATTCCTTGTACTTATTTATGTAGAAACACATCAATGATGTAATGGTTAGAGTTCTCTCTTTAACATTATTAATTCCTTGTACTTATTTATGTAGAAATGCATCAATGATGTAATGGTTAGCGTTCTCTCTTTAACATTATTAATTCCTTGTACTTATTTATGTAGAAACGCATCAATGATGTAATGGTTAGAGTTCTCTCTTTAACATTAATAATTCCTTGTACTTATTTATGTAGAAATGCATCAATGATGTAATGGTTAGCGTTCTCTCTTTAACATTATTAATTCCTTGTACTTATTTATGTAGAAACGCATCAATGATGTAATGGTTAGAGTTCTCTCTTTAACATTATTAATTCCTTGTACTTATTTATGTAGAAATGCATCAATGATGTAATGGTTAGCGTTCTCTCTTTAACATTATTAATTCCTTGTACTTATTTATGTAGAAACGCATCAATGATGTAATGGTTAGAGTTCTCTCTTTAACATTATTAATTCCTTGTACTTATTTATGTAGAAATGCATCAATGATGTAATGGTTAGCGTTCTCTCTTTAACATTATTAATTCCTTGTACTTATTTATGTAGAAACACATCAATGATGTAATGGTTAGCGTTCTCTCTTTAACATTATTAATTCCTTGTACTTATTTATGTAGAAACACATCAATGATGTAATGGTTAGCGTTTTCTCTTTAACATTATTAATTCCTTGTACTTATTTATGTAGAAACACATCAATGATGTAATGGTTAGCGTTTTCTCTTTAACATTATTAATTTCTTGTACTTCTTTATGTAGAAACACATCAATGATGTAATGGTTAGAGTTCTCTCTTTAACATTATTAATTCCTTGTACTTATTTATGTAGAAACACATCAATGATGTAATGGTTAGCATTCTCTCTTTAACATTATTAATTCCTTGTACTTATTTATGTAGAAACACATCAATGATGTAATGGTTAGCGTTCTCTCTTTAACATTATTAATTCCTTGTACTTATTTATGTAGAAACACATCAATGATGTAATGGTTAGCATTCTCTCTTTAACATTATTAATTCCTTGTACTTATTTATGTAGAAACACATCAATGATGTAATGGTTAGCGTTCTCTCTTTAACATTATTAATTCCTTGTACTTATTTATGTAGAAACACATCAATGATGTAATGGTTAGCATTCTCTCTTTAACATTATTAATTCCTTGTACTTATTTATGTAGAAACACATCAATGATGTAATGGTTAGTATTCTCTCTTTAACATTATTAATTCCTTGTACTTATTTATGTAGAAACACATCAATGATGTAATGGTTAGCGTTCTCTCTTTAACATTATTAATTCCTTGTACTTATTTATGTACAAACGCATCAATGATGTAATGGTTAGCGTTTTCTCTTTAACATTATTAATTTCTTGTACTTATTTATGTAGAAATACATCAATGATGTAATGGTTAGCGTTCTCTCTTTAACATTATTAATTCCTTGTACTTATTTATGTAGAAACACATCAATGATGTAATGGTTAGCATTCTCTCTTTAACATTATTAATTCCTTGTACTTATTTATGCAGAAATGCATCAATGATGTAATGGTTAGCATTCTCTCTTTAACATTATTAATTCCTTGTACTTATTTATGTAGAAATGCATCAATGATGTAATGGTTAGCATTCTCTCTTTAACATTATTAATTCCTTGTACTTATTTATGTAGAAACACATCAATGATGTAATGGTTAGCATTCTCTCTTTAACATTATTAATTCCTTGTACTTATTTATGTAGAAACACATCAATGATGTAATGGTTAGCGTTCTCTCTTTAACATTATTAATTCCTTGTACTTATTTATGTAGAAACGCATCAATGATGTAATGGTTAGAGTTCTCTCTTTAACATTATTAATTCCTTGTACTTATTTATGTACAAACGCATCAATGATGTAATGGTTAGCGTTTTCTCTTTAACATTATTAATTTCTTGTACTTATTTATGTAGAAACACATCAATGATGTAATGGTTAGCGTTCTCTCTTTAACATTATTAATTCCTTGTACTTATTTATGTAGAAACACATCAATGATGTAATGGTTACCATTCTCTCTTTAACATTATTAATTCCTTGTACTTATTTATGTAGAAACGCATCAATGATGTAATGGTTAGCATTCTCTCTTTAACATTATTAATTCCTTGTACTTATTTATGTAGAAATGCATCAATGATGTAATGGTTAGCATTCTCTCTTTAACATTATTAATTCCTTGTACTTATTTATGTAGAAACACATCAATGATGTAATGGTTAGCATTCTCTCTTTAACATTATTAATTCCTTGTACTTATTTATGTAGAAACACATCAATGATGTAATGGTTAGCGTTCTCTCTTTAACATTATTAATTCCTTGTACTTATTTATGTAGAAACACATCAATGATGTAATGGTTAGAGTTCTCTCTTTAACATTATTAATTCCTTGTACTTATTTATGTAGAAATGCATCAATGATGTAATGGTTAGCGTTCTCTCTTTAACATTATTAATTCCTTGTACTTATTTATGTAGAAACGCATCAATGATGTAATGGTTAGAGTTCTCTCTTTAACATTATTAATTCCTTGTACTTATTTATGTAGAAATGCATCAATGATGTAATGGTTAGCGTTCTCTCTTTAACATTATTAATTCCTTGTACTTATTTATGTAGAAACGCATCAATGATGTAATGGTTAGAGTTCTCTCTTTAACATTATTAATTCCTTGTACTTATTTATGTAGAAATGCATCAATGATGTAATGGTTAGCGTTCTCTCTTTAACATTATTAATTCCTTGTACTTATTTATGTAGAAACGCATCAATGATGTAATGGTTAGAGTTCTCTCTTTAACATTATTAATTCCTTGTACTTATTTATGTAGAAATGCATCAATGATGTAATGGTTAGCGTTCTCTCTTTAACATTATTAATTCCTTGTACTTATTTATGTAGAAACACATCAATGATGTAATGGTTAGCGTTCTCTCTTTAACATTATTAATTCCTTGTACTTATTTATGTAGAAACACATCAATGATGTAATGGTTAGCGTTTTCTCTTTAACATTATTAATTCCTTGTACTTATTTATGTAGAAACACATCAATGATGTAATGGTTAGCGTTTTCTCTTTAACATTATTAATTCCTTGTACTTATTTATGTAGAAACACATCAATGATGTAATGGTTAGCGTTCTCTCTTTAACATTATTAATTCCTTGTACTTATTTATGTACAAACGCATCAATGATGTAATGGTTAGCGTTTTCTCTTTAACATTATTAATTTCTTGTACTTATTTATGTAGAAACACATCAATGATGTAATGGTTAGAGTTCTCTCTTTAACATTATTAATTCCTTGTCCTTATTTATGTAGAAACACATCAATGATGTAATGGTTAGCGTTCTCTCTTTAACATTATTAATTCCTTGTACTTATTTATGTAGAAACACATCAATGATGTAATGGTTAGCATTCTCTCTTTAACATTATTAATTCCTTGTACTTATTTATGTAGAAACACATCAATGATGTAATGGTTAGCATTCTCTCTTTAACATTATTAATTCCTTGTACTTATTTATGTAGAAACACATCAATGATGTAATGGTTAGCGTTCTCTCTTTAACATTATTAATTCCTTGTACTTATTTATGTAGAAACACATCAATGATGTAATGGTTAGCATTCTCTCTTTAACATTATTAATTCCTTGTACTTATTTATGTAGAAACACATCAATGATGTAATGGTTAGCGTTCTCTCTTTAACATTATTAATTCCTTGTACTTATTTATGTAGAAACACATCAATGATGTAATGGTTAGCATTCTCTCTTTAACATTATTAATTCCTTGTACTTATTTATGTAGAAACACATCAATGATGTAATGGTTAGCGTTCTCTCTTTAACATTATTAATTCCTTGTACTTATTTAAGTAGAAACACATCAATGATGTAATGGTTAGCATTCTCTCTTTAACATTATTAATTCCTTGTACTTATTTATGTAGAAACACATCAATGATGTAATGGTTAGCATTCTCTCTTTAACATTATTAATTCCTTGTACTTATTTATGTAGAAACACATCAATGATGTAATGGTTAGAGTTCTCTCTTTAAAGTTAAATTCCTTGTACTTATTTATGTAGAAACACATCAATGATGTAATGGTTAGCGTTCTCTCTTTAACATTATTAATTCCTTGTACTTATTTATGTACAAACGCATCAATGATGTAATGGTTAGCGTTTTCTCTTTAACATTATTAATTTCTTGTACTTATTTATGTAGAAACACATCAATGATGTAATGGTTAGAGTTCTCTCTTTAACATTATTAATTCCTTGTACTTATTTATGTAGAAACACATCAATGATGTAATGGTTAGCGTTCTCTCTTTAACATTATTAATTCCTTGTACTTATTTATGTAGAAACACATCACTGATGTAATGGTTAGCATTCTCTCTTTAACATTATTAATTCCTTGTACTTATTTATATAGAAACACATCAATGATGTAATGGTTAGCATTCTCTCTTTAACATTATTAATTCCTTGTACTTATTTATGTAGAAACACATCAATGATGTAATGGTTAGCGTTCTCTCTTTAACATTATTAATTCCTTGTACTTATTTATGTAGAAACACATCAATGATGTAATGGTTAGCATTCTCTCTTTAACATTATTAATTCCTTGTACTTATTTATGTAGAAACACATCAATGATGTAATGGTTAGCATTCTCTCTTTAACATTATTAATTTCTTGTACTTATTTATGTAGAAACACATCAATGATGTAATGGTTAGTATTCTCTCTTTAACATTATTAATTCCTTGTACTTATTTATGTAGAAACACATCAATGATGTAATGGTTAGCATTCTCTCTTTAACATTATTAATTCCTTGTACTTATTTATGTAGAAACACATCAATGATGTAATGGTTACCATTCTCTCTTTAACATTATTAATTCCTTGTACTTATTTATGTAGAAACGCATCAATGATGTAATGGTTAGCATTCTCTCTTTAACATTATTAATTCCTTGTACTTATTTATGTAGAAATGCATCAATGATGTAATGGTTAGCATTCTCTCTTTAACATTATTAATTCCTTGTACTTATTTATGTAGAAACACATCAATGATGTAATGGTTAGCATTCTCTCTTTAACATTATTAATTCCTTGTACTTATTTATGTAGAAACACATCAATGATGTAATGGTTAGCGTTCTCTCTTTAACATTATTAATTCCTTGTACTTATTTATGTAGAAACACATCAATGATGTAATGGTTAGAGTTCTCTCTTTAACATTATTAATTCCTTGTACTTATTTATGTAGAAATGCATCAATGATGTAATGGTTAGCGTTCTCTCTTTAACATTATTAATTCCTTGTACTTATTTATGTAGAAACGCATCAATGATGTAATGGTTAGAGTTCTCTCTTTAACATTATTAATTCCTTGTACTTATTTATGTAGAAATGCATCAATGATGTAATGGTTAGCGTTCTCTCTTTAACATTATTAATTCCTTGTACTTATTTATGTAGAAACGCATCAATGATGTAATGGTTAGAGTTCTCTCTTTAACATTATTAATTCCTTGTACTTATTTATGTAGAAATGCATCAATGATGTAATGGTTAACGTTCTCTCTTTAACATTATTAATTCCTTGTACTTATTTATGTAGAAACGCATCAATGATGTAATGGTTAGAGTTCTCTCTTTAACATTATTAATTCCTTGTACTTATTTATGTAGAAATGCATCAATGATGTAATGGTTAGCGTTCTCTCTTTAACATTATTAATTCCTTGTACTTATTTATGTAGAAACACATCAATGATGTAATGGTTAGCGTTCTCTCTTTAACATTATTAATTCCTTGTACTTATTTATGTAGAAACACATCAATGATGTAATGGTTAGCGTTTTCTCTTTAACATTATTAATTCCTTGTACTTATTTATGTAGAAACACATCAATGATGTAATGGTTAGCGTTTTCTCTTTAACATTATTAATTCCTTGTACTTATTTATGTAGAAACACATCAATGATGTAATGGTTAGCGTTCTCTCTTTAACATTATTAATTCCTTGTACTTATTTATGTACAAATGCATCAATGATGTAATGGTTAGCGTTTTCTCTTTAACATTATTAATTTCTTGTACTTATTTATGTAGAAACACATCAATGATGTAATGGTTAGAGTTCTCTCTTTAACATTATTAATTCCTTGTCCTTATTTATGTAGAAACACATCAATGATGTAATGGTTAGCGTTCTCTCTTTAACATTATTAATTCCTTGTACTTATTTATGTAGAAACACATCAATGATGTAATGGTTAGCATTCTCTCTTTAACATTATTAATTCCTTGTACTTATTTATGTAGAAACACATCAATGATGTAATGGTTAGCATTCTCTCTTTAACATTATTAATTCCTTGTACTTATTTATGTAGAAACACATCAATGATGTAATGGTTAGCGTTCTCTCTTTAACATTATTAATTCCTTGTACTTATTTATGTAGAAACACATCAATGATGTAATGGTTAGCATTCTCTCTTTAACATTATTAATTCCTTGTACTTATTTATGTAGAAACACATCAATGATGTAATGGTTAGCGTTCTCTCTTTAACATTATTAATTCCTTGTACTTATTTATGTAGAAACACATCAATGATGTAATGGTTAGCATTCTCTCTTTAACATTATTAATTCCTTGTACTTATTTATGTAGAAACACATCAATGATGTAATGGTTAGCGTTCTCTCTTTAACATTATTAATTCCTTGTACTTATTTAAGTAGAAACACATCAATGATGTAATGGTTAGCATTCTCTCTTTAACATTATTAATTCCTTGTACTTATTTATGTAGAAACACATCAATGATGTAATGGTTAGCATTCTCTCTTTAACATTATTAATTCCTTGTACTTATTTATGTAGAAACACATCAATGATGTAATGGTTAGAGTTCTCTCTTTAACATTATTAATTCCTTGTACTTATTTATGTAGAAACACATCAATGATGTAATGGTTAGCGTTCTCTCTTTAACATTATTAATTCCTTGTACTTATTTATGTACAAACGCATCAATGATGTAATGGTTAGCGTTTTCTCTTTAACATTATTAATTTCTTGTACTTATTTATGTAGAAACACATCAATGATGTAATGGTTAGAGTTCTCTCTTTAACATTATTAATTCCTTGTACTTATTTATGTAGAAACACATCAATGATGTAATGGTTAGCGTTCTCTCTTTAACATTATTAATTCCTTGTACTTATTTATGTAGAAACACATCACTGATGTAATGGTTAGCATTCTCTCTTTAACATTATTAATTCCTTGTACTTATTTATATAGAAACACATCAATGATGTAATGGTTAGCATTCTCTCTTTAACATTATTAATTCCTTGTACTTATTTATGTAGAAACACATCAATGATGTAATGGTTAGCATTCTCTCTTTAACATTATTAATTCCTTGTACTTATTTATGTAGAAACACATCAATGATGTAATGGTTAGCATTCTCTCTTTAACATTATTAATTCCTTGTACTTATTTATGTAGAAACACATCAATGATGTAATGGTTAGCATTCTCTCTTTAACATTATTAATTTCTTGTACTTATTTATGTAGAAACACATCAATGATGTAATGGTTAGTATTCTCTCTTTAACATTATTAATTCCTTGTACTTATTTATGTAGAAACACATCAATGATGTAATGGTTAGCGTTCTCTCTTTAACATTATTAATTCCTTGTACTTATTTATGTACAAACGCATCAATGATGTAATGGTTAGCGTTTTCTCTTTAACATTATTAATTTCTTGTACTTATTTATGTAGAAACACATCAATGATGTAATGGTTAGCGTTCTCTCTTTAACATTATTAATTCCTTGTACTTATTTATGTAGAAACACATCAATGATGTAATGGTTAGCATTCTCTCTTTAACATTATTAATTCCTTGTACTTATTTATGTAGAAATGCATCAATGATGTAATGGTTAGCATTCTCTCTTTAACATTATTAATTCCTTGTACTTATTTATGTAGAAATGCATCAATGATGTAATGGTTAGCATTCTCTCTTTAACATTATTAATTCCTTGTACTTATTTATGTAGAAACACATCAATGATGTAATGGTTAGCATTCTCTCTTTAACATTATTAATTCCTTGTACTTATTTATGTAGAAACACATCAATGATGTAATGGTTAGCGTTCTCTCTTTAACATTATTAATTCCTTGTACTTATTTATGTAGAAACGCATCAATGATGTAATGGTTAGAGTTCTCTCTTTAACATTATTAATTCCTTGTACTTATTTATGTAGAAATGCATCAATGATGTAATGGTTAGCGTTCTCTCTTTAACATTATTAATTCCTTGTACTTATTTATGTAGAAACGCATCAATGATGTAATGGTTAGAGTTCTCTCTTTAACATTATTAATTCCTTGTACTTATTTATGTAGAAATGCATCAATGATGTAATGGTTAGCGTTCTCTCTTTAACATTATTAATTCCTTGTACTTATTTATGTAGAAACGCATCAATGATGTAATGGTTAGAGTTCTCTCTTTAACATTATTAATTCCTTGTACTTATTTATGTAGAAATGCATCAATGATGTAATGGTTAGCGTTCTCTCTTTAACATTATTAATTCCTTGTACTTATTCATGTAGAAACACATCAATGATGTAATGGTTAGCGTTCTCTCTTTAACATTATTAATTCCTTGTACTTATTTATGTAGAAACACATCAATGATGTAATGGTTAGCGTTTTCTCTTTAACATTATTAATTCCTTGTACTTATTTATGTAGAAACACATCAATGATGTAATGGTTAGCATTTTCTCTTTAACATTATTAATTCCTTGTACTTATTTATGTAGAAACACATCAATGATGTAATGGTTAGCGTTCTCTCTTTAACATTATTAATTCCTTGTACTTATTTATGTACAAACGCATCAATGATGTAATGGTTAGCGTTTTCTCTTTAACATTATTAATTTCTTGTACTTATTTATGTAGAAACACATCAATGATGTAATGGTTAGCGTTCTCTCTTTAACATTATTAATTCCTTGTACTTATTTATGTAGAAACACATCAATGATGTAATGGTTAGCGTTTTCTCTTTAACATTATTAATTCCTTGTACTTATTTATGTAGAAACGCATCAATGATGTAATGGTTAGAGTTCTCTCTTTAACATTATTAATTCCTTGTACTTATTTATGTAGAAACACATCAATGATGTAATGGTTAGCGTTTTCTCTTTAACATTATTAATTCCTTGTACTTATTTATGTAGAAACACATCAATGATGTAATGGTTAGTGTTCTCTCTTTAACATTATTAATTCCTTGTACTTATTTATGTAGAAACACATCAATGATGTAATGGTTAGCGTTTTCTCTTTAACATTATTAATTCCTTGTACTTATTTATGTAGAAACACATCAATGATGTAATGGTTAGCGTTTTCTCTTTAACATTATTAATTCCTTGTACTTATTTATGTAGAAACACATCAATGATGTAATGGTTAGCATTCTCTCTTTAACATTATTAATTCCTTGTACTTATTTATGTAGAAACACATCAATGATGTAATGGTTAGCGTTCTCTCTTTAACATTATTAATTCCTTGTACTTATTTATGTACAAACGCATCAATGATGTAATGGTTAGCGTTTTCTCTTTAACATTATTAATTTCTTGTACTTATTTATGTAGAAACACATCAATGATGTAATGGTTAGAGTTCTCTCTTTAACATTATTAATTCCTTGTACTTATTTATGTAGAAACACATCAATGATGTAATGGTTAGCGTTCTCTCTTTAACATTATTAATTCCTTGTACTTATTTATGTACAAACGCATCAATGATGTAATGGTTAGCGTTTTATCTTTAACATTATTAATTTCTTGTACTTATTTATGTAGAAACACATCAATGATGTAATGGTTAGCGTTCTCTCTTTAACATTATTAATTCCTTGTACTTATTTATGTAGAAACACATCAATGATGTAATGGTTAGCATTCTCTCTTTAACATTATTAATTCCTTGTACTTATTTATGTAGAAACACATCAATGATGTAATGGTTAGCATTCTCTCTTTAACATTATTAATTCCTTGTACTTATTTATGTAGAAACACATCAATGATGTAATGGTTAGCGTTCTCTCTTTAACATTATTAATTCCTTGTACTTATTTATGTAGAAACACATCAATGATGTAATGGTTAGAGTTCTCTCTTTAACATTATTAATTCCTTGTACTTATTTATGTAGAAACACATCAATGATGTAATGGTTAGCATTCTCTCTTTAACATTATTAATTCCTTGTACTTATTTATGTAGAAACACATCAATGATGTAATGGTTAGCGTTCTCTCTTTAACATTATTAATTCCTTGTACTTATTTATGTAGAAACACATCAATGATGTAATGGTTAGAGTTCTCTCTTTAACATTATTAATTCCTTGTACTTATTTATGTAGAAACACATCAATGATGTAATGGTTAGCGTTCTCTCTTTAACATTATTAATTCCTTGTACTTATTTATGTAGAAACACATCAATGATGTAATGGTTAGCGTTTTCTCTTTAACATTATTAATTCCTTGTACTTATTTATGTAGAAACACATCAATGATGTAATGGTTAGCGTTTTCTCTTTAACATTATTAATTCCTTGTACTTATTTATGTAGAAACACATCAATGATGTAATGGTTAGCGTTCTCTCTTTAACATTATTAATTCCTTGTACTTATTTATGTAGAAACACATCAATGATGTAATGGTTAGCATTCTCTCTTTAACATTATTAATTCCTTGTACTTATTTATGTAGAAACACATCAATGATGTAATGGTTAGAGTTCTCTCTTTAACATTATTAATTCCTTGTACTTATTTATGTAGAAACACATCAATGATGTAATGGTTAGCGTTCTCTCTTTAACATTATTAATTCCTTGTACTTATTTATGTAGAAACACATCAATGATGTAATGGTTAGCGTTCTCTCTTTAACATTATTAATTCCTTGTACTTATTTATGTAGAAACACATCAATGATGTAATGGTTAGAGTTCTCTCTTTAACATTATTAATTCCTTGTACTTATTTATGTAGAAACACATCAATGATGTAATGGTTAGCGTTTTCTCTTTAACATTATTAATTCCTTGTACTTATTTATGTAGAAATGCATCAATGATGTAATGGTTAGCGTTCTCTCTTTAACATTATTAATTCCTTGTACTTATTTATGTAGAAACACATCAATGATGTAATGGTTAGCATTCTCTCTTTAACATTATTAATTCCTTGTACTTATTTATGTAGAAACACATCAATGATGTAATGGTTAGAGTTCTCTCTTTAACATTATTAATTCCTTGTACTTATTTATGTAGAAACACATCAATGATGTAATGGTTAGCGTTCTCTCTTTAACATTATTAATTCCTTGTACTTATTTATGTAGAAACACATCAATGATGTAATGGTTAGCATTCTCTCTTTAACATTATTAATTCCTTGTACTTATTTATATAGAAACACATCAATGATGTAATGGTTAGCATTCTCTCTTTAACATTATTAATTCCTTGTACTTATTTATGTAGAAACACATCAATGATGTAATGGTTAGCATTCTCTCTTTAACATTATTAATTCCTTGTACTTATTTATGTAGAAACACATCAATGATGTAATGGTTAGCGTTCTCTCTTTAACATTATTAATTCCTTGTACTTATTTATGTAGAAACACATCAATGATGTAATGGTTAGAGTTCTCTCTTTAACATTATTAATTCCTTGTACTTATTTATGTAGAAATGCATCAATGATGTAATGGTTAGCGTTCTCTCTTTAACATTATTAATTCCTTGTACTTATTTATGTAGAAATGCATCAATGATGTAATGGTTAGCGTTCTCTCTTTAACATTATTAATTCCTTGTACTTATTTATGTAGAAACGCATCAATGATGTAATGGTTAGAGTTCTCTCTTTAACATTATTAATTCCTTGTACTTATTTATGTAGATATGCATCAATGATGTAATGGTTAGCATTCTCTCTTTAACATTATTAATTCCTTGTACTTATTTATGTAGAAACACATCAATGATGTAATGGTTAGCGTTCTCTCTTTAACATTATTAATTCCTTGTACTTATTTATGTACAAACGCATCAATGATGTAATGGTTAGCGTTTTCTCTTTAACATTATTAATTTCTTGTACTTATTTATGTAGAAACACATCAATGATGTAATGGTTAGAGTTCTCTCTTTAACATTATTAATTCCTTGTACTTATTTATGTAGAAACACATCAATGATGTAATGGTTAGCGTTCTCTCTTTAACATTATTAATTCCTTGTACTTATTTATGTACAAACGCATCAATGATGTAATGGTTAGCGTTTTATCTTTAACATTATTAATTTCTTGTACTTATTTATGTAGAAACACATCAATGATGTAATGGTTAGCGTTCTCTCTTTAACATTATTAATTCCTTGTACTTATTTATGTAGAAACACATCAATGATGTAATGGTTAGCATTCTCTCTTTAACATTATTAATTCCTTGTACTTATTTATGTAGAAACACATCAATGATGTAATGGTTAGCATTCTCTCTTTAACATTATTAATTCCTTGTACTTATTTATGTAGAAACACATCAATGATGTAATGGTTAGCGTTCTCTCTTTAACATTATTAATTCCTTGTACTTATTTATGTAGAAACACATCAATGATGTAATGGTTAGAGTTCTCTCTTTAACATTATTAATTCCTTGTACTTATTTATGTAGAAACACATCAATGATGTAATGGTTAGCATTCTCTCTTTAACATTATTAATTCCTTGTACTTATTTATGTAGAAACACATCAATGATGTAATGGTTAGCGTTCTCTCTTTAACATTATTAATTCCTTGTACTTATTTATGTAGAAACACATCAATGATGTAATGGTTAGAGTTCTCTCTTTAACATTATTAATTCCTTGTACTTATTTATGTAGAAACACATCAATGATGTAATGGTTAGCGTTCTCTCTTTAACATTATTAATTCCTTGTACTTATTTATGTAGAAACACATCAATGATGTAATGGTTAGCGTTTTCTCTTTAACATTATTAATTCCTTGTACTTATTTATGTAGAAACACATCAATGATGTAATGGTTAGCGTTTTCTCTTTAACATTATTAATTCCTTGTACTTATTTATGTAGAAACACATCAATGATGTAATGGTTAGCGTTCTCTCTTTAACATTATTAATTCCTTGTACTTATTTATGTAGAAACACATCAATGATGTAATGGTTAGCATTCTCTCTTTAACATTATTAATTCCTTGTACTTATTTATGTAGAAACACATCAATGATGTAATGGTTAGAGTTCTCTCTTTAACATTATTAATTCCTTGTACTTATTTATGTAGAAACACATCAATGATGTAATGGTTAGCGTTCTCTCTTTAACATTATTAATTCCTTGTACTTATTTATGTAGAAACACATCAATGATGTAATGGTTAGCGTTCTCTCTTTAACATTATTAATTCCTTGTACTTATTTATGTAGAAACACATCAATGATGTAATGGTTAGAGTTCTCTCTTTAACATTATTAATTCCTTGTACTTATTTATGTAGAAACACATCAATGATGTAATGGTTAGCGTTTTCTCTTTAACATTATTAATTCCTTGTACTTATTTATGTAGAAATGCATCAATGATGTAATGGTTAGCGTTCTCTCTTTAACATTATTAATTCCTTGTACTTATTTATGTAGAAACACATCAATGATGTAATGGTTAGCATTCTCTCTTTAACATTATTAATTCCTTGTACTTATTTATGTAGAAACACATCAATGATGTAATGGTTAGAGTTCTCTCTTTAACATTATTAATTCCTTGTACTTATTTATGTAGAAACACATCAATGATGTAATGGTTAGCGTTCTCTCTTTAACATTATTAATTCCTTGTACTTATTTATGTAGAAACACATCAATGATGTAATGGTTAGCATTCTCTCTTTAACATTATTAATTCCTTGTACTTATTTATATAGAAACACATCAATGATGTAATGGTTAGCATTCTCTCTTTAACATTATTAATAATTCCTTGTACTTATTTATGTAGAAACACATCAATGATGTAATGGTTAGCATTCTCTCTTTAACATTATTAATTCCTTGTACTTATTTATGTAGAAACACATCAATGATGTAATGGTTAGCGTTCTCTCTTTAACATTATTAATTCCTTGTACTTATTTATGTAGAAACACATCAATGATGTAATGGTTAGCATTCTCTCTTTAACATTATTAATTCCTTGTACTTATTTATGTAGAAACACATCAATGATGTAATGGTTAGCGTTCTCTCTTTAACATTATTAATTCCTTGTACTTATTTATGTAGAAACACAACAATGATGTAATGGTTAGCATTCTCTCTTTAACATTATTAATTCCTTGTACTTATTTATGTAGAAACACATCAATGATGTAATGGTTAGCGTTCTCTCTTTAACATTATTAATTCCTTGTACTTATTTATGTAGAAACACATCAATGATGTAATGGTTAGAGTTCTCTCTTTAACATTATTAATTCCTTGTACTTATTTATGTAGAAACACATCAATGATGTAATGGTTAGCGTTCTCTCTTTAACATTATTAATTCCTTGTACTTATTTATGTAGAAACACATCAATGATGTAATGGTTAGCGTTCTCTCTTTAACATTATTAATTCCTTGTACTTATTTATGTAGAAACACATCAATGATGTAATGGTTAGCATTCTCTCTTTAACATTATTAATTCCTTGTACTTATTTATGTAGAAACACATCAATGATGTAATGGTTAGCATTCTCTCTTTAACATTATTAATTCCTTGTACTTATTTATGTAGAAACACATCAATGATGTAATGGTTAGCGTTCTCTCTTTAACATTATTAATTCCTTGTACTTATTTATGTAGAAACACATCAATGATGTAATGGTTAGCATTCTCTCTTTAACATTATTAATTCCTTGTACTTATTTATGTAGAAACATATCAATGATGTAATGGTTAGCGTTCTCTCTTTAACATTATTAATTCCTTGTACTTATTTATGTAGAAACACATCAATGATGTAATGGTTAGCATTCTCTCTTTAACATTATTAATTCCTTGTACTTATTTATGTAGAAACACATCAATGATGTAATGGTTAGCGTTCTCTCTTTAACATTATTAATTCCTTGTACTTATTTATGTAGAAACACATCAATGATGTAATGGTTAGCGTTCTCTCTTTAACATTATTAATCCCTTGTACTTATTTATGTAGAAACACATCAATGATGTAATGGTTAGCGTTCTCTCTTTAACATTATTAATTCCTTGTACTTATTTATGTAGAAACACATCAATGATGTAATGGTTAGCATTCTCACTTTAACATTATTAATTCCTTGTACTTATTTATGTAGAAACACATCAATGATGTAATGATTAGCGTTCTCTCTTTAACATTATTAATTCCTTGTACTTATTTATGTAGAAACACATCAATGATGTAATGGTTAGCGTTCTCTCTTTAACATTATTAATTCCTTGTACTTATTTATGTAGAAACACATCAATGATGTAATGGTTAGAGTTCTCTCTTTAACATTATTAATTCCTTGTACTTATTTATGTAGAAACACATCAATGATGTAATGGTTAGCGTTCTCTCTTTAACATTATTAATTCCTTGTACTTATTTATGTAGAAACACATCAATGATGTAATGGTTAGCGTTCTCTCTTTAACATTATTAATTCCTTGTACTTATTTATGTAGAAACACATCAATGATGTAATGGTTAGCATTCTCTCTTTAACATTATTAATTCCTTGTACTTATTTATGTAGAAACACATCAATGATGTAATGGTTAGCATTCTCTCTTTAACATTATTAATTCCTTGTACTTATTTATGTAGAAACACATCAATGATGTAATGGTTAGCGTTCTCTCTTTAACATTATTAATTCCTTGTACTTATTTATGTAGAAACACATCAATGATGTAATGGTTAGCATTCTCTCTTTAACATTATTAATTCCTTGTACTTATTTATGTAGAAACACATCAATGATGTAATGATTAGCGTTCTCTCTTTAACATTATTAATTCCTTGTACTTATTTATGTAGAAACACATCAATGATGTAATGGTTAGCGTTCTCTCTTTAACATTATTAATTCCTTGTACTTATTTATGTAGAAACACATCAATGATGTAATGGTTAGCGTTCTCTCTTTAACATTATTAATTCTTTGTACTTATTTATGTAGAAACACATCAATGATGTAATGGTTAGCATTCTCTCTTTATTATTAATTCCTTGTACTTATTTATGTACAAACGCATCAATGATGTAATGGTTAGCGTTCTCTCTTTAATATTATTAATTCCTTGTACTTATTTATGTACAAATGCATCAATGATGTAATGGTTAGCGTTTTCTCTTTAACATTATTAATTTCTTGTACTTATTTATGTAGAAACACATCAATGATGTAATGGTTAGCGTTCTCTCTTTAACATTATTAATTCCTTGTACTTATTTATGTAGAAACACATCAATGATGTAATGGTTAGCATTCTCTCTTTAACATTATTAATTCCTTGTACTTATTTATGTAGAAACACATCAATGATGTAATGGTTAGCGTTCTCTCTTTAACATTATTAATTCCTTGTACTTATTTATGTAGAAACACATCAATGATGTAATGGTTAGCATTCTCTCTTTAACATTATTAATTCCTTGTACTTATTTATGCAGAAACACATCAATGATGTAATGGTTAGCGTTCTCTCTTTAACATTATTAATTCCTTGTACTTATTTATGTAGAAACACATCAATGATGTAATGGTTAGCGTTCTCTCTTTAACATGATTAATTCCTTGTACTTATTTATGTAGAAACACATCAATGATGTAATGGTTAGCGTTCTCTCTTTAACATTATTAATTCCTTGTACTTATTTATGTAGAAATGCATCAATGATGTAATGGTTAGCATTCTCTCTTTAACATTATTAATTCCTTGTACTTATTTATGTAGAAACACATCAATGATGTAATGGTTAGCGTTCTCTCTTTAACATTATTAATTCCTTGTACTTATTTATGTAGAAACACATCAATGATGTAATGGTTAGCGTTCTCTCTTTAACATTATTAATTCCTTGTACTTATTTATGTAGAAACACATCAATGATGTAATGGTTAGCGTTCTCTCTTTAACATTATTAATTCCTTGTACTTATTTATGTAGAAACACATCAATGATGTAATGGTTAGCGTTCTCTCTTTAACATTATTAATTCCTTGTACTTATTTATGTAGAAACACATCAATGATGTAATGGTTAGCATTCTCTCTTTAACATTATTAATTCCTTGTACTTATTTATGTAGAAATGCATCAATGATGTAATGGTTAGCGTTCTCTCTTTAACATTATTAATTCCTTGTACTTATTTATGTAGAAACACATCAATGATGTAATGGTTAGCATTCTCTCTTTAACATTATTAATTCCTTGTACTTATTTATGTAGAAACACATCAATGATGTAATGGTTAGCGTTCTCTCTTTAACATTATTAATTCCTTGTACTTATTTATGTAGAAACACATCAATGATGTAATGGTTAGCGTTCTCTCTTTAACATTATTAATTCCTTGTACTTATTTATGTAGAAACACATCAATGATGTAATGGTTAGCGTTCTCTCTTTAACATTATTAATTCCTTGTACTTATTTATGTAGAAACACATCAATGATGTAATGGTTAGCATTCTCTCTTTAATATTATTAATTCCTTGTACTTATTTATGTAGAAACACATCAATGATGTAATGGTTAGCGTTCTCTCTTTAACATTATTAATTCCTTGTACTTATTTATGTAGAAACACAACAATGATGTAATGGTTAGCATTCTCTCTTTAACATTATTAATTCCTTGTACTTATTTATGTAGAAACACATCAATGATGTAATGGTTAGCATTCTCTCTTTAACATTATTAATTCCTTGTACTTATTTATGTAGAAACACATCAATGATGTAATGGTTAGCATTCTCGCTTTAACATTATTAATTCCTTGTACTTATTTATGTAGAAACACATCAATGATGTAATGGTTAGCATTCTCTCTTTAACATTATTAATTCCTTGTACTTATTTATGTAGAAACACATCAATGATGTAATGGTTAGCGTTCTCTCTTTAACATTATTAATTCCTTGTACTTATTTATGTAGAAACACATCAATGATGTAATGGTTAGCATTCTCACTTTAACATTATTAATTCCTTGTACTTATTTATGTAGAAACACATCAATGATGTAATGATTAGCGTTCTCTCTTTAACATTATTAATTCCTTGTACTTATTTATGTAGAAACACATCAATGATGTAATGGTTAGCGTTCTCTCTTTAACATTATTAATTCCTTGTACTTATTTATGTAGAAACACATCAATGATGTAATGGTTAGCATTCTCTCTTTAACATTATTAATTCCTTGTACTTATTTATGTAGAAACACATCAATGATGTAATGGTTAGCATTCTCTCTTTAACATTATTAATTCCTTGTACTTATTTATGTAGAAACACATCAATGATGTAATGGTTAGCGTTCTCTCTTTAACATTATTAATTCCTTGTACTTATTTATGTAGAAACACATCAATGATGTAATGGTTAGCATTCTCTCTTTAACATTATTAATTCCTTGTACTTATTTATGTAGAAACACATCAATGATGTAATGGTTAGCGTTCTCTCTTTAACATTATTAATTCCTTGTACTTATTTATGTAGAAACACAACAATGATGTAATGGTTAGCATTCTCTCTTTAACATTATTAATTCCTTGTACTTATTTATGTAGAAACACATCAATGATGTAATGGTTAGCGTTCTCTCTTTAACATTATTAATTCCTTGTACTTATTTATGTAGAAACACATCAATGATGTAATGGTTAGAGTTCTCTCTTTAACATTATTAATTCCTTGTACTTATTTATGTAGAAACACATCAATGATGTAATGGTTAGCGTTCTCTCTTTAACATTATTAATTCCTTGTACTTATTTATGTAGAAACACATCAATGATGTAATGGTTAGCGTTCTCTCTTTAACATTATTAATTCCTTGTACTTATTTATGTAGAAACACATCAATGATGTAATGGTTAGCATTCTCTCTTTAACATTATTAATTCCTTGTACTTATTTATGTAGAAACACATCAATGATGTAATGGTTAGCATTCTCTCTTTAACATTATTAATTCCTTGTACTTATTTATGTAGAAACACATCAATGATGTAATGGTTAGCGTTCTCTCTTTAACATTATTAATTCCTTGTACTTATTTATGTAGAAACACATCAATGATGTAATGGTTAGCATTCTCTCTTTAACATTATTAATTCCTTGTACTTATTTATGTAGAAACACATCAATGATGTAATGGTTAGCGTTCTCTCTTTAACATTATTAATTCCTTGTACTTATTTATGTAGAAACACATCAATGATGTAATGGTTAGCATTCTCTCTTTAACATTATTAATTCCTTGTACTTATTTATGTAGAAACACATCAATGATGTAATGGTTAGCGTTCTCTCTTTAACATTATTAATTCCTTGTACTTATTTATGTAGAAACACATCAATGATGTAATGGTTAGCGTTCTCTCTTTAACATTATTAATCCCTTGTACTTATTTATGTAGAAACACATCAATGATGTAATGGTTAGCGTTCTCTCTTTAACATTATTAATTCCTTGTACTTATTTATGTAGAAACACAACAATGATGTAATGGTTAGCGTTCTCTCTTTAACATTATTAATTCCTTGTACTTATTTATGTAGAAATGCATCAATGATGTAATGGTTAGCGTTCTCTCTTTAACATTATTAATTCCTTGTACTTATTTATGTAGAAACACATCAATGATGTAATGGTTAGCATTCTCTCTTTAACATTATTAATTCCTTGTACTTATTTATGTAGAAACACATCAATGATGTAATGGTTAGCGTTCTCTCTTTAACATTATTAATTCCTTGTACTTATTTATGTAGAAACACATCAATGATGTAATGGTTAGCATTCTCTCTTTAACATTATTAATTCCTTGTACTTATTTATGTAGAAACACATCAATGATGTAATGGTTAGCATTCTCTCTTTAACATTATTAATTCCTTGTACTTATTTATGTAGAAACACATCAATGATGTAATGGTTAGCGTTCTCTCTTTAACATTATTAATTCCTTGTACTTATTTATGTAGAAACACATCAATGATGTAATGGTTAGCATTCTCTCTTTAACATTATTAATTCCTTGTACTTATTTATGTAGAAACACATCAATGATGTAATGGTTAGCGTTCTCTCTTTAACATTATTAATTCCTTGTACTTATTTATGTAGAAACACATCAATGATGTAATGGTTAGCATTCTCTCTTTAACATTATTAATTCCTTGTACTTATTTATGTAGAAACACATCAATGATGTAATGGTTAGCGTTCTCTCTTTAACATTATTAATTCCTTGTACTTATTTATGTAGAAACACATCAATGATGTAATGGTTAGCATTCTCTCTTTAACATTATTAATTCCTTGTACTTATTTATGTAGAAACACATCAATGATGTAATGGTTAGCATTCTCTCTTTAACATTATTAATTCCTTGTACTTATTTATGTAGAAACACATCAATGATGTAATGGTTAGCGTTCTCTCTTTAACATTATTAATTCCTTGTACTTATTTATGTAGAAACACATCAATGATGTAATGGTTAGCATTCTCTCTTTAACATTATTAATTCCTTGTACTTATTTATGTAGAAACACATCAATGATGTAATGGTTAGCGTTCTCTCTTTAACATTATTAATTCCTTGTACTTATTTATGTAGAAACACATCAATGATGTAATGGTTAGCATTCTCTCTTTAACATTATTAATTCCTTGTACTTATTTATGTAGAAACACATCAATGATGTAATGGTTAGCGTTCTCTCTTTAACATTATTAATTCCTTGTACTTATTTATGTAGAAACACATCAATGATGTAATGGTTAGCGTTCTCTCTTTAACATTATTAATCCCTTGTACTTATTTATGTAGAAACACATCAATGATGTAATGGTTAGCGTTCTCTCTTTAACATTATTAATTCCTTGTACTTATTTATGTAGAAACACAACAATGATGTAATGGTTAGCGTTCTCTCTTTAACATTATTAATTCCTTGTACTTATTTATGTAGAAATGCATCAATGATGTAATGGTTAGCGTTCTCTCTTTAACATTATTAATTCCTTGTACTTATTTATGTAGAAACACATCAATGATGTAATGGTTAGCATTCTCTCTTTAACATTATTAATTCCTTGTACTTATTTATGTAGAAACACATCAATGATGTAATGGTTAGCGTTCTCTCTTTAACATTATTAATTCCTTGTACTTATTTATGTAGAAACACATCAATGATGTAATGGTTAGCGTTCTCTCTTTAACATTATTAATTCCTTGTACTTATTTATGTAGAAACACATCAATGATGTAATGGTTAGCGTTCTCTCTTTAACATTATTAATTCCTTGTACTTATTTATGTAGAAACACATCAATGATGTAATGGTTAGCATTCTCTCTTTAACATTATTAATTCCTTGTACTTATTTATGTAGAAACACATCAATGATGTAATGGTTAGCATTCTCTCTTTAACATTATTAATTCCTTGTACTTATTTATGTAGAAACACATCAATGATGTAATGGTTAGCGTTCTCTCTTTAACATTATTAATTCCTTGTACTTATTTATGTAGAAACACATCAATGATGTAATGGTTAGCATTCTCACTTTAACATTATTAATTCCTTGTACTTATTTATGTAGAAACACATCAATGATGCAATGATTAGCGTTCTCTCTTTAACATTATTAATTCCTTGTACTTATTTATGTAGAAACACATCAATGATGTAATGGTTAGCGTTCTCTCTTTAACATTATTAATTCCTTGTACTTATTTATGTAGAAACACATCAATGATGTAATGGTTAGAGTTCTCTCTTTAACATTATTAATTCCTTGTACTTATTTATGTAGAAACACATCAATGATGTAATGGTTAGCGTTCTCTCTTTAACATTATTAATTCCTTGTACTTATTTATGTAGAAACACATCAATGATGTAATGGTTAGCGTTCTCTCTTTAACATTATTAATTCCTTGTACTTATTTATGTAGAAACACATCAATGATGTAATGGTTAGCATTCTCTCTTTAACATTATTAATTCCTTGTACTTATTTATGTAGAAACACATCAATGATGTAATGGTTAGCATTCTCTCTTTAACATTATTAATTCCTTGTACTTATTTATGTAGAAACACATCAATGATGTAATGGTTAGCGTTCTCTCTTTCTCTCTTTAACATTATTAATTCCTTGTACTTATTTATGTAGAAACACATCAATGATGTAATGGTTAGCATTCTCTCTTTAACATTATTAATTCCTTGTACTTATTTATGTAGAAACACATCAATGATGTAATGATTAGCGTTCTCTCTTTAACATTATTAATTCCTTGTACTTATTTATGTAGAAACACATCAATGATGTAATGGTTAGCGTTCTCTCTTTAACATTATTAATTCCTTGTACTTATTTATGTAGAAACACATCAATGATGTAATGGTTAGCGTTCTCTCTTTAACATTATTAATTCTTTGTACTTATTTATGTAGAAACACATCAATGATGTAATGGTTAGCATTCTCTCTTTATTATTAATTCCTTGTACTTATTTATGTACAAACGCATCAATGATGTAATGGTTAGCGTTCTCTCTTTAATATTATTAATTCCTTGTACTTATTTATGTACAAATGCATCAATGATGTAATGGTTAGCGTTTTCTCTTTAACATTATTAATTTCTTGTACTTATTTATGTAGAAACACATCAATGATGTAATGGTTAGCGTTCTCTCTTTAACATTATTAATTCCTTGTACTTATTTATGTAGAAACACATCAATGATGTAATGGTTAGCATTCTCTCTTTAACATTATTAATTCCTTGTACTTATTTATGTAGAAACACATCAATGATGTAATGGTTAGCGTTCTCTCTTTAACATTATTAATTCCTTGTACTTATTTATGTAGAAACACATCAATGATGTAATGGTTAGCATTCTCTCTTTAACATTATTAATTCCTTGTACTTATTTATGCAGAAACACATCAATGATGTAATGGTTAGCGTTCTCTCTTTAACATTATTAATTCCTTGTACTTATTTATGTAGAAACACATCAATGATGTAATGGTTAGCGTTCTCTCTTTAACATGATTAATTCCTTGTACTTATTTATGTAGAAACACATCAATGATGTAATGGTTAGCGTTCTCTCTTTAACATTATTAATTCCTTGTACTTATTTATGTAGAAATGCATCAATGATGTAATGGTTAGCATTCTCTCTTTAACATTATTAATTCCTTGTACTTATTTATGTAGAAACACATCAATGATGTAATGGTTAGCGTTCTCTCTTTAACATTATTAATTCCTTGTACTTATTTATGTAGAAACACATCAATGATGTAATGGTTAGCGTTCTCTCTTTAACATTATTAATTCCTTGTACTTATTTATGTAGAAACACATCAATGATGTAATGGTTAGCGTTCTCTCTTTAACATTATTAATTCCTTGTACTTATTTATGTAGAAACACATCAATGATGTAATGGTTAGCGTTCTCTCTTTAACATTATTAATTCCTTGTACTTATTTATGTAGAAACACATCAATGATGTAATGGTTAGCATTCTCTCTTTAACATTATTAATTCCTTGTACTTATTTATGTAGAAATGCATCAATGATGTAATGGTTAGCGTTCTCTCTTTAACATTATTAATTCCTTGTACTTATTTATGTAGAAACACATCAATGATGTAATGGTTAGCATTCTCTCTTTAACATTATTAATTCCTTGTACTTATTTATGTAGAAACACATCAATGATGTAATGGTTAGCGTTCTCTCTTTAACATTATTAATTCCTTGTACTTATTTATGTAGAAACACATCAATGATGTAATGGTTAGCGTTCTCTCTTTAACATTATTAATTCCTTGTATTTATTTATGTAGAAACACATCAATGATGTAATGGTTAGCGTTCTCTCTTTAACATTATTAATTCCTTGTACTTATTTATGTAGAAACACATCAATGATGTAATGGTTAGCATTCTCTCTTTAATATTATTAATTCCTTGTACTTATTTATGTAGAAACACATCAATGATGTAATGGTTAGCGTTCTCTCTTTAACATTATTAATTCCTTGTACTTATTTATGTAGAAACACAACAATGATGTAATGGTTAGCATTCTCTCTTTAACATTATTAATTCCTTGTACTTATTTATGTAGAAACACATCAATGATGTAATGGTTAGCATTCTCTCTTTAACATTATTAATTCCTTGTACTTATTTATGTAGAAACACATCAATGATGTAATGGTTAGCATTCTCTCTTTAACATTATTAATTCCTTGTACTTATTTATGTAGAAACACATCAATGATGTAATGGTTAGCATTCTCTCTTTAACATTATTAATTCCTTGTACTTATTTATGTAGAAACACATCAATGATGTAATGGTTAGCGTTCTCTCTTTAACATTATTAATTCCTTGTACTTATTTATGTAGAAACACATCAATGATGTAATGGTTAGCATTCTCACTTTAACATTATTAATTCCTTGTACTTATTTATGTAGAAACACATCAATGATGTAATGATTAGCGTTCTCTCTTTAACATTATTAATTCCTTGTACTTATTTATGTAGAAACACATCAATGATGTAATGGTTAGCGTTCTCTCTTTAACATTATTAATTCCTTGTACTTATTTATGTAGAAACACATCAATGATGTAATGGTTAGCATTCTCTCTTTAACATTATTAATTCCTTGTACTTATTTATGTAGAAACACATCAATGATGTAATGGTTAGCATTCTCTCTTTAACATTATTAATTCCTTGTACTTATTTATGTAGAAACACATCAATGATGTAATGGTTAGCGTTCTCTCTTTAACATTATTAATTCCTTGTACTTATTTATGTAGAAACACATCAATGATGTAATGGTTAGCATTCTCTCTTTAACATTATTAATTCCTTGTACTTATTTATGTAGAAACACATCAATGATGTAATGGTTAGCGTTCTCTCTTTAACATTATTAATTCCTTGTACTTATTTATGTAGAAACACAACAATGATGTAATGGTTAGCATTCTCTCTTTAACATTATTAATTCCTTGTACTTATTTATGTAGAAACACATCAATGATGTAATGGTTAGCGTTCTCTCTTTAACATTATTAATTCCTTGTACTTATTTATGTAGAAACACATCAATGATGTAATGGTTAGAGTTCTCTCTTTAACATTATTAATTCCTTGTACTTATTTATGTAGAAACACATCAATGATGTAATGGTTAGCGTTCTCTCTTTAACATTATTAATTCCTTGTACTTATTTATGTAGAAACACATCAATGATGTAATGGTTAGCGTTCTCTCTTTAACATTATTAATTCCTTGTACTTATTTATGTAGAAACACATCAATGATGTAATGGTTAGCATTCTCTCTTTAACATTATTAATTCCTTGTACTTATTTATGTAGAAACACATCAATGATGTAATGGTTAGCATTCTCTCTTTAACATTATTAATTCCTTGTACTTATTTATGTAGAAACACATCAATGATGTAATGGTTAGCGTTCTCTCTTTAACATTATTAATTCCTTGTACTTATTTATGTAGAAACACATCAATGATGTAATGGTTAGCATTCTCTCTTTAACATTATTAATTCCTTGTACTTATTTATGTAGAAACACATCAATGATGTAATGGTTAGCGTTCTCTCTTTAACATTATTAATTCCTTGTACTTATTTATGTAGAAACACATCAATGATGTAATGGTTAGCATTCTCTCTTTAACATTATTAATTCCTTGTACTTATTTATGTAGAAACACATCAATGATGTAATGGTTAGCGTTCTCTCTTTAACATTATTAATTCCTTGTACTTATTTATGTAGAAACACATCAATGATGTAATGGTTAGCGTTCTCTCTTTAACATTATTAATCCCTTGTACTTATTTATGTAGAAACACATCAATGATGTAATGGTTAGCGTTCTCTCTTTAACATTATTAATTCCTTGTACTTATTTATGTAGAAACACAACAATGATGTAATGGTTAGCGTTCTCTCTTTAACATTATTAATTCCTTGTACTTATTTATGTAGAAACACATCAATGATGTAATGGTTAGCGTTCTCTCTTTAACATTATTAATTCCTTGTACTTATTTATGTAGAAACACATCAATGATGTAATGGTTAGCATTCTCTCTTTAACATTATTAATTCCTTGTACTTATTTATGTAGAAACACATCAATGATGTAATGGTTAGAGTTCTCTCTTTAACATTATTAATTCCTTGTACTTATTTATGTAGAAACACATCAATGATGTAATGGTTAGCGTTCTCTCTTTAACATTATTAATTCCTTGTACTTATTTATGTAGAAACACATCAATGATGTAATGGTTAGCGTTCTCTCTTTAACATTATTAATTCCTTGTACTTATTTATGTAGAAACACATCAATGATGTAATGGTTAGCATTCTCTCTTTAACATTATTAATTCCTTGTACTTATTTATGTAGAAACACATCAATGATGTAATGGTTAGCATTCTCTCTTTAACATTATTAATTCCTTGTACTTATTTATGTAGAAACACATCAATGATGTAATGGTTAGCGTTCTCTCTTTAACATTATTAATTCCTTGTACTTATTTATGTAGAAACACATCAATGATGTAATGGTTAGCATTCTCTCTTTAACATTATTAATTCCTTGTACTTATTTATGTAGAAACACATCAATGATGTAATGGTTAGCATTCTCTCTTTAACATTATTAATTCCTTGTACTTATTTATGTAGAAACACATCAATGATGTAATGGTTAGCATTCTCTCTTTAACATTATTAATTCCTTGTACTTATTTATGTAGAAACACATCAATGATGTAATGGTTAGCGTTCTCTCTTTAACATTATTAATCCCTTGTACTTATTTATGTAGAAACACATCAATGATGTAATGGTTAGCGTTCTCTCTTTAACATTATTAATTCCTTGTACTTATTTATGTAGAAACACATCAATGATGTAATGGTTAGCGTTCTCTCTTTAACATTATTAATTCCTTGTACTTATTTATGTAGAAACACATCAATGATGTAATGGTTAGCGTTCTCTCTTTAACATTATTAATTCCTTGTACTTATTTATGTAGAAACACATCAATGATGTAATGGTTAGAGTTCTCTCTTTAACATTATTAATTCCTTGTACTTATTTATGTAGAAATGCATCAATGATGTAATGGTTAGTGTTCTCTCTTTAACATTATTAATTCCTTGTACTTATTTATGTAGAAACACATCAATGATGTAATGGTTAGAGTTCTCTCTTTAACATTATTAATTCCTTGTACTTATTTATGTAGAAACACATCAATGATGTAATGGTTAGCATTCTCTCTTTAACATTATTAATTCCTTGTACTTATTTATGTAGAAACGCATCAATGATGTAATGGTTAGCGTTCTCTCTTTAACATTATTAATTCTTTGTACTTATTTACGTAAAAATGCATCAATGATGTAATGGTTAGCGTTCTCTCTTTAACATTATTAATTCTTTGTACTTATTTATGTAGAAATGCATCAATGATGTAATGGTTAGCATTCTCTCTTTAACATTATTAATTCCTTGTACTTATTTATGTAGAAACACATCAATGATGTAATGGTTAACATTCTCTCTTTAACATTATTAATTCCTTGTACTTATCTATGTAGAAACACATCAATGATGTAATGGTTAGCATTCTCTCTTTAACATTATTAATTCCTTGTACTTATTTATGTAGAAACACATCAATGATGTAATGGTTAGCATTCTCTCTTTAACATTATTAATTCCTTGTACTTATTTATGTAGAAATGCATCAATGATGTAATGGTTAGCGTTCTCTCTTTAACATTATTAATTCCTTGTACTTATTTATGTAGAAACACATCAATGATGTAATGGTTAGCATTCTCTCTTTAACATTATTAATTCCTTGTACTTATTTATGTAGAAACACATCAATGATGTAATGGTTAGCGTTCTCTCTTTAACATTATTAATTCCTTGTACTTATTTATGTAGAAACACATCAATGATGTAATGGTTAGCAATATCTCTTTAACATTATTAATTCCTTGTACTTATTTATGTAGAAACACATCAATGATGTAATGGTTAGCGTTCTCTCTTTAACATTATTAATTCCTTGTACTTATTTATGTAGAAACACATCAATGATGTAATGGTTAGAGTTCTCTCTTTAACATTATTAATTCCTTGCACTTATTTATGTAGAAACACATCAATGATGTAATGGTTAGAGTTCTCTCTTTAACATTATTAATTCCTTGTACTTATTTATGTAGAAACACATCAATGATGTAATGGTTAGCGTTCTCTCTTTAACATTATTAATTCCTTGTACTTATTTATGTAGAAACACATCAATGATGTAATGGTTAGAGTTCTCTCTTTAACATTATTAATTCCTTGTACTTATTTATGTAGAAACACATCAATGATGTAATGGTTAGCGTTCTCTCTTTAACATTATTAATTCCTTGTACTTATTTATGTAGAAACGCATCAATGATGTAATGGTTAGCGTTCTCTCTTTAACATTATTAATTCCTTGTACTTATTTATGTAGAAATGCATCAATGATGTAATGGTTAGCGTTCTCTCTTTAACATTATTAATTCCTTGTACTTATTTATGTAGAAACACATCAATGATGTAATGGTTAGCGTTCTCTCTTTAACATGATTAATTCCTTGTACTTATTTATGTAGAAACACATCAATGATGTAATGGTTAGCGTTCTCTCTTTAACATTATTAATTCCTTGTACTTATTTATGTAGAAACACATCAATGATGTAATGGTTAGCGTTCTCTCTTTAACATTATTAATTCCTTGTACTTATTTATGTAGAAACACATCAATGATGTAATGGTTAGCGTTTTCTCTTTAACATTATTAATTCCTTGTACTTATTTATGTAGAAACACATCAATGATGTAATGGTTAGCGTTCTCTCTTTAACATTATTAATTCCTTGTACTTATTTATGTAGAAACACATCAATGATGTAATGGTTAGCGTTCTCTCTTTAACATTATTAATTCCTTGTACTTATTTATGCAGAAATGCATCAATGATGTAATGGTTAGCATTCTCTCTTTAACATTATTAATTCCTTGTACTTATTTATGTAGAAACACATCAATGATGTAATGGTTAGCGTTCTCTCTTTAACATTATTAATTCCTTGTACTTATTTATGTAGAAACACATCAATGATGTAATGGTTAGCATTCTCTCTTTAACATTATTAATTCCTTGTACTTATTTATGTAGACACACATCAATGATGTAATGGTTAGCGTTCTCTCTTTAACATTATTAATTCCTTGTACTTATTTATGTAGAAACACATCAATGATGTAATGGTTAGCGTTCTCTCTTTAACATTATTAATTCCTTGTACTTATTTATGTAGAAACACATCAATGATGTAATGGTTAGCGTTCTCTCTTTAACATTATTAATTCCTTGTACTTATTTATGTAGAAACACATCAATGATGTAATGGTTAGCGTTTTCTCTTTAACATTATTAATTCCTTGTACTTATTTATGTAGAAACACATCAATGATGTAATGGTTAGCGTTCTCTCTTTAACATTATTAATTCCTTGTACTTATTTATGTAGAAACACATCAATGATGTAATGGTTAGCGTTCTCTCTTTAACATTATTAATTCCTTGTACTTATTTATGTAGAAATGCATCAATGATGTAATGGTTAGCATTCTCTCTTTAACATTATTAATTCCTTGTACTTATTTATGTAGAAACACATCAATGATGTAATGGTTAGCGTTCTCTCTTTAACATTATTAATTCCTTGTACTTATTTATGTAGAAACACATCAATGATGTAATGGTTAGCATTCTCTCTTTAACATTATTAATTCCTTGTACTTATTTATGTAGAAACACATCAATGATGTAATGGTTAGCGTTCTCTCTTTAACATTATTAATTCCTTGTACTTATTTATGTAGAAACACATCAATGATGTAATGGTTAGCATTCTCTCTTTAACATTATTAATTCCTTGTACTTATTTATGTAGAAACACATCAATGATGTAATGGTTAGCATTCTCTCTTTAACATGATTAATTCCTTGTACTTATTTATGTAGAAACACATCAATGATGTAATGGTTAGCGTTCTCTCTTTAACATTATTAATTCCTTGTACTTATTTATGTAGAAACACATCAATGATGTAATGGTTAGCATTCTCTCTTTAACATTATTAATTCCTTGTACTTATTTATGTAGAAACACATCAATGATGTAATGGTTAGCGTTCTCTCTTTAACATTATTAATTCCTTGTACTTATTTATGTAGAAACACAACAATGATGTAATGGTTAGCATTCTCTCTTTAACATTATTAATTCCTTGTACTTATTTATGTAGAAACACATCAATGATGTAATGGTTAGCGTTCTCTCTTTAACATTATTAATTCCTTGTACTTATTTATGTAGAAACACATCAATGATGTAATGGTTAGCATTCTCTCTTTAACATTATTAATTCCTTGTACTTATTTAAGTAGAAACACATCAATGATGTAATGGTTAGAGTTCTCTCTTTAACATTATTAATTCCTTGTACTTATTTATGTAGAAACACATCAATGATGTAATGGTTAGCGTTCTCTCTTTAACATTATTAATTCCTTGTACTTATTTATGTAGAAACACATCAATGATGTAATGGTTAGCGTTCTCTCTTTAACATTATTAATTCCTTGTACTTATTTATGTAGAAACACATCAATGATGTAATGGTTAGCATTCTCTCTTTAACATTATTAATTCCTTGTACTTATTTATGTAGAAACACATCAATGATGTAATGGTTAGCTTTCTCTCTTTAACATTATTAATTCCTTGTACTTATTTATGTAGAAACACATCAATGATGTAATGGTTAGCGTTCTCTCTTTAACATTATTAATTCCTTGTACTTATTTATGTAGAAACACATCAATGATGTAATGGTTAGCATTCTCTCTTTAACATTATTAATTCCTTGTACTTATTTATGTAGAAACACATCAATGATGTAATGGTTAGCGTTCTCTCTTTAACATTATTAATTCCTTGTACTTATTTATGTAGAAACACATCAATGATGTAATGGTTAGCATTCTCTCTTTAACATTATTAATTCCTTGTACTTATTTATGTAGAAACACATCAATGATGTAATGGTTAGCGTTCTCTCTTTAACATTATTAATTCCTTGTACTTATTTATGTAGAAACACATCAATGATGTAATGGTTAGCGTTCTCTCTTTAACATTATTAATCCCTTGTACTTATTTATGTAGAAACACATCAATGATGTAATGGTTAGCGTTCTCTCTTTAACATTATTAATTCCTTGTACTTATTTATGTAGAAACACATCAATGATGTAATGGTTAGCGTTCTCTCTTTAACATTATTAATTCCTTGTACTTATTTATGTAGAAACACATCAATGATGTAATGGTTAGCGTTCTCTCTTTAACATTATTAATTCCTTGTACTTATTTATGTAGAAACACATCAATGATGTAATGGTTAGAGTTCTCTCTTTAACATTATTAATTCCTTGTACTTATTTATGTAGAAATGCATCAATGATGTAATGGTTAGCGTTCTCTCTTTAACATTATTAATTCCTTGTACTTATTTATGTAGAAACACATCAATGATGTAATGGTTAGAGTTCTCTCTTTAACATTATTAATTCCTTGTACTTATTTATGTAGAAACACATCAATGATGTAATGGTTAGCATTCTCTCTTTAACATTATTAATTCCTTGTACTTATTTATGTAGAAACACATCAATGATGTAATGGTTAGCGTTCTCTCTTTAACATTATTAATTCTTTGTACTTATTTATGTAGAAATGCATCAATGATGTAATGGTTAGCGTTCTCTCTTTAACATTATTAATTCTTTGTACTTATTTATGTAGAAATGCATCAATGATGTAATGGTTAGCATTCTCTCTTTAACATTATTAATTCCTTGTACTTATTTATGTAGAAACACATCAATGATGTAATGGTTAACATTCTCTCTTTAACATTATTAATTCCTTGTACTTATCTATGTAGAAACACATCAATGATGTAATGGTTAGCATTCTCTCTTTAACATTATTAATTCCTTGTACTTATTTATGTAGAAACACATCAATGATGTAATGGTTAGCGTTCTCTCTTTAACATTATTAATTCCTTGTACTTATTTATGTAGAAACACATCAATGATGTAATGGTTAGCATTCTCTCTTTAACATTATTAATTCCTTGTACTTATTTATGTAGAAACACATCAATGATGTAATGGTTAGCGTTCTCTCTTTAACATTATTAATTCCTTGTACTTATTTATGTAGAAACACATCAATGATGTAATGGTTAGCAATATCTCTTTAACATTATTAATTCCTTGTACTTATTTATGTAGAAACACATCAATGATGTAATGGTTAGCGTTCTCTCTTTAACATTATTAATTCCTTGTACTTATTTATGTAGAAACACATCAATGATGTAATGGTTAGAGTTCTCTCTTTAACATTATTAATTCCTTGTACTTATTTATGTAGAAACACATCAATGATGTAATGGTTAGAGTTCTCTCTTTAACATTATTAATTCCTTGTACTTATTTATGTAGAAACACATCAATGATGTAATGGTTAGCGTTCTCTCTTTAACATTATTAATTCCTTGTACTTATTTATGTAGAAACACATCAATGATGTAATGGTTAGAGTTCTCTCTTTAACATTATTAATTCCTTGTACTTATTTATGTAGAAACACATCAATGATGTAATGGTTAGCGTTCTCTCTTTAACATTATTAATTCCTTGTACTTATTTATGTAGAAACGCATCAATGATGTAATGGTTAGCGTTCTCTCTTTAACATTATTAATTCCTTGTACTTATTTATGTAGAAATGCATCAATGATGTAATGGTTAGCGTTCTCTCTTTAACATTATTAATTCCTTGTACTTATTTATGTAGAAACACATCAATGATGTAATGGTTAGCGTTCTCTCTTTAACATGATTAATTCCTTGTACTTATTTATGTAGAAACACATCAATGATGTAATGGTTAGCGTTCTCTCTTTAACATTATTAATTCCTTGTACTTATTTATGTAGAAACACATCAATGATGTAATGGTTAGCGTTCTCTCTTTAACATTATTAATTCCTTGTACTTATTTATGTAGAAACACATCAATGATGTAATGGTTAGCGTTTTCTCTTTAACATTATTAATTCCTTGTACTTATTTATGTAGAAACACATCAATGATGTAATGGTTAGCGTTCTCTCTTTAACATTATTAATTCCTTGTACTTATTTATGTAGAAACACATCAATGATGTAATGGTTAGCGTTCTCTCTTTAACATTATTAATTCCTTGTACTTATTTATGTAGAAACACATCAATGATGTAATGGTTAGCATTCTCTCTTTAACATTATTAATTCCTTGTACTTATTTATGTAGAAACACATCAATGATGTAATGGTTAGCGTTCTCTCTTTAACATTATTAATTCCTTGTACTTATTTATGTAGAAACACATCAATGATGTAATGGTTAGCATTCTCTCTTTAACATTATTAATTCCTTGTACTTATTTATGTAGACACACATCAATGATGTAATGGTTAGCGTTCTCTCTTTAACATTATTAATTCCTTGTACTTATTTATGTAGAAACACATCAATGATGTAATGGTTAGCGTTCTCTCTTTAACATTATTAATTCCTTGTACTTATTTATGTAGAAACACATCAATGATGTAATGGTTAGCGTTCTCTCTTTAACATTATTAATTCCTTGTACTTATTTATGTAGAAACACATCAATGATGTAATGGTTAGCGTTTTCTCTTTAACATTATTAATTCCTTGTACTTATTTATGTAGAAACACATCAATGATGTAATGGTTAGCGTTCTCTCTTTAACATTATTAATTCCTTGTACTTATTTATGTAGAAACACATCAATGATGTAATGGTTAGCATTCTCTCTTTAACATTATTAATTCCTTGTACTTATTTATGTAGAAATGCATCAATGATGTAATGGTTAGCATTCTCTCTTTAACATTATTAATTCCTTGTACTTATTTATGTAGAAACACATCAATGATGTAATGGTTAGCGTTCTCTCTTTAACATTATTAATTCCTTGTACTTATTTATGTAGAAACACATCAATGATGTAATGGTTAGCATTCTCTCTTTAACATTATTAATTCCTTGTATTTATTTATGTAGAAACACATCAATGATGTAATGGTTAGCATTCTCTCTTTAACATTATTAATTCCTTGTACTTATTTATGTAGAAACACATCAATGATGTAATGGTTAGCATTCTCTCTTTAACATTATTAATTCCTTGTACTTATTTATGTAGAAACACATCAATGATGTAATGGTTAGCGTTCTCTCTTTAACATTATTAATTCCTTGTACTTATTTATGTAGAAACACATCAATGATGTAATGGTTAGAGTTCTCTCTTTAACATTATTAATTCCTTGTACTTATTTATGTAGAAACACATCAATGATGTAATGGTTAGCGTTCTCTCTTTAACATTATTAATTCCTTGTACTTATTTATGTAGAAACACATCAATGATGTAATGGTTAGCATTCTCTCTTTAACATTATTAATTCCTTGTACTTATTTATGTAGAAACACATCAATGATGTAATGGTTAGCGTTCTCTCTTTAACATTATTAATTCCTTGTACTTATTTATGTAGAAACACATCAATGATGTAATGGTTAGCGTTTTCTCTTTAACATTATTAATTCCTTGTACTTATTTATGTAGAAACACATCAATGATGTAATGGTTAGCATTCTCTCTTTAACATTATTAATTCCTTGTACTTATTTATGTAGAAACACATCAATGATGTAATGGTTAGCGTTCTCTCTTTAACATTATTAATTCCTTGTACTTATTTATGTAGAAATACATCAATGATGTAATGGTTAGCATTCTCTCTTTAACATTATTAATTCCTTGTACTTATTTATGTAGAAACACATCAATGATGTAATGGTTAGCGTTCTCTCTTTAACATTATTAATTCCTTGTACTTATTTATGTAGAAACACATCAATGATGTAATGGTTAGCATTCTCTCTTTAACATTATTAATTCCTTGTACTTATTTATGTAGACACACATCAATGATGTAATGGTTAGCGTTCTCTCTTTAACATTATTAATTCCTTGTACTTATTTATGTAGAAACACATCAATGATGTAATGGTTAGCGTTCTCTCTTTAACATTATTAATTCCTTGTACTTATTTATGTAGAAACACATCAATGATGTAATGGTTAGCGTTCTCTCTTTAACATTATTAATTCCTTGTACTTATTTATGTAGAAACACATCAATGATGTAATGGTTAGCGTTTTCTCTTTAACATTATTAATTCCTTGTACTTATTTATGTAGAAACACATCAATGATGTAATGGTTAGCGTTCTCTCTTTAACATTATTAATTCCTTGTACTTATTTATGTAGAAACACATCAATGATGTAATGGTTAGCGTTCTCTCTTTAACATTATTAATTCCTTGTACTTATTTATGTAGAAATGCATCAATGATGTAATGGTTAGCATTCTCTCTTTAACATTATTAATTCCTTGTACTTATTTATGTAGAAACACATCAATGATGTAATGGTTAGCGTTCTCTCTTTAACATTATTAATTCCTTGTACTTATTTATGTAGAAACACATCAATGATGTAATGGTTAGCATTCTCTCTTTAACATTATTAATTCCTTGTACTTATTTATGTAGACACACATCAATGATGTAATGGTTAGCGTTCTCTCTTTAACATTATTAATTTCTTGTACTTATTTATGTAGAAACACATCAATGATGTAATGGTTAGCGTTCTCTCTTTAACATTATTAATTCCTTGTACTTATTTATGTAGAAATGCATCAATGATGTAATGGTTAGAGTTCTCTCTTTAACATTATTAATTCCTTGTACTTATTTATGTAGACACACATCAATGATGTAATGGTTAGCGTTCTCTCTTTAACATTATTAATTCCTTGTACTTATTTATGTAGAAACACATCAATGATGTAATGGTTAGCGTTCTCTCTTTAACATTATTAATTCCTTGTACTTATTTATGTAGAAATGCATCAATGATGTAATGGTTAGAGTTCTCTCTTTAACATTATTAATTCCTTGTACTTATTTATGTACAAACGCATCAATGATGTAATGGTTAGCGTTTTCTCTTTAACATTATTAATTCCTTGTACTTATTTATGTAGAAACACATCAATGATGTAATGTTTAGCGTTCTCTCTTTAACATTATTAATTCCTTGTACTTATTTATGTAGAAACACATCAATGATGTAATGGTTAGAGTTCTCTCTTTAACATTATTAATTCCTTGTACTTATTTATGTACAAACGCATCAATGATGTAATGGTTAGCGTTTTCTCTTTAACATTATTAATTCCTTGTACTTATTTATGTAGAAACACATCAATGATGTAATGGTTAGCATTCTCTCTTTAACATTATTAATTCCTTGTACTTATTTATGTAGAAACACATCAATGATGTAATGGTTAGCGTTCTCTCTTTAACATTATTAATTCCTTGTACTTATTTATGTAGAAACACATCAATGATGTAATGGTTAGCATTCTGTCTTTAACATTATTAATTCCTTGTACTTATTTATGTAGAAACACATCAATGATGTAATGGTTAGCATTCTCTCTTTAACATTATTAATTCCTTGTACTTATTTATGTAGAAACACATCAATGATGTAATGGTTAGCGTTCTCTCTTTAACATTATTAATTCCTTGTACTTATTTATGTAGAAACACATCAATGATGTAATGGTTAGAGTTCTCTCTTTAACATTATTAATTCCTTGTACTTATTTATGTAGAAACACATCAATGATGTAATGGTTAGCGTTCTCTCTTTAACATTATTAATTCCTTGTACTTATTTATGTAGAAACACATCAATGATGTAATGGTTAGAGTTCTCTCTTTAACATTATTAATTCCTTGTACTTATTTATGTAGACACACATCAATGATGTAATGGTTAGCGTTCTCTCTTTAACATTATTAATTCCTTGTAGTTATTTATGTAGAAACACATCAATGATGTAATGGTTAGCGTTCTCTCTTTAACATTATTAATTCCTTGTACTTATTTATGTAGAAATGCATCAATGATGTAATGGTTAGAGTTCTCTCTTTAACATTATTAATTCCTTGTACTTATTTATGTACAAACGCATCAATGATGTAATGGTTAGCGTTTTCTCTTTAACATTATTAATTCCTTGTACTTATTTATGTAGAAACACATCAATGATGTAATGGTTAGCGTTCTCTCTTTAACATTATTAATTCCTTGTACTTATTTATGTAGAAACACATCAATGATGTAATGGTTAGAGTTCTCTCTTTAACATTATTAATTCCTTGTACTTATTTATGTACAAACGCATCAATGATGTAATGGTTAGCGTTTTCTCTTTAACATTATTAATTCCTTGTACTTATTTATGTAGAAACACATCAATGATGTAATGGTTAGCATTCTCTCTTTAACATTATTAATTCCTTGTACTTATTTATGTAGAAACACATCAATGATGTAATGGTTAGCGTTCTCTCTTTAACATTATTAATTCCTTGTACTTATTTATGTAGAAACACATCAATGATGTAATGGTTAGCATTCTCTCTTTAACATTATTAATTCCTTGTACTTATTTATGTAGAAACACATCAATGATGTAATGGTTAGCATTCTCTCTTTAACATTATTAATTCCTTGTACTTATTTATGTAGAAACACATCAATGATGTAATGGTTAGCGTTCTCTCTTTAACATTATTAATTCCTTGTACTTATTTATGTAGAAACACATCAATGATGTAATGGTTAGAGTTCTCTCTTTAACATTATTAATTCCTTGTACTTATTTATGTAGATTCACATCAATGATGTAATGGTTAGCATTCTCTCTTTAACATTATTAATTCCTTGTACTTATTTATGTTGAAATGCATCAATGATGTAATGGTTAGCGTTCTCTCTTTAACATTATTAATTCTTTGTACTTATTTATGTAGAAACACATCAATGATGTAATGGTTAGAGTTCTCTCTTTAACATTATTAATTCCTTGTACTTATTTATGTAGAAACACATCAATGATGTAATGGTTAGCATTCTCTCTTTAACATTATTAATTCCTTGTACTTATTTATGTAGAAACGCATCAATGATGTAATGGTTAGCGTTCTCTCTTTAACATTATTAATTCCTTGTACTTATTTATGTACAAACGCATCAATGATGTAATGGTTAGCGTTTTCTCTTTAACATTATTAATTCCTTGTACTTATTTATGTAGAAACACATCAATGATGTAATGGTTAGCGTTCTCTCTTTAACATTATTAATTCCTTGTACTTATTTATGTAGAAACACATCAATGATGTAATGGTTAGCGTTCTCTCTTTAACATTATTAATTCCTTGTACTTATTTATGTAGAAATGCATCAATGATGTAATGGTTAGCGTTCTCTCTTTAACATTATTAATTCCTTGTACTTATTTATGTAGAAACACATCAATGATGTAATGGTTAGCGTTCTCTCTTTAACATTATTAATTCCTTGTACTTATTTATGTAGAAACACATCAATGATGTAATGGTTAGCATTCTCTCTTTAACATTATTAATTCCTTGTACTTATTTATGTAGAAACACATCAATGATGTAATGGTTAGCGTTCTCTCTTTAACATTATTAATTCCTTGTACTTATTTATGTAGAAACACATCAATGATGTAATGGTTAGTGTTCTCTCTTTAACATTATTAATTCTTTGTACTTATTTATGTAGAAACACATCAATGATGTAATGGTTAGCGTTTTCTCTTTAACATTATTAATTCCTTGTACTTATTTATGTAGAAACACATCAATGATGTAATGGTTAGCGTTCTCTCTTTAACATTATTAATTCCTTGTACTTATTTATGTAGAAACACATCAATGATGTAATGGTTAGCGTTCTCTCTTTAACATTATTAATTCCTTGTACTTATTTATGTAGAAACACATCAATGATGTAATGGTTAGCGTTCTCTCTTTAACATTATTAATTCCTTGTACTTATTTATGTAGAAACACATCAATGATGTAATGGTTAGAGTTCTCTCTTTAACATTATTAATTCCTTGTACTTATTTATGTACAAACGCATCAATGATGTAATGGTTAGCGTTTTCTCTTTAACATTATTAATTCCTTGTACTTATTTATGTAGAAACACATCAATGATGTAATGGTTAGCATTCTCTCTTTAACATTATTAATTCCTTGTACTTATTTATGTAGAAACACATCAATGATGTAATGGTTAGCGTTCTCTCTTTAACATTATTAATTCCTTGTACTTATTTATGTAGAAACACATCAATGATGTAATGGTTAGCATTCTCTCTTTAACATTATTAATTCCTTGTACTTATTTATGTAGAAACACATCAATGATGTAATGGTTAGCATTCTCTCTTTAACATTATTAATTCCTTGTACTTATTTATGTAGAAACACATCAATGATGTAATGGTTAGCGTTCTCTCTTTAACATTATTAATTCCTTGTACTTATTTATGTAGAAACACATCAATGATGTAATGGTTAGAGTTCTCTCTTTAACATTATTAATTCCTTGTACTTATTTATGTAGATTCACATCAATGATGTAATGGTTAGCATTCTCTCTTTAACATTATTAATTCCTTGTACTTATTTATGTTGAAATGCATCAATGATGTAATGGTTAGCGTTCTCTCTTTAACATTATTAATTCTTTGTACTTATTTATGTAGAAACACATCAATGATGTAATGGTTAGAGTTCTCTCTTTAACATTATTAATTCCTTGTACTTATTTATGTAGAAACACATCAATGATGTAATGGTTAGCATTCTCTCTTTAACATTATTAATTCCTTGTACTTATTTATGTAGAAACGCATCAATGATGTAATGGTTAGCGTTCTCTCTTTAACATTATTAATTCCTTGTACTTATTTATGTACAAACGCATCAATGATGTAATGGTTAGCGTTTTCTCTTTAACATTATTAATTCCTTGTACTTATTTATGTAGAAACACATCAATGATGTAATGGTTAGCGTTCTCTCTTTAACATTATTAATTCCTTGTACTTATTTATGTAGAAACACATCAATGATGTAATGGTTAGCGTTCTCTCTTTAACATTATTAATTCCTTGTACTTATTTATGTAGAAATGCATCAATGATGTAATGGTTAGCGTTCTCTCTTTAACATTATTAATTCCTTGTACTTATTTATGTAGAAACACATCAATGATGTAATGGTTAGCGTTCTCTCTTTAACATTATTAATTCCTTGTACTTATTTATGTAGAAACACATCAATGATGTAATGGTTAGCATTCTCTCTTTAACATTATTAATTCCTTGTACTTATTTATGTAGAAACACATCAATGATGTAATGGTTAGCGTTCTCTCTTTAACATTATTAATTCCTTGTACTTATTTATGTAGAAACACATCAATGATGTAATGGTTAGTGTTCTCTCTTTAACATTATTAATTCTTTGTACTTATTTATGTAGAAACACATCAATGATGTAATGGTTAGCGTTTTCTCTTTAACATTATTAATTCCTTGTACTTATTTATGTAGAAACACATCAATGATGTAATGGTTAGCGTTCTCTCTTTAACATTATTAATTCCTTGTACTTATTTATGTAGAAACACATCAATGATGTAATGGTTAGCGTTCTCTCTTTAACATTATTAATTCCTTGTACTTATTTATGTAGAAACACATCAATGATGTAATGGTTAGCGTTCTCTCTTTAACATTATTAATTCCTTGTACTTATTTATGTAGAAACACATCAATGATGTAATGGTTAGCGTTCTCTCTTTAACATTATTAATTCCTTGTACTTATTTATGTAGAAACACATCAATGATGTAATGGTTAGCGTTCTCTCTTTAACATTATTAATTCTTTGTACTTATTTATGTAGAAATGCATCAATGATGTAATGGTTAGCGTTCTCTCTTTAACATTATTAATTCCTTGTACTTATTTATGTAGAAACACATCAATGATGTAATGGTTAGAGTTCTCTCTTTAACATTATTAATTCCTTGTACTTATTTATGTAGAAACACATCAATGATGTAATGGTTAGCGTTCTCTCTTTAACATTATTAATTCCTTGTACTTATTTATGTAGAAACACATCAATGATGTAATGGTTAGAGTTCTCTCTTTAACATTATTAATTCCTTGTACTTATTTATGTAGA
>CAVMGF010000103.1:0-13000 GCA_963680875.1 Bathymodiolus brooksi
CCTAGATACTACTGACAATAAAGGGGCGAGTACATTATAATATCACGGCTACCTAGGATACTACTGACAATAAAGGGGCGAGTACATTATAATATCACGGCTACCTAGATACTACTGACAATAAAGGGGCGAGTACATTATAATATCACGGTTACCTAGGTTACTGACAATAAAGGGGCGAGTACATTATAATATCACGGTTACCTAGATACTACTGACAATAAAGGGGCGAGTACATTATAATATCACGGCTTACCTAGGTACTACTGACAATAAAGGGGCGAGTACATTATAATATCACGGTTACCTAGATACTACTGACAATAAAGGGGCGAGTACATTATCAGACGGTACCTAGGATACTACTGACAATAAAGGGGCGAGTACATTATAATATCACGGCTACCTAGATACTACTGACAATAAAGGGGCGAGTACATTATAATATCACGGCTACCTAGATACTACTGACAATAAAGGGGCGAGTACATTATAATATCACGGTTACCTAGATACTACTGACAATAAAGGGGCGAGTACATTATAATATCACGGCTACCTAGATACTACTGACAATAAAGGGGCGAGTACATTATAATATCACGGCTACCTAGATACTACTGACAATAAAGGGGCGAGTACATTATAATATCACGGCTACCTAGATACTACTGACAATAAAGGGGCGAGTACATTATAATATCACGGCTACCTAGATACTACTGACAATAAAGGGGCGAGTACATTATAATATCACGGTTACCTAGATACTACTGACAATAAAGGGGCGAGTACATTATAATATCACGGCTACCTAGATACTACTGACAATAAAGGGGCGAGTACATTATAATATCACGGCTACCTAGATACTACTGACAATAAAGGGGCGAGTACATTATAATATCACGGTTACCTAGATACTACTGACAATAAAGGGGCGAGTACATTATAATATCACGGTTACCTAGATACTACTGACAATAAAGGGGCGAGTACATTATAATATCACGGCTACCTAGATACTACTGACAATAAAGGGGCGAGTACATTATAATATCACGGTTACCTAGATACTACTGACAATAAAGGGGCGAGTACATTATAATATCACGGTTACCTAGGTTACTGACAATAAAGGGGCGAGTACATTATAATATCACGGTTACCTAGATACTACTGACAATAAAGGGGCGAGTACATTATAATATCACGGTTACCTAGGTTACTGACAATAAAGGGGCGAGTACATTATAATATCACGGTTACCTAGATACTACTGACAATAAAGGGGCGAGTACATTATAATATCACGGTTACCTAGGTTACTGACAATAAAGGGGCGAGTACATTATAATATCACGGTTACCTAGATACTACTGACAATAAAGGGGCGAGTACATTATAATATCACGGTTACCTAGGTTACTGACAATAAAGGGGCGAGTACATTATAATATCACGGTTACCTAGATACTACTGACAATAAAGGGGCGAGTACATTATAATATCACGGTTACCTAGGTTACTGACAATAAAGGGGCGAGTACATTATAATATCACGGTTACCTAGGTTACTGACAATAAAGGGGCGAGTACATTATAATATCACGGTTACCTAGATACTACTGACAATAAAGGGGCGAGTACATTATAATATCACGGTTACCTAGGTTACTGACAATAAAGGGGCGAGTACATTATAATATCACGGTTACCTAGATACTACTGACAATAAAGGGGCGAGTACATTATAATATCACGGCTACCTAGATACTACTGACAATAAAGGGGCGAGTACATTATAATATCACGGTTACCTAGATACTACTGACAATAAAGGGGCGAGTACATTATAATATCACGGTTACCTAGATACTACTGACAATAAAGGGGCGAGTACATTATAATATCACGGTTACCTAGGTTACTGACAATAAAGGGGCGAGTACATTATAATATCACGGTTACCTAGATACTACTGACAATAAAGGGGCGAGTACATTATAATATCACGGTTTCCTAGGTTACTGACAATAAAGGGGCGAGTACATTATAATATCACGGTTACCTAGATACTACTGACAATAAAGGGGCGAGTACATTATAATATCACGGTTACCTAGGTTACTGACAATAAAGGGGCGAGTACATTATAATATCACGGTTACCTAGATACTACTGACAATAAAGGGGCGAGTACATTATAATATCACGGTTACCTAGGTTACTGACAATAAAGGGGCGAGTACATTATAATATCACGGTTACCTAGATACTACTGACAATAAAGGGGCGAGTACATTATAATATCACGGTTACCTAGGTTACTGACAATAAAGGGGCGAGTACATTATAATATCACGGTTACCTAGGTTACTGACAATAAAGGGGCGAGTACATTATAATATCACGGTTACCTAGATACTACTGACAATAAAGGGGCGAGTACATTATAATATCACGGTTACCTAGGTTACTGACAATAAAGGGGCGAGTACATTATAATATCACGGTTACCTAGATACTACTGACAATAAAGGGGCGAGTACATTATAATATCACGGCTACCTAGATACTACTGACAATAAAGGGGCGAGTACATTATAATATCACGGTTACCTAGATACTACTGACAATAAAGGGGCGAGTACATTATAATATCACAGTTACCTAGGATACTGACAATAAAGGGGCGAGTACATTATAATATCACGGCTACCTAGATACTACTGACAATAAAGGGGCGAGTACATTATAATATCACGGCTACCTAGGTTACTGACAATAAAGGGGCGAGTACATTATAATATCACGGTTACCTAGATTACTGACAATAAAGGGGCGAGTACATTATAATATCACGGCTACCTAGATACTACTGACAATAAAGGGGCGAGTACATTATAATATCACGGTTACCTAGATACTACTGACAATAAAGGGGCGAGTACATTATAATATCACGGTTACCTAGGTTACTGACAATAAAGGGGCGAGTACATTATAATATCACGGTTACCTAGATACTACTGACAATAAAGGGGCGAGTACATTATAATATCACGGCTACCTAGATACTACTGACAATAAAGGGGCGAGTACTTTATAATATCACGGTTACCTAGATACTACTGACAATAAAGGGGCGAGTACATTATAATATCACGGTTACCTAGGTTACTGACAATAAAGGGGCGAGTACATTATAATATCACGGTTACCTAGATACTACTGACAATAAAGGGGCGAGTACATTATAATATCACGGTTACCTAGGTTACTGACAATAAAGGGGCGAGTACATTATAATATCACGGTTACCTAGATACTACTGACAATAAAGGGGCGAGTACATTATAATATCACGGCTACCTAGATACTACTGACAATAAAGGGGCGAGTACATTATAATATCACGGTTACCTAGGTTACTGACAATAAAGGGGCGAGTACATTATAATATCACGGTTACCTAGATACTACTGACAATAAAGGGGCGAGTACATTATAATATCACGGTTACCTAGATACTACTGACAATAAAGGGGCGAGTACATTATAATATCACGGTTACCTAGGTTACTGACAATAAAGGGGCGAGTACATTATAATATCACGGTTACCTAGATACTACTGACAATAAAGGGGCGAGTACATTATAATATCACGGCTACCTAGATACTACTGACAATAAAGGGGCGAGTACATTATAATATCACGGCTACCTAGGTTACTGACAATAAAGGGGCGAGTACATTATAATATCACGGTTACCTAGATACTACTGACAATAAAGGGGCGAGTACATTATAATATCACGGCTACCTAGATACTACTGACAATAAAGGGGCGAGTACATTATAATATCACGGTTACCTAGGTTACTGACAATAAAGGGGCGAGTACATTATAATATCACGGTTACCTAGATACTACTGACAATAAAGGGGCGAGTACATTATAATATCACGATTACCTAGGTTACTGACAATAAAGGGGCGAGTACATTATAATATCACGGTTACCTAGATACTACTGACAATAAAGGGGCGAGTACATTATAATATCACGATTACCTAGATACTACTGACAATAAAGGGGCGAGTACATTATAATATCACGGTTACCTAGTTACTGACAATAAAGGGGCGAGTACATTATAATATCACGGTTACCTAGATACTACTGACAATAAAGGGGCGAGTACATTATAATATCACGATTACCTAGGTTACTGACAATAAAGGGGCGAGTACATTATAATATCACGGCTACCTAGATACTACTGACAATAAAGGGGCGAGTACATTATAATATCACGGTTTCCTAGGTTACCGACAATAAAGGGGCGAGTACATTATAATATCACGGTTACCTAGATACTACTGACAATAAAGGGGCGAGTACATTATAATATCACGGTTACCTAGGTTACTGACAATAAAGGGGCGAGTACATTATAATATCACGGTTACCTAGATACTACTGACAATAAAGGGGCGAGTACATTATAATATCACGGTTACCTAGACACTACTGACAATAAAGGGGCGAGTACATTATAATATCACGGTTACCTAGGTTGCTGACAATAAAGGGGCGAGTACATTATAATATCACGGCTACCTAGATACTACTGACAATAAAGGGGCGAGTACATTATAATATCACGGTTACCTAGATACTACTGACAATAAAGGGGCGAGTACATTATAATATCACGGCTACCTAGATACTACTGACAATAAAGGGGCGAGTACATTATAATATCACGGCTACCTAGGTTACTGACAATAAAGGGGCGAGTACATTATAATATCACGGTTACCTAGATACTACTGACAATAAAGGGGCGAGTACATTATAATATCACGATTACCTAGATACTACTGACAATAAAGGGGCGAGTACATTATAATATCACAGTTACCTAGGTTACTGACAATAAAGGGGCGAGTACATTATAATATCACGGTTACCTAGATACTACTGACAATAAAGGGGCGAGTACATTATAATATCACGGTTACCTAGGTTACTGACAATAAAGGGGCGAGTACATTATAATATCACGGTTACCTAGGTTACTGACAATAAAGGGGCGAGTACATTATAATATCACGGTTACCTAGATACTACTGACAATAAAGGGGCGAGTACATTATAATATCACAGTTACCTAGGTTACTGACAATAAAGGGGCGAGTACATTATAATATCACGGTTACCTAGATACTACTGACAATAAAGGGGCGAGTACATTATAATATCACGGTTACCTAGGTTACTGACAATAAAGGGGCGAGTACATTATAATATCACGGTTACCTAGGTTACTGACAATAAAGGGGCGAGTACATTATAATATCACGGTTACCTAGATACTACTGACAATAAAGGGGCGAGTACATTATAATATCACGGCTACCTAGATACTACTGACAATAAAGGGGCGAGTACATTATAATATCACGGCTACCTAGATACTACTGACAATAAAGGGGCGAGTACATTATAATATCACGGTTACCTAGATACTACTGACAATAAAGGGGCGAGTACATTATAATATCACGGCTACCTAGATACTACTGACAATAAAGGGGCGAGTACATTATAATATCACGGCTACCTAGATACTACTGACAATAAAGGGGCGAGTACATTATAATATCACAGTTACCTAGATACTACTGACAATAAAGGGGCGAGTACATTATAATATCACGGCTACCTAGATACTACTGACAATAAAGGGGCGAGTACATTATAATATCACGGTTACCTAGGTTACTGACAATAAAGGGGCGAGTACATTATAATATCACGGTTACCTAGATACTACTGACAATAAAGGGGCGAGTACATTATAATATCACGGCTACCTAGATACTACTGACAATAAAGGGGCGAGTACATTATAATATCACGGTTACCTAGGTTACTGACAATAAAGGGGCGAGTACATTATAATATCACGGTTACCTAGGTTACTGACAATAAAGGGGCGAGTACATTATAATATCACGGTTACCTAGGTACTACTGACAATAAAGGGGCGAGTACATTATAATATCACGGTTACCTAGATACTACTGACAATAAAGGGGCGAGTACATTATAATATCACGGTTACCTAGGTTACTGACAATAAAGGGGCGAGTACATTATAATATCACGGTTACCTAGATACTACTGACAATAAAGGGGCGAGTACATTATAATATCACGGCTACCTAGATACTACTGACAATAAAGGGGCGAGTACATTATAATATCACGGTTACCTAGGTTACTGACAATAAAGGGGCGAGTAAATTATAATATCACGGCTACCTAGATACTACTGACAATAAAGGGGCGAGTACATTATAATATCACGGCTACCTAGATACTACTGACAATAAAGGGGCGAGTACATTATAATATCACGGCTACCTAGATACTACTGACAATAAAGGGGCGAGTACATTATAATATCACGGTTACCTAGATACTACTGACAATAAAGGGGCGAGTACATTATAATATCACGGTTACCTAGGTTACTGACAATAAAGGGGCGAGTACATTATAATATCACGGCTACCTAGATACTACTGACAATAAAGGGGCGAGTACATTATAATATCACGGTTACCTAGGTTACTGACAATAAAGGGGCGAGTACATTATAATATCACGGTTACCTAGGTTACTGACAATAAAGGGGCGAGTACATTATAATATCACGGTTACCTAGATACTACTGACAATAAAGGGGCGAGTACATTATAATATCACGGTTACCTAGGTTACTGACAATAAAGGGGCGAGTACATTATAATATCACGGCTACCTAGATACTACTGACAATAAAGGGGCGAGTACATTATAATATCACGGTTACCTAGATACTACTGACAATAAAGGGGCGAGTACATTATAATATCACGGCTACCTAGATACTACTGACAATAAAGGGGCGAGTACATTATAATATCACGGTTACCTAGATACTACTGAAAATAAAGGGGCGAGTACATTATAATATCACGGTTACCTAGGTACTACTGACAATAAAGGGGCGAGTACATTATAATATCACGGCTACCTAGATACTACTGACAATAAAGGGGCGAGTACATTATAATATCACGGTTACCTAGGTTACTGACAATAAAGGGGCGAGTACATTATAATATCACGGTTACCTAGATACTACTGACAATAAAGGGGCGAGTACATTATAATATCACGGCTACCTAGATACTACTGACAATAAAGGGGCGAGTACATTATAATATCACGGTTACCTAGATACTACTGACAATAAAGGGGCGAGTACATTATAATATCACGGCTACCTAGATACTACTGACAATAAAGGGGCGAGTACATTATAATATCACGGCTACCTAGATACTACTGACAATAAAGGGGCGAGTACATTATAATATCACGGTTACCTAGATACTACTGACAATAAAGGGGCGAGTACATTATAATATCACGGTTACCTAGGTACTACTGACAATAAAGGGGCGAGTACATTATAATATCACGGCTACCTAGATACTACTGACAATAAAGGGGCGAGTACATTATAATATCACGGCTACCTAGATACTACTGACAATAAAGGGGCGAGTACATTATATTATCACGGTTACCTAGATACTACTGACAATAAAGGGGCGAGTACATTATAATATCACGGTTACCTAGATACTACTGACAATAAAGGGGCGAGTACATTATAATATCACGGCTACCTAGATACTACTGACAATAAAGGGGCGAGTACATTATAATATCACGGCTACCTAGATACTACTGACAATAAAGGGGCGAGTACATTATAATATCACGGTTACCTAGATACTACTGACAATAAAGGGGCGAGTACATTATAATATCACGGTTACCTAGGTACTACTGACAATAAAGGGGCGAGTACATTATAATATCACGGTTACCTAGGTTACTGACAATAAAGGGGCGAGTACATTATAATATCACGGTTACCTAGATACTACTGACAATAAAGGGGCGAGTACATTATAATATCACGGCTACCTAGGTTACTGACAATAAAGGGGCGAGTACATTATAATATCACGGTTACCTAGGTTACTGACAATAAAGGGGCGAGTACATTATAATATCACGGTTACCTAGATACTACTGACAATAAAGGGGCGAGTACATTATAATATCACGGCTACCTAGATACTACTGACAATAAAGGGGCGAGTACATTATAATATCACGGTTACCTAGGTTACTGACAATAAAGGGGCGAGTACATTATAATATCACGGTTACCTAGATACTACTGACAATAAAGGGGCGAGTACATTATAATATCACGGTTACCTAGGTTACTGACAATAAAGGGGCGAGTACATTATAATATCACGGTTACCTAGATACTACTGACAATAAAGGGGCGAGTACATTATAATATCACGGTTACCTAGGTTACTGACAATAAAGGGGCGAGTACATTATAATATCACGGTTACCTAGATACTACTGACAATAAAGGGGCGAGTACATTATAATATCACGGTTACCTAGGTTACTGACAATAAAGGGGCGAGTACATTATAATATCACGGTTACCTAGATACTACTGACAATAAAGGGGCGAGTACATTATAATATCACGGTTACCTAGGTTACTGACAATAAAGGGGCGAGTACATTATAATATCACGGTTACCTAGATACTACTGACAATAAAGGGTCGAGTACATTATAATATCACGGTTACCTAGGTTACTGACAATAAAGGGGCGAGTACATTATAATATCACGGTTACCTAGATACTACTGACAATAAAGGGGCGAGTACATTATAATATCACGGTTACCTAGGTTACTGACAATAAAGGGGCGAGTACATTATAATATCATGGTTACCTAGATTACTGACAATACAGGGGCGAGTACATTATAATATCACGGTTACCTAGATACTACTGACAATAAAGGGGCGAGTACATTATAATATCACGGTTACCTAGGTTACTGACAATAAAGGGGCGAGTACATTATAATATCACGGTTACCTAGATACTACTGACAATAAAGGGGCGAGTACATTATAATATCACGGTTACCTAGGTTACTGACAATAAAGGGGCGAGTACATTATAATATCACTGTTACCTAGATACTACTGACAATAAAGGGGCGAGTACATTATAATATCACGGCTACCTAGATACTACTGACAATAAAGGGGCGAGTACATTATAATATCACGGTTACCTAGATACTACTGACAATAAAGGGGCGAGTACATTATAATATCACGGCTACCTAGATACTACTGACAATAAAGGGGCGAGTACATTATAATATCACGGCTACCTAGATACTACTGACAATAAAGGGGCGAGTACATTATAATATCACGGTTACCTAGGTTACTGACAATAAAGGGGCGAGTACATTATAATATCACGGTTACCTAGATACTACTGACAATAAAGGGGCGAGTACATTATAATATCACGGTTACCTAGGTTACTGACAATAAAGGGGCGAGTACATTATAATATCACGGTTACCTAGATACTACTGACAATAAAGGGGCGAGTACATTATAATATCACGGCTACCTAGATAATACTGACAATAAAGGGGCGAGTACATTATAATATCACAGTTACCTAGATACTACTGACAATAAAGGGGCGAGTACATTATAATATCACGGCTACCTAGGTTACTGACAATAAAGGGGAGAGTACATTATAATATCACGGTTACCTAGGTTACTGACAATAAAGGGGCGAGTACATTATAATATCACGGTTACCTAGATACTACTGACAATAAAGGGGCGAGTACATTATAATATCACGGTTACCTAGGTTACTGACAATAAAGGGGCGAGTACATTATAATATCACGGCTACCTAGATACTACTGACAATAAAGGGGCGAGTACATTATAATATCACGGTTACCTAGATACTACTGACAATAAAGGGGCGAGTACATTATAATATCACGGTTACCTAGGTTACTGACAATAAAGGGGCGAGTACATTATAATATCACGGCTACCTAGATACTACTGACAATAAAGGGGCGAGTACATTATAATATCACGGTTACCTAGGTTTACTGACAATAAAGGGGCGAGTACATTATAATATCACGGTTACCTAGATACTACTGACAATAAAGGGGCGAGTACATTATAATATCACGATTACCTAGGTTACTGACAATAAAGGGGCGAGTACATTATAATATCACGGTTACCTAGGTTACTGACAATAAAGGGGCGAGTACATTATAATATCACGGTTACCTAGATACTACTGACAATAAAGGGGCGAGTACATTATAATATCACGATTACCTAGGTTACTGACAATAAAGGGGCGAGTACATTATAATATCACGGCTACCTAGATACTACTGACAATAAAGGGGCGAGTACATTATAATATCACGGTTACCTAGATACTACTGAAAATAAAGGGGCGAGTACATTATAATATCACGGTTACCTAGGTTACTGACAATAAAGGGGCGAGTACATTATAATATCACGGCTACCTAGATACTACTGACAATAAAGGGGCGAGTACATTATAATATCACGGCTACCTAGATACTACTGACAATAAAGGGGCGAGTACATTATAATATCACGGTTACCTAGGTTACTGACAATAAAGGGGCGAGTACATTATAATATCACGGCTACCTAGATACTACTGACAATAAAGGGGCGAGTACATTATAATATCACGGTTACCTAGGTTACTGACAATAAAGGGGCGAGTACATTATAATATCACGGCTACCTAGATACTACTGACAATAAAGGGGCGAGTACATTATAATATCACGGCTACCTAGATACTACTGACAATAAAGGGGCGAGTACATTATAATATCACGGCTACCTAGATACTACTGACAATAAAGGGGCGAGTACATTATAATATCACGGTTTCCTAGGTTACTGACAATAAAGGGGCGAGTACATTATAATATCACGGTTACCTAGATACTACTGACAATAAAGGGGCGAGTACATTATAATATCACGGTTACCTAGGTTACTGACAATAAAGGGGCGAGTACATTATAATATCACGGTTACCTAGATACTACTGACAATAAAGGGGCGAGTACATTATAATATCACGGTTACCTAGGTTACTGACAATAAAGGGGCGAGTACATTATAATATCACGGCTACCTAGATACTACTGACAATAAAGGGGCGAGTACATTATAATATCACGGCTACCTAGATACTACTGACAATAAAGGGGCGAGTACATTATAATATCACGGCTACCTAGATACTACTGACAATAAAGGGGCGAGTACATTATAATATCACGGCTACCTAGATACTACTGACAATAAAGGGGCGAGTACATTATAATATCACGGTTACCTAGATACTACTGACAATAAAGGGGCGAGTACATTATAATATCACGGTTACCTAGGTTACTGACAATAAAGGGGCGAGTACATTATAATATCACGGCTACCTAGATACTACTGACAATAAAGGGGCGAGTACATTATAATATCACGGTTACCTAGGTTACTGACAATAAAGGGGCGAGTACAATATAATATCACGGTTACCTAGATACTACTGACAATAAAGGGGCGAGTACATTATAATATCACGGTTACCTAGGTTACTGACAATAAAGGGGCGAGTACATTATAATATCACGGTTACCTAGGTTACTGACAATACAGGGGCGAGTACATTATAATATCACGGTTACCTAGATACTACTGACAATAAAGGGGCGAGTACATTATAATATCACGGTTACCTAGGTTACTGACAATAAAGGGGCGAGTACATTATAATATCACGGTTACCTAGATACTACTGACAATAAAGGGGCGAGTACATTATAATATCACGGTTACCTAGGTTACTGACAATAAAGGGGCGAGTACATTATAATATCACGGTTACCTAGGTTACTGACAATAAAGGGGCGAGTACATTATAATATCACGGTTACCTAGATACTACTGACAATAAAGGGGCGAGTACATTATAATATCACGGTTACCTAGGTTACTGACAATAAAGGGGCGAGTACATTATAATATCACGGTTACCTAGGTTACTGACAATACAGGGGCGAGTACATTATAATATCACGGTTACCTAGATACTACTGACAATAAAGGGGCGAGTACATTATAATATCACGGTTACCTAGGTTACTGACAATAAAGGGGCGAGTACATTATAATATCACGGTTACCTAGATACTACTGACAATAAAGGGGCGAGTACATTATAATATCACGGCTACCTAGATACTACTGACAATAAAGGGGCGAGTACATTATAATATCACGGTTACCTAGGTTACTGACAATAAAGGGGCGAGTACATTATAATATCACGGCTACCTAGGTTACTGACAATAAAGGGGCGAGTACATTATAATATCACGGCTACCTAGATACTACTGACAATAAAGGGGCGAGTACATTATAATATCACGGTTACCTAGGTTACTGACAATAAAGGGGCGAGTACATTATAATATCACGGCTACCTAGATACTACTGACAATAAAGCATCTTATAAGTAATGAATTATCCATGATTTTGATTTTTTTTCTCTACATATGCAATCAGTGTGTAGTTAAACCGACCCCATTGCAAATTATGCTATATAGGAGAAACAAATGTAGTCATTTTAAGAGGAGCATTTTGTCTGATTTTCTTTTGGTTCAATTTTGGTAATGATGTTTAAAATGTTAACTTACCCCTAATCTCTAATAGTATGTTAACCAGCATCGTAAACCTCCAGTTAAGATTAACATACCCCTAATCTCTAATAGTAGGTTAACCAGCATCATAAACCACCAGCTAAGATTAACTTAACCCTAATCTCTAATAGTAGGTCAACCAGAATCATAAACCACCAGTTAAGATTAACTTACCCCTAATCCCTAATAGTATGCTAACCAGCATCGTAAGCCA
>CAVMGF010000104.1:0-43152 GCA_963680875.1 Bathymodiolus brooksi
TAGTAGAACAAGAACATGACGATTGTCACTAGTGGAACAAGAATATTACGATTGTCACTAGTAGAACAAGAACATGACGATTGTCACTAGTAGAACAAGAACATGACGATTGTCACTAGTGGAACAAGAACATGACGATTGTCACTAGTAGAACAAGAACATGACGATTGTCACTAGTGGAACAAGAACATGACGATTGTCACTAGTAGAACAAGAACATCATGACGATTGTCACTAGTGGAACAAGAACATGACGATTGTCACTAGTAGAACAAGAACATGACGATTGTCACTAGTAGAACAAGAACATGACGATTGTCACTAGTGGAACAAGAACATGACGATTGTCACTAGTAGAACAAGAAGATGACGATTGGCACTAGTAGAACAAGAACATGACGATTGTCACTAGTAGAACAAGAACATGACGATTGTCACTAGTGGAACAAGAACATGACGATTGTCACTAGTGGAACAAGAACATGACGATTGTCACTAGTAGAACAAGAACATGACGATTGTCACTAGTAGAACAAGAACATGACGATTGTCACTAGTGGAACAAGAACATGACGATTGTCACTAGTGGAACAAGAACATGACGATTGTCACTAGTGGAACAAGAACATGACGATTGTCACTAGTAGAACAAGAACATGACGATTGTCACTAGTGGAACAAGAACATGACGATTGTCACTAGTGGAACAAGAACATGACGATTGTCACTAGTGGAACAAGAACATGACGATTGTCACTAGTAGAACAAGAACATGACGATTGTCACTAGTAGAACAAGAACATGACGATTGTCACTAGTGGAACAAGAACATGACGATTGTCACTAGTGGAACAAGAACATGACGATTGTCACTAGTGGAACAAGAACATGACGATTGTCACTAGTAGAACAAGAACATGACGATTGTCACTAGTAGAACAAGAACATGACGATTGTCACTAGTGGAACAAGAACATGACGATTGTCACTAGTGGAACAAGAACATGACGATTGTCACTAGTGGAACAAGAACATGACGATTGTCACTAGTAGAACAAGAACATGACGATTGTCACTAGTAGAACAAGAACATGACGATTGTCACTAGTGGAACAAGAACATGACGATTGTCACTAGTGGAACAAGAACATGACGATTGTCACTAGTGGAACAAGAACATGACGATTGTCACTAGTAGAACAAGAACATGACGATTGTCACTAGTGGAACAAGAACATGACGATTGTCACTAGTGGAACAAGAACATGACGATTGTCACTAGTAGAACAAGAACATGACGATTGTCACTAGTGGAACAAGAACATGACGATTGTCACTAGTGGAACAAGAACATGACGATTGTCACTAGTGGAACAAGAACATGACGATTGTCACTAGTGGAACAAGAAAATGACGATTGTCACTAGTAGAACAAGAACATGACGATTGTCACTAGTAGAACAAGAACATGACGATTGTCACTAGTAGAACAAGAACATGACGATTGTCACTAGTGGAACAAGAATATTACGATTGTCACTAGTAGAACAAGAACATGACGATTGTCACTAGTAGAACAAGAACATGACGATTGTCACTAGTGGAACAAGAACATGACGATTGTCACTAGTAGAACAAGAACATGACGATTGTCACTAGTGGAACAAGAACATGACGATTGTCACTAGTAGAACAAGAACATCAAGACGATTGTCACTAGTGGAACAAGAACATGACGATTGTCACTAGTAGAACAAGAACATGACGATTGTCACTAGTAGAACAAGAACATGACGATTGTCACTAGTGGAACAAGAACATGACGATTGTCACTAGTAGAACAAGAAGATGACGATTGGCACTAGTAGAACAAGAACATGACGATTGTCACTAGTAGAACAAGAACATGACGATTGTCACTAGTGGAACAAGAACATGACGATTGTCACTAGTGGAACAAGAACATGACGATTGTCACTAGTAGAACAAGAACATGACGATTGTCACTAGTAGAACAAGAACATGACGATTGTCACTAGTGGAACAAGAACATGACGATTGTCACTAGTGGAACAAGAACATGACGATTGTCACTAGTGGAACAAGAACATGACGATTGTCACTAGTAGAACAAGAACATGACGATTGTCACTAGTGGAACAAGAACATGACGATTGTCACTAGTGGAACAAGAACATGACGATTGTCACTAGTGGAACAAGAACATGACGATTGTCACTAGTAGAACAAGAACATGACGATTGTCACTAGTAGAACAAGAACATGACGATTGTCACTAGTGGAACAAGAACATGACGATTGTCACTAGTGGAACAAGAACATGACGATTGTCACTAGTGGAACAAGAACATGACGATTGTCACTAGTAGAACAAGAACATGACGATTGTCACTAGTAGAACAAGAACATGACGATTGTCACTAGTGGACAAGAACATGACGATTGTCACTAGTGGAACAAGAACATGACGATTGTCACTAGTGGAACAAGAACATGACGATTGTCACTAGTAGAACAAGAACATGACGATTGTCACTAGTAGAACAAGAACATGACGATTGTCACTAGTGGAACAAGAACATGACGATTGTCACTAGTGGAACAAGAACATGACGATTGTCACTAGTGGAACAAGAACATGACGATTGTCACTAGTAGAACAAGAACATGACGATTGTCACTAGTGGAACAAGAACATGACGATTGTCACTAGTGGAACAAGAACATGACGATTGTCACTAGTGGAACAAGAACATGACGATTGTCACTAGTAGAACAAGAACATGACGATTGTCACTAGTAGAACAAGAACATGACGATTGTCACTAGTGAACAAGAACATGACGATTGTCACTAGTGAACAAGAACATGACGATTGTCACTAGTGGAACAAGAACATGACGATTGTCACTAGTAGAACAAGAACATGACGATTGTCACTAGTGGAACAAGAACATGACGATTGTCACTAGTGGAACAAGAACATGACGATTGTCACTAGTAGAACAAGAACATGACGATTGTCACTAGTAGAACAAGAACATGACGATTGTCACTAGTGGAACAAGAACATGACGATTGTCACTAGTGGAACAAGAACATGACGATTGTCACTAGTGGAACAAGAACATGACGATTGTCACTAGTAGAACAAGAACATGACGATTGTCACTAGTAGAACAAGAACATGACGATTGTCACTAGTGGAACAAGAACATGACGATTGTCACTAGTGGAACAAGAACATGACGATTGTCACTAGTAGAACAAGAACATGACGATTGTCACTAGTGGAACAAGAACATGACGATTGTCACTAGTGGAACAAGAACATGACGATTGTCACTAGTGGAACAAGAACATGACGATTGTCACTAGTGGAACAAGAACATGACGATTGTCACTAGTAGAACAAGAACATGACGATTGTCACTAGTGGAACAAGAACATGACGATTGTCACTAGTGGAACAAGAACATGACGATTGTCACTAGTGGAACAAGAACATGACGATTGTCACTAGTGGAACAAGAAAATGACGATTGTCACTAGTAGAACAAGAACATGACGATTGTCACTAGTAGAACAAGAACATGACGATTGTCACTAGTAGAACAAGAACATGACGATTGTCACTAGTGGAACAAGAATATTACGATTGTCACTAGTAGAACAAGAACATGACGATTGTCACTAGTAGAACAAGAACAAGACGATTGTCACTAGTGGAACAAGAACATGACGATTGTCACTAGTAGAACAAGAACATGACGATTGTCACTAGTGGAACAAGAACATGACGATTGTCACTAGTAGAACAAGAACATCATGACGATTGTCACTAGTGGAACAAGAACATGACGATTGTCACTAGTAGAACAAGAACATGACGATTGTCACTAGTAGAACAAGAACATGACGATTGTCACTAGTGGAACAAGAACATGACGATTGTCACTAGTAGAACAAGAAGATGACGATTGGCACTAGTAGAACAAGAACATGACGATTGTCACTAGTAGAACAAGAACATGACGATTGTCACTAGTGGAACAAGAACATGACGATTGTCACTAGTGGAACAAGAACATGACGATTGTCACTAGTAGAACAAGAACATGACGATTGTCACTAGTAGAACAAGAACATGACGATTGTCACTAGTGGAACAAGAACATGACGATTGTCACTAGTGGAACAAGAACATGACGATTGTCACTAGTGGAACAAGAACATGACGATTGTCACTAGTAGAACAAGAACATGACGATTGTCACTAGTGGAACAAGAACATGACGATTGTCACTAGTGTAACAAGAACATGACGATTGTCACTAGTGGAACAAGAACATGACGATTGTCACTAGTAGAACAAGAACATGACGATTGTCACTAGTAGAACAAGAACATGACGATTGTCACTAGTGGAACAAGAACATGACGATTGTCACTAGTGGAACAAGAACATGACGATTGTCACTAGTGGAACAAGAACATGACGATTGTCACTAGTAGAACAAGAACATGACGATTGTCACTAGTAGAACAAGAACATGACGATTGTCACTAGTGGAACAAGAACATGACGATTGTCACTAGTGGAACAAGAACATGACGATTGTCACTAGTGGAACAAGAACATGACGATTGTCACTAGTAGAACAAGAACATGACGATTGTCACTAGTAGAACAAGAACATGACGAGTGTCACTAGTGGAACAAGAACATGACGATTGTCACTAGTGGAACAAGAACATGACGATTGTCACTAGTGGAACAAGAACATGACGATTGTCACTAGTAGAACAAGAACATGACGATTGTCACTAGTGGAACAAGAACATGACGATTGTCACTAGTGGAACAAGAACATGACGATTGTCACTAGTGGAACAAGAACATGACGATTGTCACTAGTGGAACAAGAACATGACGATTGTCACTAGTAGAACAAGAACATGACGATTGTCACTAGTAGAACAAGAACATGACGATTGTCACTAGTGGAACAAGAACATGACGATTGTCACTAGTGGAACAAGAACATGACGATTGTCACTAGTGGAACAAGAACATGACGATTGTCACTAGTAGAACAAGAACATGACGATTGTCACTAGTGGAACAAGAACATGACGATTGTCACTAGTAGAACAAGAACATGACGATTGTCACTAGTAGAACAAGAACATGACGATTGTCACTAGTGGAACAAGAACATGACGATTGTCACTAGTGGAACAAGAACATGACGATTGTCACTAGTAGAACAAGAACATGACGATTGTCACTAGTGGAACAAGAACATGACGATTGTCACTAGTGGAACAAGAACATGACGATTGTCACTAGTGGAACAAGAACATGACGATTGTCACTAGTGGAACAAGAACATGACGATTGTCACTAGTAGAACAAGAACATGACGATTGTCACTAGTAGAACAAGAACATGACGATTGTCACTAGTAGAACAAGAACATGACGATTGTCACTAGTGGAACAAGAATATTACAATTGTCACTAGTAGAACAAGAACATGACGATTGTCACTAGTAGAACAAGAACATGACGATTGTCACTAGTGGAACAAGAACATGACGATTGTCACTAGTGGAACAAGAACATGACGATTGTTACTAGTAGAACAAGAACATGACGATTGTCACTAGTGGAACAAGAACATGACGATTGTCACTAGTAGAACAAGAACATGACGATTGTCACTAGTAGAACAAGAACATGACGATTGTCACTAGTGGAACAAGAACATGACGATTGTCACTAGTGGAACAAGAACATGACGATTGTCACTAGTGGAACAAGAACATGACGATTGTCACTAGTAGAACAAGAACATGACGATTGTCACTAGTGGAACAAGAACATGACGATTGTCACTAGTGGAACAAGAACATGACGATTGTCACTAGTAGAACAAGAACATGACGATTGTCACTAGTTGAACAAGAACATGACGATTGTCACTAGTGGAACAAGAACATGACGATTGTCACTAGTGGAACAAGAACATGACGATTGTCACTAGTGGAACAAGAACATGACGATTGTCACTAGTAGAACAAGAACATGACGATTGTCACTAGTAGAACAAGAGCATGACGATTGTCACTAGTGGAACAAGAACATGACGATTGTCACTAGTGGAACAAGAACATGACGATTGTCACTAGTAGAACAAGAACATGACGATTGTCACTAGTGGAACAAGAACATGACGATTGTCACTAGTGGAACAAGAACATGACGATTGTCACTAGTGGAACAAGAACATGACGATTGTCACTAGTGGAACAAGAAAATGACGATTGTCACTAGTAGAACAAGAACATGACGATTGTCACTAGTAGAACAAGAACATGACGATTGTCACTAGTAGAACAAGAACATGACGATTGTCACTAGTGGAACAAGAATATTACGATTGTCACTAGTAGAACAAGAACATGACGATTGTCACTAGTAGAACAAGAACATGACGATTGTCACTAGTGGAACAAGAACATGACGATTGTCACTAGTAGAACAAGAACATGACGATTGTCACTAGTGGAACAAGAACATGACGATTGTCACTAGTAGAACAAGAACATCATGACGATTGTCACTAGTGGAACAAGAACATGACGATTGTCACTAGTAGAACAAGAACATGACGATTGTCACTAGTAGAACAAGAACATGACGATTGTCACTAGTGGAACAAGAACATGACGATTGTCACTAGTAGAACAAGAAGATGACGATTGGCACTAGTAGAACAAGAACATGACGATTGTCACTAGTAGAACAAGAACATGACGATTGTCACTAGTGGAACAAGAACATGACGATTGTCACTAGTGGAACAAGAACATGACGATTGTCACTAGTAGAACAAGAACATGACGATTGTCACTAGTAGAACAAGAACATGACGATTGTCACTAGTGGAACAAGAACATGACGATTGTCACTAGTGGAACAAGAACATGACGATTGTCACTAGTGGAACAAGAACATGACGATTGTCACTAGTAGAACAAGAACATGACGATTGTCACTAGTGGAACAAGAACATGACGATTGTCACTAGTGGAACAAGAACATGACGATTGTCACTAGTGGAACAAGAACATGACGATTGTCACTAGTAGAACAAGAACATGACGATTGTCACTAGTAGAACAAGAACATAACGATTGTCACTAGTGGAACAAGAACATGACGATTGTCACTAGTGGAACAAGAACATGACGATTGTCACTAGTGGAACAAGAACATGACGATTGTCACTAGTAGAACAAGAACATGACGATTGTCACTAGTAGAACAAGAACATGACGATTGTCACTAGTGGAACAAGAACATGACGATTGTCACTAGTGGAACAAGAACATGACGATTGTCACTAGTGGAACAAGAACATGACGATTGTCACTAGTAGAACAAGAACATGACGATTGTCACTAGTAGAACAAGAACATGACGATTGTCACTAGTGGAACAAGAACATGACGATTGTCACTAGTAGAACAAGAACATGACGATTGTCACTAGTGGAACAAGAACATGACGATTGTCACTAGTAGAACAAGAACATGACGATTGTCACTAGTGGAACAAGAACATGACGATTGTCACTAGTGGAACAAGAACATGACGATTGTCACTAGTGGAACAAGAAACATGACGATTGTCACTAGTGGAACAAGAACATGACGATTGTCACTAGTAGAACAAGAACATGACGATTGTCACTAGTAGAACAAGAACATGACGATTGTCACTAGTGGAACAAGAACATGACGATTGTCACTAGTGGAACAAGAACATGACGATTGTCACTAGTGGAACAAGAACATGACGATTGTCACTAGTAGAACAAGAACATGACGATTGTCACTAGTGGAACAAGAACATGACGATTGTCACTAGTGGAACAAGAACATGACGATTGTCACTAGTAGAACAAGAACATGACGATTGTCACTAGTAGAACAAGAACATGACGATTGTCACTAGTGGAACAAGAACATGACGATTGTCACTAGTGGAACAAGAACATGACGATTGTCACTAGTGGAACAAGAACATGACGATTGTCACTAGTAGAACAAGAACATGACGATTGTCACTAGTAGAACAAGAACATGACGATTGTCACTAGTGGAACAAGAACATGACGATTGTCACTAGTGGAACAAGAACATGACGATTGTCACTAGTAGAACAAGAACATGACGATTGTCACTAGTGGAACAAGAACATGACGATTGTCACTAGTGGAACAAGAACATGACGATTGTCACTAGTGGAACAAGAACATGACGATTGTCACTAGTGGAACAAGAACATGACGATTGTCACTAGTAGAACAAGAACATGACGATTGTCACTAGTAGAACAAGAACATGACGATTGTCACTAGTAGAACAAGAACATGACGATTGTCACTAGTGGAACAAGAATATTACGATTGTCACTAGTAGAACAAGAACATGACGATTGTCACTAGTAGAACAAGAACATGACGATTGTCACTAGTGGAACAAGAACATGACGATTGTCACTAGTGGAACAAGAACATGACGATTGTCACTAGTGGAACAAGAACATGACGATTGTCACTAGTGGAACAAGAACATGACGATTGTCACTAGTGGAACAAGAACATGACGATTGTCACTAGTGGAACAAGAACATGACGATTGTCACTAGTGGAACAAGAACATGACGATTGTCACTAGTAGAACAAGAACATGACGATTGTCACTAGTGGAACAAGAACATGACGATTGTCACTAGTGGAACAAGAACATGACGATTGTCACTAGTAGAACAAGAACATGACGATTGTCACTAGTAGAACAAGAACATGACGATTGTCACTAGTGGAACAAGAACATGACGATTGTCACTAGCGGAACAAGAACATGACGATTGTCACTAGTGGAACAAGAACATGACGATTGTCACTAGTGGAACAAGAACATGACGATTGTCACTAGTAGAACAAGAACATGACGATTGTCACTAGTGGAACAAGAACATGACGATTGTCACTAGTGGAACAAGAACATGACGATTGTCACTAGTGGAACAAGAACATGACGATTGTCACTAGTAGAACAAGAACATGACGAGTGTCACTAGTAGAACAAGAACATGACGATTGTCACTAGTAGAACAAGAACATGACGATTGTCACTAGTGGAACAAGAACATGACGATTGTCACTAGTGAAACAAGAACATGACGATTGTCACTAGTAGAACAAGAACATGACGATTGTCACTAGTGGAACAAGAACATGACGATTGTCACTAGTGGAACAAGAACATGACGATTGTCACTAGTGGAACAAGAACATGACGATTGTCACTAGTAGAACAGGAACATGACGATTGTCACTAGTGGAACAAGAACATGACGATTGTCACTAGTGGAACAAGAACATGACGATTGTCAATAGTAGAACAAGAACATGACGATTGTCACTAGTGGAACAAGAACATGACGATTGTCACTAGTGGAACAAGAACATGACGATTGTCACTAGTGGAACAAGAACATGACGATTGTCACTAGTAGAACAAGAACATGACGATTGTCACTAGTGGAACAAGAACATGACGATTGTCACTAGTGGAACAAGAACATGACGATTGTCACTAGTAGAACAAGAACATGACGATTGTCACTAGTGGAACAAGAACATGACGATTGTCACTAGTGGAACAAGAACATGACGATTGTCACTAGTGGAACAAGAACATGACGATTGTCACTAGTGGAACAAGAACATGACGATTGTCACTAGTAGAACAAGAACATGACGATTGTCACTAGTAGAACAAGAACATGACGATTGTCACTAGTAGAACAGGAACATGACGATTGTCACTAGTAGAACAAGAACATGACGATTGTCACTTGTGGAACAAGAAAATGACGATTGTAACTAGTAGAACAAGAACATGACGATTGTCACTAGTAGAACAAGAACATGACGATTGTCACTAGTGGAACAAGAACTTGACGATTGTCACTAGTAGAACAAGAACATGACGATTGTCACTAGTAGAACAAGAACATGACGATTGTCACTAGTGGAACAAGAACATGACGATTGTCACTAGTGGAACAAGAACATGACGATTGTCACTAGTGGAACAAGAACATGACGATTGTCACTAGTAGAACAAGAACATGACGATTGTCACTAGTGGAACAAGAACATGACGATTGTCACTAGTAGAACAAGAACATGACGATTGTCACTAGTGGAACAAGAACATGACGATTGTCACTAGTAGAACAAGAACATGACGATTGTCACTAGTGGAACAAGAACATGACGATTGTCACTAGTAGAACAAGAACATGACGATTGTCACTAGTAGAACAAAAAATGACGATTGTCACTAGTGGAACAAGAACATGACGATTGTCACTAGTAGAACAAGAACATGACGATTGTCACTAGTAGAACAAGAACATGACGATTGTCACTAGTAGAACAAGAACATGACGATTGTCACTAGTGGAACAAGAACATGACGATTGTCACTAGTGGAACAAGAACATGACGATTGTCACTAGTAGAACAAGAACATGACGATTGTCACTAGTAGAACAAGAACATGACGATTGTCACTAGTGGAACAAGAACATGACGATTGTCACTAGTGGAACAAGAACATGACGATTGTCACTAATGGAACAAGAACATGACGATTGTCACTAGTAGAACAAGAACATGACGATTGTCACTAGTGGAACAAGAACATGACGATTGTCACTAGTAGAACAGGAACATGACGATTGTCACTAGTGGAACAAGAACATGACGATTGTCACTAGTGGAACAAGAACATGACGATTGTCACTAGTAGAACAAGAACATGACGATTGTCACTAGTGGAACAAGAACATGACGATTGTCACTAGTGGAACAAGAACATGACGATTGTCACTAGTGGAACAAGAACATGACGATTGTCACTAGTAGAACAAGAACATGACGATTGTCACTAGTGGAACAAGAACATGACGATTGTCACTAGTGGAACAAGAACATGACGATTGTCACTAGTAGAACAAGAACATGACGATTGTCACTAGTAGAACAAGAACATGACGATTGTCACTAGTGGAACAAGAACATGACGATTGTCACTAGTGGAACAAGAACATGACGATTGTCACTAGTGGAACAAGAACATGACGATTGTCACTAGTAGAACAAGAACATGACGATTGTCACTAGTAGAACAAGAACATGACGATTGTCACTAGTAGAACAGGAACATGACGATTGTCACTAGTAGAACAAGAACATGACGATTGTCACTAGTGGAACAAGAACATGACGATTGTCACTAGTAGAACAAGAACATGACGATTGTCACTAGTAGAACAAGAACATGACGATTGTCACTAGTGGAACAAGAACATGACGATTGTCACTAGTGGAACAAGAACATGACGATTGTCACTAGTGGAACAAGAACATGACGATTGTCACTAGTAGAACAAGAACATGACGATTGTCACTAGTGGAACAAGAACATGACGATTGTCACTAGTAGAACAAGAACATGACGATTGTCACTAGTGGAACAAGAACATGACGATTGTCACTAGTAGAACAAGAACATGACGATTGTCACTAGTAGAATAAAAAATGACGATTGTCACTAGTGGAACAAGAACATGACGATTGTCACTAGTAGAACAAGAACATGACGATTGTCACTAGTAGAACAAGAACATGACGATTGTCACTAGTAGAACAAGAACATGACGATTGTCACTAGTGGAACAAGAACATGACGATTGTCACTAGTGGAACAAGAACATGACGATTGTCACTAGTAGAACAAGAACATGACGATTGTCACTAGTAGAACAAGAACATGACGATTGTCACTAGTGGAACAAGAACATGACGATTGTCACTAGTGGAACAAGAACATGACGATTGTCACTAATGGAACAAGAACATGACGATTGTCACTAGTAGAACAAGAACATGACGATTGTCACTAGTGGAACAAGAACATGACGATTGTCACTAGTGGAACAAGAACATGACGATTGTCACTAGTGGAACAAGAACATGACGATTGTCACTAGTAGAACAAGAACATGACGATTGTCACTAGTGGAACAAGAACATGACGATTGTCACTAGTGGAACAAGAACATGACGATTGTCTCTAGTGGAACAAGAACATGACGATTGTCCCTAATAGAACAAGAACATGACGATTGTCACTAGTAGAACAAGAACATGACGATTGTCACTAGTGGAACAAGAACATGACGATTGTCACTAGTGGAACAAGAACATGACGATTGTCACTAGTGGAACAAGAACATGACGATTGTCACTAGTAGAACAAGAACATGACGATTGTCACTAGTGGAACAAGAACATGACGATTGTCACTAGTAGAACAAGAACATGACGATTGTCACTAGTAGAACAAGAACATGACGATTGTCACTAGTGGAACAAGAACATGACGATTGTCACTAGTAGAACAAGAACATGACGATTGTCACTAGTGGAACAAGAACATGACGATTGTCACTAGTGGAACAAGAACATGACGATTGTCACTAGTAGAACAAGAACATGAAGATTGTCACTAGTAGAACAAGAACATGACGATTGTCACTAGTGGAACAAGAACATGACGATTGTCACTAGTGGAACAAGAACATGACGATTGTCACTAGTGGAACATGAACATGACGATTGTCACAAGTGGAACAAGAACATGACGATTGTCACTAGTGGAACAAGAACATGACGATTGTCACTAGTAGAACAAGAACATGACGATTGTCACTAGTGGAACAAGAACATGACGATTGTCACTAGTGGAACAAGAACATGACGATTGTCACTAGTGGAACAGGAACATGACGATTGTCATTAGTGGAACAAGAACATGACGATTGTCACTAGTGGAACAAGAACATGACGATTGTCACTAGTGGAACAAGAACATGACGATTGTCACTAGTGGAACAAGAACATGACGATTGTCACTAGTGGAAAAAGAACATGACGATTGTCACTAGTGGAACAAGAACATGACGATTGTCACTAGTGGAACAAGAACATGACGATTGTCACTAGTAGAACAAGAACATGACGATTGTCACTAGTGGAACAAGAACATGACGATTGTCACTAGTGGAACAAGAACATGACGATTGTCACTAGTAGAACAAGAACATGACGATTGTCACTAGTAGAACAAGAACATGACGATTGTCACTAGTGGAACAAGAACATGACGATTGTCACTAGTGGAACAAGAACATGACGATTGTCACTAGTAGAACAAGAACATGACGATTGTCACTAGTGGAACAAGAACATGACGATTGTCACTAGTAGAACAGGAACATGACGATTGTCACTAGTGGAACAAGAACATGACGATTGTCACTAGTAGAACAAGAACATGACGATTGTCACTAGTAGAACAAGAACATGACGATTGTCACTAGTGGAACAAGAACATGACGATTGTCACTAGTGGAACAAGAACATGACGATTGTCACTAGTAGAACAAGAACATGACGATTGTCACTAGTAGAACAAGAACATGACGATTGTCACTAGTAGAACAGGAACATGACGATTGTCACTAGTGGAACAAGAACATGACGATTGTCACTAGTAGAACAAGAACATGACGATTGTCACTAGTGGAACAAGAACATGACGATTGTCACTAGTAGAACAAGAACATGACGATTGTCACTAGTAGAACAAGAACATGACGATTGTCACTAGTAGAACAAGAACATGACGATTGTCACTAGTAGAACAAGAACATGACGATTGTCACTAGTGGAACAAGAACATGACGATTGTCACTAGTAGAACAAGAACATGACGATTGTCACTAGTGGAACAAGAACATGACGATTGTCACTAGTAGAACAAGAACATGACGATTGTCACTAGTAGAACAAGAACATGACGATTGTCACTAGTAGAACAAGAACATGACGATTGTCACTAGTGGAACAAGAACATGACGATTGTCACTAGTAGAACAAGAACATGACGATTGTCACTAGTGGAACAAGAACATGACGATTGTCACTAGTAGAACAAGAACATGACGATTGTCACTAGTAGAAGAAGAACATGACGATTGTCACTAGTAGAACAAGAACATGACGATTGTCACTAGTGGAACAAGAACATGACGATTGTCACTAGTGGAAGAAGAACATGACGATTGTCACTAGTAGAACAAGAACATGACGATTGTCACTAGTAGAACAAGAACATGACGATTGTCACTAGTGGAACAAGAACAGCCCACCCTTCCGGAGCACCACTGTTCACACCCAGAATAAATCGCGAATCAATCTTTGGTTTTCGATGTAGTACATCATTGGCCAATGTTGTTTTTTGTCCTTTTTCCTTCGACTGTTATATTTTCTGGCCTTCGAATGACGGTTCCTGATTATCCCTTGGTATCTTTAAAGTTTTTTGTTTTACTTGTATCCTTATTTTGATTTTTTTTTTAATTATTACCCTGTTTGACTGTCATGTGGAACTCTTCATCACCAGGTGGACTTGTAGGTGAACAGTAAGTAGCTGTAGACCACGAGGTTATTGAAGGATTATATTGCTCTAGATATGCCCGTTCATTTACACCATTGGATTGATAGTCTGGAAGAAAAACATCTAGTTCATATTTTTCCAAAATAATGTAATTATTAATAAAAACTAAGGTACTCCTCCCTCAGACATATATAACCTTAGCCGATGTCGGCTATCCTGTTAAGGCCCTTAGGTTGTATTGCTCCCAAAACTTTAAATTATTCGGCTTTCCAATATTTCGATCTTGAACGTACCAGCTGAAGGTTTTTCTAGAAATGCGTCGTGCGCATTAAATTTGATATCCACGTTTTTATAATACAACCAGTTCAAATAATCGAAGAAAAAAATGTAAAAATGAAAAAATATTTTAACAAGAAGACAAATAGACGATAAAGTGAAAAAACAATAGAATTAAGTGAACTGATTTGGACTGGATTTCTAACAGCATGTGTAATGGTCTTTAATATGGTTAATCATTTGAGGTAATTGTTCGTTTTGTTGATATTGGTGAAATTGTTGGCCTTCACTGTTTTGAACTTTCTTTTCTTAATGCATTGAACCAATAGATAATGGTCAACTTGTGTACTGTTTAAAGAGGTGTATTGATGTAGAAGAATGCTACTTGAACATAATGAAAGGGTGGATCATTTTCGTTTTCTATTACAAAATTTCACATTATAAACTTGAGCATCTTTCCGTTCTTTCCTTTCTTTTCTTAGCTGATTATAATATTAAGAACTGTTGTTTTTAATGGGGGTTCGTGTTGCCCAATCTTTAGTTTTCTGTGACGTGTTTTGTAGATCAATAATTGTCCTTTTTCGTTTGACCATTGCGTTGTCTGTCCTTCGAATCATGGCTTCTGATAACCCCTTTGATATCTTCAAACTTTTCTTATCAACGAGACAGGGAATTATAACTAGCTGGAAAAGTTGTTTTTTGTGGAGTCCACGTCATGTTTTGCTCTCGAGTTTTGCTCATTTATCTTTGTTGTACTTTGATATTTGTACTGATATCCTTTTACGTCTCGGGTCGTCCATTTAATATAAGATGAAATAAGACCTTAATATAATAATATATGTATTCATGTATTTATAATAATATTTTTAATAGAATAATATTAATGTTTATATAACCGATATAACTGTCGTGCACACTAAATCTGATATCTACATTTTAATCACCTGCAAAGTAGGTTGTGTATGCCTGATAAAGAAAGGTAACACATATGTAAAAATAATATTTATTTTAAAAAATAATATTTATATTTAAATAATGATATTTATATACATATACCATATTTACCTGCAAGAATATAATAGTAGAAAGAATAATCAGTTACATTTGTCCAATAAACACACAGGTACAGAATAATTGTAGAAGAAAAGAACGTCAAAGAGGAGTCTCCACTGAAATTAAAATTAAAAAAACATTATTGAACCTAAGGTTCTCCATTCTCAGGCATAGGTGACCTTAGCCGAGTTTGGCTATCCTGCTTCTGCCCTTTGGTTTTCGTGCTCCCACAAGTTTAAATTATTTGGCTTTCCACTCTTTCGAGTTTGTGCGTACCTGGTGAAGGTTATTCCAGTAACGCATCGTGCACACTAAATTTGATATCTACGTTTTTATTTCAAGTAATAAAAGCATTAGAGAAAACAGTAGTGGTTAATCCAGAATGGATATCCAGAGACAAAGGCAATATTGGCCACAAAAGACAGAACGAAAGCAACTAAACCAAATACCACAACACACAAAACTAAAAACATGAGCAACATGGACCTCACCAAAAACTCGTGAGTGAATCCAAGTGATCGTGAGTGGTACACAATTCGTTTTTCTTATAAGGCTCATAGTCAAGTCCTGTAAAAGTTAAAGGTTATATGTTTGAAGAAAAATAGTATATACTTATTGACTAGGTATGAGGGAATAGCAAGTTTGTTGTCCCCGAGACAATGACCATTGACCGAGGCGAAGCCGAGGTCAATAGTCAGGGTCGAGGGGACAGCAAACTTGCTATCCCCGAATACACAGTCTACAAGTATTTTATTATACCGAAAACCATTAGACTCATAGCTGAATGATCACCTCAAAATGATAAAGACCAATAAAATCATGCATCTTTTGCCAGTATTTTGCATTATAAATCTGAATATTGTCTCATGGACATTGTTATGCTATTTCCCGTCATTCATAAGAGTTTGATTCTTTTGAGAAAGTAGACGTCAACATAAATGTACATGGTGACTACAAGTTTTATGAACATTTTGAAATTTTTTGAAATTTTTGAAATTTTGAAATTTTTTAAAAATTTTGAAATTTTATGAAAACTGAAATTTTTTAAATTTTTTTTAAATTTCAGCGTTTTCGTTAATAGACGATGAAGTCCAAGTGTTCCGAATAAATATAAAACTTTTATCCAATCCGGTCGCGGAACTAAACATCCGCGAAAACGATTCACATTGCCGGTTCATAATCGGTCCATAGTCTTAAAAACTATGGACCGCTCAATAGTCAAACAACTGTAAAAGGAGAAAAATAGCAATTTTAATGTAGAAAATTTTGTAGTGATATTCGTATACTGAGGTACAATAATATCCATTATATGTGCTCGTGGTCAGTAAATTACGAGCATTCACTGATTCTGTTTTCTTATTGTTAATATTTATGCTGTCGTTTTATCTGTGGGAGTTTGTGATCTTTTGAATTAAATATGCTCAGGATTGTTTTATTGTTTGTTTATTTCTGTTTGGCCACTGGAGATTAAGACATAGATCGAATTCGTTTGTCATTTGCTTGACGCTCCACAGATGAGAGGTTCATAATGTTGGTATTTAGCAATATTGTCGACCATTATTGCTTAACGTTTAGACCATTTGCACATTCCCGACTTGATTCTAAACTTATACATTTTCATACCTTTATTATACGAGTTATTTCCCCTACGAAAGTCTAAATTGTACCAAGTCTAAGAAGAGCAATAGAAAAGACAACGAATTTGAGAATAATTTCTTTTATAATTTGTACGCAGTTGAATCTGCAAAAAAATCAGAGGATAATTTTATAGTAAATATCAAAGTCACAAGTTATTACAACATTAATATTTGGAATAAATTATGGAAAAATCATGTTATTTTCATTGCACTGCGTGAAAATGGATACTTTTTGTCTGCCTCAAAGGGAAACGTTTAAAAACATATAATTTTAGATTCAAAGGCGGGAATTTTCAAATGGTATATTGTAAGCTCCTACCGGAACAGGAAATGACGATTTGACAAATCTTCAGCTAAGCATGTCCAGGAAGTAACAGATGAAGCACCAAGTGTCACTATCTATCCGGAAGTGACTTGATTTATTCCCCTTGAAAACGTTATAGTTCCTTCGGTACTGTCATACCATGTTCCATCCCATGTCACCGGAAACGAACAACTCAGAATTTCTATGACAAAAAGAATACAATTTATTATAGATAGCACTATCACATTAGTATATTTCCACATGAATCATCACCTTTCAGGCATTATTTCGCCTTCAACTCCTTTAAATAATTTAAAAGTCCTTGTGAGCAAATAAACAAAAGAGGCTAAACATGATAGCCAAAAATCGACTAAGTTTACCTATGTCTAACGGAGATTGACCTTAGTTATAATACACTATACTATTTAGGAACTGTTGATTTTAATAATAAATATATCTATTCAACCATGTAAGCGACGAAGCACTGACTATTGGGTGACTTCGGGATTAATTGGTTACCTTGAAGTCATCACTTCGACAGTTTTACGGTCGCCACCATGACTTGTTTGATCGTTATGGAATAGCTGTGTCACAAGTGACCACGGATATGTTCCACTTGTCGTAAACACTTCTCGGCCTTTTCCTCATTCGTGACTTATCACCGGGTTTGTAACTAGATTAGCACGACAGGTGCCACTAGTGGATCAGGAACTGCTCACCCTTCCGCGCCTGATTTCACCTCCGGTTTTTAATGGGGTTAGTGTTACTCGATCTTTAGTTTTATGTGTATGTTTTGTTAATCGTTGTTTGTGCTTTTGTACTTTTCTTTTGGTCAGTGTGTTGTCTGTTCTTCTTCGATATACGGATTCTGATTACCCCTTTGGTATCTTCAAACTCTTTTTAGAGTCAACTTATCTTCTTTTTCGTCTAATAAGTTATTGAAATTCTATATAAAAACTTTTTCTAACATAAAAAAACGTGTTACCATAAAGGTAGCGGAAATAATCAATTTCAAATTGACAATAGTAAATCAACTGCACGAAAACAGATCATCACTAATAACAATAGAGGCCAGGACAAAGTGTCTTCCGTCATTTGTGCATCCTTTTTTTCCCTTATTGATGAGTGTGTGATGGTTGTTTAGCGCCAACTCAGCAATTGTGCAGCAATATCATGGCGAAAACAAGTTAATTTTCAATGATATGATGATGAGATCTGTTTTGTACTAGAACAATACGCTTAGTTAGATTGAGTATAGCGCTGTCTCACTAAAACAGCAGTCCGCGGACAGACATGTCGTTCCACTCGGACACATCATCCTCATTCCGAGCCAACCAGTATTTGCTCTTTCTCCTTTATAGTCATTGGTTTGACACGATCAGGGCTCGAACCCACGATCTACCGCACTCGAGACGAGCACAATTATTACTCCACCGATGAGATTTGAAATAAATACAACCAAAATGAAAAGGTATGGATATCTAGAAGATGTATTATTTGTTGGGTTGCCTCACGTAGTACACCCGTCGTATACGGACAATACTAGGATTGTTTTTTATGCAAATGCTACTGTCCATCACAACACAATAACAAATACACAGAACCTTAATCATGCAATGCAAAATGGAAAAAACCCAAAACAGGAAACAACTGTCTTGATGTGTATGTATTGTTAACCATAACAAAATCTAACTTACCAGTAGGCTCCAAAATGGTAATGAAGAAATACGCAGTTATCCGAAAAATGTTTATATTCATGGCATATCGGCAACACGTAAATTCTTAGCTGACATCTTACACACTTGTGGAGATCTACGTTTATATTAATATTAGTATTAAATAAGATTATGTCTGTGAACACTGCTGGTCATTGTAAAATCGGCTTACATACTAAAAGATCGGATGTTTTAATACGTTTATAATGAGGAAGAACGTGTACTTTATTATAGGGATTAATACAGGTGTAGTTAGATATACGGGGAAAGGGGGGTTGTAAATACGTGGGGTCTTTATTATCGTTGACACGTGGTGGGTTGTTAAAGGCAGTTCTCTTTATTTGTTCCCTTTTTCTGGATAAGATAATAAAAAATTGAAGATAGGAATCGTAATGGTGCCTAATGCTTTTGAAATTTAAAAAAAAATCCATCTGTTTCTGGTATAACTGGCAAATATACTTATAAAACTTTTCAGATCGTGTTTTTTGTAGCTATTATTGTCAGCTTTATCTAAAAAAAATAGCAAGCAATTATGGTTGGAAGGTACATCCCGGTTAAACACGAAAAAGAACAAAGGTAGACGAATCCGGAAAGAATCATATACATGTATATCCTCGTGTAAACACTAAAGGTTTTGGCATTTGTGTAGTGATACGTGTTGACCAATCAAACAATAGATTATTTTACTCACCTTTTTATGCAACCCGAAGAAACCGTAAATAGATCTACCAAGCATTCGTCAATTGCACTTCTGAGGTTTCAAAAGGTTTATGACAATCACAGATACCAGATCTACAATAAAACAAATTCGTTCTATCAATTAAATAATACAAAGTTTTAGCAAATTTTAGAATAGAGATAAGGGTGGATACCCGATGATTGATTTTTGGGGGATTTATCGTGGCCGTGACCGTGATCGTATGGTAGTTGGGTTTACACCTACCTATGTAATCAGTGCCAATCACCATTAAAGTTGTGAGTTCGAATCCCGCTCATGGCGAGGAGTACTCGATAAAACGTTGTGTGATGTAGTTTGTTAATGACTTGCGGAAGGTCGGTGGTATTCTCTAGATACTCCGGTTTCTTCAACCAAAAAAATTGACCGCCACGATATGACTGAAATATTGTTGAAAGTGGCGTTAAACACAATAACCCTAACTCTAACATGTTATTACCGTGAATAGATTACGACAATAAACCCCATGTTACATTAATTAGCATTTATCTGTACTTTTATCTTATATTAATTGTTGGGTCCATTGACCACACAGATTGTGATGATTGATGTTAATACGATTACAGATGTTAATACGATTACATATCATGCATATATTGGACACTTATTATGGTTCTCATGGTTCAATCTACAGTGCTGCTCATCAAGTCCCCAGGTATCGAAGAGATGGTTGGTTTATGCCCTCTAGATTATTGGTTGTAGAAATAATACAGAACGCCTGTTCGCGGACCACCTTCATGTAACTCTTCCTTCTTTTCAAGTGACAGTCAATAGCCGTTAGCCCGATTGTTCCATGCATCCCTTATATAAAACTAATATATTTTTGAACTTATTCTTGTCTTGAATATGCATGAAATATTTGCCCATTTACGTTAAGCAACAACAAACAAATTGATAATAATATAGGTTATTGCATGAAGATCAGTGAATATTGTGGAACTATTGTATTGCAGGAACTTACGGTTGTAATTAATATTCTACGTGATGGACATTATTCATCAACGTTCGTGAAACAATCATTGTAATGCATAGCAAAAATTGATTGGAGTACCATTTCAACCTATCTATGACATCATGATTTGAATCGATATTGCCCTAGCGCAAGTATCGGGAATATTGCACGTTAATTTTTGTTGCATATTCAAATAAAATTCTATGGACTAGGGGGAGGGGGGGGGGGGTTAGGGGGGGGGGGGCTGTTTAACGTCACTTTAAAAAAAATCAGTTATATCGTAGATGTCAGTTTTATTGGTGGATGAAACCGGAGTGCCCGGAGAAAACCACCGACCTGTCGCAAGTCACTGACAAACTTAATCACATAATGTTGTGTCGAGTACACCTCACCTTAGCGGGATTCGAATTCACAACAACTTCAGTGGTGATAGACACCGATTGTATACATTCTGTAAGTAGTTGTAAATCCAACTACCATACGATCACGACCACGCCGGCCCCAAATAACATTATATATACTGTTGGCCAATTACTAAACTATATATGTAATTAATTACTAAAAGAAATGGCACGGAAATTTAGAGGACCTCATTGGGGCAATAATTAAGAAGCTACAAATTTTATTACAATAGACCAAAGGAGAAAGGACAAACGCACAAACAATGGCCGATAAACCAATACATATAAAAGATAGAGCAATACGAATCCTACATAAAGCCGGGGGTGAACACAGTTGCATCGGATTTAACTTGAAAAGGGGAGGGGGGGTTATGGTTTTTTTCTAAAATAATATTCTGATTTACAATGTTGCTGAAAAAAAAAATCTGATTTTGGTGGAGGAAAAAAAAAATCTGATTCAGAGTGTTTGTAATATAACCTAATGTTAAATTCTGGGGGGGGGGGGGGGGGGGGGGGGAAACCATAACCCCCCCCCCCCCTTTCAAGTTAAATGGTCGGTCCCTTAGTAGATCTTGAGAAAGCTTACGACTCCATATGGCGTGAGGGACTAATGGTGAAACTGTACAACATGGGTATCAAAGGCAAAATCTAGAGATGGATTAACAACTTCCTCTCAGGTAGAACAGCCAGATGCATACTAGGCGACGAATTTGAAACTAAAATAGGCCTGCCACAGGGTTCCGTTATATCACCTACCCTATTCATCCTTTTTATAGAAGATCTAATGAAAGAAACTAAAGGAAACAACTGCAAGTTTGCAGACAATGGCACTTTATGGCACAAGGGACAAGATCTAGACTGTCAGGAAGAAGACTACGGAGGACATAGAAACAATAGTGGAATGGACCAGAAAGTGGAGAATAAACATCAATATGGAAAAGTGTGAAGTATGCATATTTGCTAAGAAAGACCTAGACCAACATCAAAAGGAATTAGTGGTAAACAACTACAGTTTCAAATATAATCCAACACCTGTAATGTATGCAGACACAACAAGATGGCGACTATAAACTGCTTTATGTATAAGGGTCAGAGGTCAATGACATTAAACATTATTAGTGTGTGTATGGAACACAATACATGACATCTCCCTTTTTTATGCTTAAAGTTCTGTAGCCAAACAAATGTCAAATAAATTTAAATTAGAAATTACAGTCTGAATAACGGATTGAATTAAAGTCTCTCTTGTGACTAGAAAATACTGAAATCAGCATTAAAACAAAATAGAGAACAAAATGTACAATGTCAAAAGTTTACACATAGTACTCTTCGAGGTACGCAGGTTTCTTGGAAATACGTCCAGATCGCGTCACCATAGGTTGATCACTCGCCGCTGAAGTCGGAGTTTCTTGTTGGTCAGATTTTGGAGTGTTTGTATCGTTTGCGTTTTCGGAAATTGGAAAATAATTATCAAATTGAGTTTCTTGTTTTTGAAACACATTTTCACCCGTTTTCAGAATATGTCTACGGTTTCTGTGATACAGTTTATCATTTTCAGATCTCAATATAAAAGAACGTTCTCCATGATCAGTTTCTACTACAGCTGGTTCCCAATTACTTAAACCAATGTCCTTTTTGAATAGCACAATTTCTCCCGGTGAGACTTCCGGAAGCGGCTTTGACTTCTTATCATAGTAGAATTTCTGAGATTTCTGACGTTCGACCAGTTCTTTTTGTTTAGACTTTACGACTTCAGGGTTTAGCAGTTCAGACGAAACCGGAAGTTTCGTTTTCAATTGGCGGTTCATCAATAACTGTGCAGGTGACATTCTAACTCCATCAATCGGAGAAGCCCGGTACTCCATAAGAGAAACATATACGTCACTATTGCCGTGTTCGGCTTTCTTGAACATGCCTTTCACGGTTTGCACAAAACGTTCTGCTTCCCCGTTGGATTGGGGATATCATGGACTTGAGGTTGTATGAATAAAGTCCCATTCTTTCGCGAAATCTCTGAAACTTGTACACGCAAATTAAGGTCCATTGTCACTTACTACCTCCATAGGGATTCCATGTCTCACAAACATGGACTTAAACACCGAAATTGTAGATGCACTAGACAATGACGGTAATAATGCAATTTCTGGATATTTCGAGTAATAGTCAACACAAAGTAAATAATGCTTTCCTTTGAATTCCATAAAATCTGCACCTAACTTTGTCCACGGACGCGATGGAATATCATGAGGTTTGAGTGGTTCTCTGGTGTTTGCCTTTCGGAACTTGTTGCAAATACTACAATTTGAAATGAAATGCTGAATGTCATTGTTCATGTTATACCAAAAGAGAATTTCACGTGCACGCTGTTTGGTCTTCACTATACCAAGATGTGATTCGTGTAATTTCACTAACATTTCACGCTGTAGAGTTTTTGGCACCATAATACGCTGACTTTGTAAAGAAGTCCATCAAGAACAGTAATTTCGTCTCGGAAATTCCAATACTTTTCTAAGCCTTCGGGTAACATCTCCTTCCGGTTCAGCCATCCGGACACTACAACCTCACTTAACTTGCACAAATTGTCATCTGCTCCGGTCGTGTCTTTGAATTCTGCTAGTTTGGCTGAAGAGATGGGTAGCTGAGTTTCTACAAGACTCACATCAAATTCATCGTCAAACAGTTCATCGTTATTATCTGAAAGAAAAGCCCTACTAATTAGCATGTCGGAAATATGCATTTCCTTACCCGGAACGTACACGATACACAAATCATACCGTTGCAACTTCATTAACATACGTTGAAGACGCGGTGTAGCTCTGTAGAGAGGTTTCTCGTAGATCGCGACCAGTGGCTTATGGTCCGTTTCAATAACGACTCGACGTCCGTAAATATAGTGGTCAAATTTTTGACAACCGTAAAGAATAGCCAACATCTCGCGCTCGATTTGCGCGTATCTCTTTTGAGTCTCACTAAGCGCTTTGGAACCGTACGCGACAGGCTGTCCGTTTTGCAATAGGACCACGCCCAGTCCTTTAGAACTGGCATCGACCGAAACAGTAACCGGTTCATCAACATTGTAAAATCGCAACACGGGTGCTGTTGACACAAGTCGCTTGAGCTCGTCAAAACTTTGCTGTTGCTCGTGATTCCAATGCCACTGTACATCATTTTTCACTAATATGCGTAGCGGATCCGAAACATCTGACAAGTTGGGAATAAACTTGGCCAAATACTGCACGAGACCGAGAACGCGTTTAACACCAGCTACATCTGTCGGAGCGGGCATTTCTTGTATGGCGCGCACTTTTTCTGGACTAACTTTGAATCCGTCTTTACTGATCACGTGTCCAACGTATTGGACTTCCGGAGCACGTAGTTCAAATTTCGACTTATTCAACTTAAAGTTCATCTGTTGACACCTCTGGAGCATCTGTCGGACGCGACAGTCGTTTTCACCCCATACAAGAATATTGTCGACTATACATTCTACACCCGGTAGATCCGAAAACATCTCTCGCACTGTCTTACAAAATACTTCCGGCGCGGAACTAATACCAAATGGTAGTCTACAGTAGCGAAATCGTACAAACGGTGTATTGAACGTTAACAACTTCGAACTGTCATTATCAAGTTGGATGTGCCAGAATCAGTGAGTCGCGTCAAATCGTGAAAATACACACGCTTTCGGTAATCTCTCGATAATTTCATCAATTGCTCTCGTTTAATGGCCCGATTAAGATCTTTCGGGTCGAGACATATCCGTAATTTTCCCCGTTTCCGAACAACTACCATACTACTAACCCAGTCGGTTGGCTCGTCTTGTTTCGCGATTACACCAAGGTTTACCATGCGGTCTAACTCTGCACGAACTTGTTCGCGAAGTGCAGCGGGCACCTTCCGGGGCGGATGCACGACCGGTTCAACGAATGGATCAAGTTGGATGTGATGTGCTTTTGGCAGTTTGCCTAGTCCTTTAAATACATCGCCATAGTCTTTAATCAGTTCATCCTTTGTCAAAGGTTTATCAACGGCATGCACACGTACAATAGCACATAATTCCGTACACGCGTCAGCACTAAGAATCGGCTGTGTATCATTCGGCACAACGAAAAACTTAAGCACGTAGTTTCGCTTCTTGAATGTACATTTCAATACTGTTGTACCTACAGGATTGATTCTATGTCCATCATATGTAACAAGTTTAACTCCGGTCTTTTCTAAGGTTGAATTCGGCAACGACACACTACGGAACAATTTATCTGAGATAATGTTTGCTTGAGCACCGGTATCTAGTTTAAACATGACGGATTTCTGATTGATTGCAACTGACTCTTTCCAATCTTCACTCTGTTGAATACTATCAACGCGTGACGGTACCAATGAAAAGTTCATCACAGCTGTCACCGAATGTTGAATCATACTGTAACGCATCAACTTTCTTCCTCCGTGTTGACATACAATACTTCGCAAAATGATTTTTCTTCTTGCAGGCATGACACTCTTTACCAAACGCAGGGCAGTTCCTTGGACCATGAGTCCTACCACAGTTTTTACACAACGCCTGCTTTGCAGTACTTCCAGCACTTTGATTTTGACTTCGATAATTTAAAGTCTTTGGTTTTACTTTACCGACCTGTTTAATGACATGCACTGAATGTTCATCTGTAGATTTTAACGATTTTAATTGTTGAGAACTTACTTCTTGGGCTCGACAAATGTCGATAGCTTTTATTAATGTCAATTCTGCTTCCCGTATACGTAGAAGCCTGGCCCTACATCCTTCGTTCTGAATACCACAAACAATACGATCGCGAATTAAACCATCTGATACATGTTCAAACTCACATGGTTTAGCTTTTGTCTTTAAGTCCGTAACATAACTGTCAATACTTTCGTGTTGTCCTTGATTTCGAGTAAAGAAAACATGCTGAATATAAGTCAAGTTCTTTCTAGGTTCACAATACGCCTTGAATTTTGTTTTCAATACATCAATTTTCTCCCCATCATCTGCCACAATGTCAAAAGTATTGTACACACGTTGTGCGTCGGGATCGACTACATGCAAGAATGTCGCAACTTGCACTTTCTCAGCTTTTTCTTCGATTACGGTCGCTGTTAGGTAGAGTTCGAATGATTGGATCCATTCCTTGAAGTTTTCTGCTAAATTGCCTTCCAAATTTAACGCTCCTGGAGGCTTAAGTTGCTCCATGTTTTCGTTTTACACTCTGACACCATGTAATGTATGCAGACACAACAAGATGGCGACTATAAACTGCTTTATTTATAAGGGGTCAGAGGTCAATGACAGTAAACATTATTAGTGTGTGTATGGAACACAATACATGACAACACCCAGACTACTCGGAATTATCTTAGATGAGAAGATCAAATTTGAGAACCACACCAATCATGTAGAGAGAAAAACCAACATTTCCATCCATATAATAAGAGAAATAAAAGGTTTGGCAAACATCTCAAGAACGAAGCTACTCAGAATATACAACAGTCTGGTTAGATCAATCATAGAATATGGCTGCCCAGTCTGGCAAATAACACCAACAGAGAACATGAAAAAATTAGAAGCGATCAAGAGAAAAGGATAATCAATATGCTTGGGGTTACCAGCAACATCAGGAAGAGAGGCAATGGAAGTAGAAGGCAACATACTACCAGTTGACCTAAGAATATAAGAAATAGCAGTAAGAGAAATTGACCAGATCCGGTCAAAAAACATTGCTGAACCAGTAAAACAACAATTGGAGGAATATCTCAGCAGGGATGATATGTATGAACAACAAGAATCACCATTTGGGAAGGCAATGAACCAAACAGTAGACATATTCAAAGCAACAAAAGTAGACATTAAACTCATAGAGCCAGAAGTCACATACAAGGCAGGGGTGGATGTCATGATGATGAGAGCGCCAAGCTACTGGAGCCGATTAGGTAGCTCAAAAAACAGAACAGCTGAACAGAATGAGGAAAGCAAAAAGGTGGTAAAAGATCTTATTGGAGACCCAACAGACAACACAATTGTCACCTTTACAGATGGCTCATGTCAGGATAACCCTGGACCATGTGGATCTGGAGCAGTGCTATATCCAGGTGACAACGAAGGAATCAGCCTCAAGAGACCGGTAGCGCAAAGAGGATCCATACTGCTGGCAGAGTTTGTGGCAATACTCATGGTATTAGAACACTGCATAGCTGAATTAAAGGATGGCTACCGTAGCGGCCACTGGGTATACACCCAACCAGCACAGCACTATCAGCCTCACTAGATACTACTTACAACTTGACGACCCTAAACTTAGATAGAGGCAGTGGACAGCTCCTGTTTGAAAGATACCAAACAGGGAGCCTCAGCAACTGGTGCTGGCAAGGTATTCCAAATACTGGTGGTCTGTGGGAAGAAACTGTGTTTGTAGAAATCTGTGGATGCTGAGAACTGTTGGTACTTCAAGGAATGGCTAGATCTTGTTTGACGAGTTGGTCAGGTATTCTTCTGCTCTGATGTCAATTAAGTTGTTGATGATCTTGTACATCATAGTAAGTCGGATTTTCTTTCGTCTTGTTTCAAGTGTGTCCCATTCTAGATCTCCAAGCATGGAAGTTACGCTGCTGGTGTTTCTATAGCGATTTGTCACCTACCTAGCCGCTCTTCGCTGGACCATTTCGATCTTGTTTATGGCGTCTTTTGTGTGCGGACTCCATACTGATGAGGAATGCCAGACAACTCGGCCCGCGGACAACTTGGACCGAGACAAGTCGGCCCGTAAGCGAGGTCAAGTCGGCCCGTATGTTAAGACAACTCGGACCGTATGTTAAGACAACTCGGACCGTATTATTGTTTTATAATATTGTTCAATATTTATATGTGTATAATTATTTACTTATTTAAAAGACAATTATTATCTTTTAGTGAAAATGAATTATTTAAAATGATAATATCAAGTGACCAAAAATGTGATTAGGACGTGATTTTGTTCTCATAACATGGTCTATTACGTATCATTTACAGGAATAAAATTAATACATGTATGAAAAATTAAAAATAAATAATTTAAGAAAAAAATACTAAGAGCTTATAAATTATGAAATTTCATATAAACAATATGTATTATTTTTGTTTGTATAAGCTTCATGGTTGTTGGATAAGTTGCAAATGGGTGTCATTAAACAAAACATAAATTAAAAAAAAATTATATCTTAAAGATGACAATATGTAATATCAAGTTGTCTTTGATAAATAAAAAAAAAATTAAACTGTTAACAGGATTTTGTCAAAATTGGGTTTTGTTGTCCATTAATTCAGTTTAATTTTTTATACATTGTATTTTCGCGGCTACATAATTTCTTTTAAATACATGCCTGTCAAATTATTTTTAGTTGCTGAAGTATTAAGATATTTTTAAGATATTTTTAATTATTTATTTAAAATTCGGTTCATTCATTTTCTAATTTTATTTTTGTTTTGGAAATCATTTTATCCACATCTAGGATTCTTTGTTGGAAAGTTCCATCGAACAGATCATCAGTTGAAACTACCAATTTAATACACACCTACTAATGGGGTATATTTGTTGACAAATAGCAACGAACAGATGGCTATTGCTCAATTATACAGACAGGAAACACAAAAATTATGTACAAATAAAAATCACTCATAACAACATAATGAGTAAATAACCAATCAAAATATAGACAATTCCGAATGTTTTGGTGTAACATTTGTAAAAATCTATCCAGAGATGACTCCACAATAATTTTTTGAAAAAAATATGGTTTTGGTTGATTATATAGGGATTTTTTTTTACATTTCCCAATACTGTTGACAGATGTCAGACTGTATCTTTATGATTTCCGTCAATTTTATTAAAAAAATAAGTAAAACAACAATAATTATTGATGGTCCAAGTTGTCTTAACATACGGGCCGATAAGTCCTCGCTTACGGGCCGACTTGTCCTCACTTACGGGCCGACTTGTCTCGGTCCGAGTTGTCCGCGGGCCGAGTTGTCTGGTACCCCTGATGAGCAGTATTCAATTGTAGGACGAACTAAGGTTTTATATGCCGCTGTATTCGTATCCTGGTTGCTGACCTTCAGGTTTCTTCTTAAAAATCCGAGAGTACTGTTAGCCTTTTTAACAGTTTTATCAATATGACTCCTCCAAGACATGTCTGAATGTAGTTCCACTCCCAAGTATTTTGATGAAGATTCCGATGTTAGTTTGTGTCCTCTGAAAATGTAGTCTTGTAGTATCCGTACAAGTTGTTTCGGCCTTATGGCAGATTCGGCCGTAGTTGATTCGGCCTTAGTTGATGCGGCCTTACGCAAATCCGGCTTTATATAAAATTGATGTTCCGGCCTTATCATATATTTATGCGGCCTACGGCAAATCCAGCCTTATGTCAAATGGAAAAGAATAATTAAAAAATAAAAGTTCTATTTAAATTTAAAATATTATTTAAATATACATGGATATGATGAATAAAATATTGGAACTTGTAGTGTTTTCGCAAGATTTACTCGTAACTCAATATGAAAAGCCATAATAAATCGTTATTATTTTAACAATTTATTAATTAGTAATTTTTGGTAATATTGACGGAAATCATTTCCATTGAAGTTGATGATTAGAAAAACAATTCGGGTTGATATACCAAGCTGTCAACAAGCGAAATTCCTTAGATGTTCTCTTGCAATTAATTATCATTTGTTTAATAGTCGTATAATTGCACTGGCAGTATGATTATAAGGGCTACCAAAAAGTAAAAGGAAGCCATACTATAAATTACTCAAAAAGTACTCCCATTCTTTTGATGAAACCGCACTAATATATGCATATTTTGGTGATGGTCCTACTATTTTCAAAACTATCAACTATGTCGTTTCCTTGTATTGTGTGTGAGCAGAACGTCCGTCCAAAGCAGCATGCTTTAGAGTGTGACAGTTGTTTCCAGTGGCAACACAGACTATGTAATAGTAGGACCATCATTTAATTATTTACTCAAATCATCACAATGTGTCGTTTTATTGTATGTATCATATATATCCATAGATACACATCATTCTTATCTGAGGCCGCATTAATTAACCAAGGCCGTATCAACTAAGGCCGAATCAACTAAGGCCGCATTTGTTTAAGGCCGGATTTGCATAAGGCCGAATAGTTTTCAGGCCGGATCAACTCGAAAGCTTGTAGTATTGGTGTTCTAGATCGTGTCACATGGAGTGTGCTGCATTTATCTGGATGGAAATCCATTCCCCATTTTTGTTCCCAGTCTGCCAGTTTGTTGAGGTCATCTTGGAGTACAATGGTATCTTCGTTCGATCGAATATTCCTGTAGAGAATACAATCATCCGCAAACAGTCGTATGCGTGACTGTACACAGTTCGGGAGATCGTTTATAAAGATCAGGAACAAGGGTCCTAGGACACGGGTACTGTATCAGATGTTGCCCCTTCCACTATTACCTGTTGTGTTCGGTTACTCAGAAATGCCTTGATCCATCCCTGTGTGGAATCTCGGATACCGTAGTGATCAAGTTTCTTCAGGAGTCTTTCATGTGGTACTCGATCAAAAGCTTTTGAAAAATCGAGGATGGTAAGGTCGTGCTGATATCCTACATCTAATGATGGTAACAGTTCATGAGCTAGTGTTAAGAGCTGGGTTTCACAACTGCGTCTTGCTCTAAATCCGTGTTGGCAATCAGTCAAAATTTGGTGAGCATCTAGCTAGGTGTTTAAGAATACTGCCACTATGCGACTGTGGAGAAGAAGAAACCAATGAACACTACATATTGCACTGCCACATTTACGATCATGAGAGAGCCAAACTCGCAGTGCAATTAAAGACCATAGATGAAAGTTTTGACCTACTTCATCTCCTGACTAGAGACTCCAATAAAGAGAAACATCAAAAGAAATTAACATACTTGGAGGAATTCATCAAAGGTACAGGGCTCTTCCCAGAACTAGCAAGCCCTGTACCCCGATCCTGAGCCTAAGCAACTCAATACTCCAGTACAAAGAGAAATTACAGTGAGACAGTAAAGCACCAAAGAGAAAAAATTCAGTACTCGGGGACCAGTAGCGTCAATTGCAACCTTTAGGATCAGGATCAGGACCCGGAGAAAACTACCGACAAACTTTATCACATAATGTTGTATCGAGTACACCTTTCCTGAGTGGGATTCGATCTCACAACTTCAGTGGTGATATATAAGCACTGATTGCATATAGGTAGTTTTAAATTCAACTACCCTACGATCACCGTCATGACGGCTCCGTTAGCAATCAAGTGTTAAGGCATGAACGAAGAAGTGACGCTTTCTTTGTCATATACAACATATATTCAATAACGGATAAAATAAGTCGTGATGGCGACCGTAAAGTCATCGAAGTGATGACTTCAACTGAATCACTTGCTATATGATACTCTTGGTTCAGTAGCTTCCTTGTTAGCAGCAATTCCATATCCAGAAAATCGTGATAGGACAAACGAAAGACTAAGGAGTAGGATCAGACTGGTTGTCTTGGAATCAGAATTATTTGTCCGAGTGGAGCAATATGTCTACCCGTGGACAGTTGTTTCAGTGAGCTAACACTATAAAAATCAAACTTACCATGTTGGTCTAGTACAAAGGGGACATCATTATCATCTTATCAAAATGTAACTTGTTCTCTCCATGATATAGCTAAAAATTGCCCATTTGACATTAAACACTCACTCACTCACTTTTTGTTATCGTAGACAATATCTGTTAGTTTGTTTGTTTGTTTGTTTGATGGTGTTTAGCGCCACTTTCAACAATATTTCAGTTGTATCGTGGTGGTCAGTTTTATTGTTGGAGGAACCGGAAGACCCGGAGATAACCATCGACATGTCGCAAGTCACTGACAAACTTTATCACATATCATTGCACACCTCACCCTGATCGAGATTCGAACTCACAAAATCAGTGGTGATATTGATAGACACTGATTGCATAGGTAGTTGTAAATCCAATTGCCATACAATCATGGCAACGACGGTCCCTATCCGTTAGTAATTATGATTGTAAAATGACATCGTATATACCATAAATTAATAGTAATAATTGTTTTAACTGTATTGCCTGGGTTAGATTATTGGTATTTAACATCACTTTCAACAATATTTCATTTATATCATCATGGAGATCAGCGTTATTTGTAGAGGAAACTTAGAGTACCCGGAGAAAACAACCCCAAGTCATTGAAAAATGTATCACATAAAGTTGTAACGAGTACACTTTACAAAAGGCCAGAATCGAGCTGATAATTTATGGCGTGAACATGATATGAACTGGTTGAATAGATGATTGGTTGGTTTATGGTGCTTAATGCCACTTTCAACAATATTTCAGTTATTTTGCAGCGGTCAGTTTTATTGGTGGAGGAAACTGGAGAAAACCACCAACCTGTTGCAAGTTACTGACAAACTTTATCGCATAATGCTGTATCAAGTACACCTCGACTGAGCGGGATTCGAACTCACAACATTAGCGGTGATAGGCAATGATTGCACAGGTAGTTATAAATCCAATTACCATACGATCAAGACCATCACAGCCACGATGCAAATTGATGGCAATAACATAAATGACCATTGGTAAGACCAAAAAAAAATATATGTGTGTTTTCTGTCACATGTCAAAAAAACCTAGGGTCGGTCGGTCGGCATTAATTTTTTTTTTTTTTATCTATCGGCAAAACCGGAAATATTCGTACCCGGTTCCGGTATTTCATTTTCGAAATTTCCGGTATGCCGTCATTTGTTTTATGACGAGTTACACAGCTTTTGTACCTTCTTTGCTCTCAATTTCGACAAAAAGCTAGCGGTTGAATAAATAAAACATTGCTGCTGATTAAACAACAAAAATGGTTATCCGAATTCTGTGTAAAAATTGATAGGGTCGTTAGCAAAAATTAGGGTGGAATAATTGCTGATAAAAAAGGTTAGGGTCAGCGGCTGAAAAATAGGGTGGGTCGAGTGACCGTAAACACACATATTTTTGTTGTTGGCCTAATAGATGAGCCAAGACACTGTCTGATTGATCGAATACATATATCACATCACATGTTTTTCTTTTAAATGAGCGAATATTGTAGACAAGATCGCCATCTGTAGAGGCAAGCAGTATATAACCCTTTCATGACACCTATTGTTCAAGTCTTCAATTGCAATATGCTTAAAATTCTCAATATTTGTGTTGTTTTCTGATTCATTAATTTGTAATATGCTCCATGTTAGACAATACTGCTCCGCGTTGTATATTATATCTTTTCTCCACCAGATCGTGACATTATGGATCAGTTCGTAAAATTCTGTCTTGCAACAAGGTACTAACGACAACTCAAACCAAACTAGCAAATTGAGAGATGGAGATTTCAAATGCAAGAATAGCATTGAACCCTTACATTTGGTAGAGTGAAACATGCGCATGCTACCATCCATTATCTATTGTTAACAAGGGCCATCATGATCGTATGGTAGTTGGATTTATATCTACCTGTGCAATCAGTGCCTATCACCAAAAAGTTGTGAGTTCGAACCCCGTCTATGGCGAAGTGCACTCGATATAACATTATGTGATCAAGTTTAACAGTGACTTGTGGCAGGCCAGTGGTTTTCTCCAGGGACTCTCTGGTTTCCTCCACAAATAAAACAGACTGCCACTATATAACTGAAATATTGTTGAAAGTGGCATTAAACACCATATAAACCATAAAAAAAACCAAATGTAAGAATAGCGTTTTTGTTACACAAATATTATTTACAAAATGATTGAATGTATTACACACTACATCTAAAAATGAATGCAATTATAAGTTTACTGAAGATTAAAAAGCACAATATGTGTTTTGTTATGTACACAATGTACTGAAATGATTATATAAAATCGCAACACAATTTCTACATCCCAATGTCCATTTCTACTGAAAACATTACATAATGTTTCTTTTTAGACATGGTAATGTTATTTATTCTGGCACAGCATACCCTGGGGCTACCAAAGGTCCTTCTTTATGCAAAAACACAGCTGGCCATACTGTCATCTTAAATTTCTTTCCTTTCTTTCCAGAAAATCGGAACACCTCCCTGTTAAACTTTTCACCAGGTTTTGCCCACATGATTTCCATAGGAGGTTGTTGAATACACATGTACCATACCAGGTCTATACACTGTCGTACATATGCCTCTACCTCTTTACTGACTGGTTCTGTTAACAATTTTCCTTTCAATTCATTTTCCATTATTTCCTGTCAATAAAACCATAGAAACCAATTAGTTTTAAAATGAACTGTTATGCAAGTTAATAATGCATGTGTAATTTGTATGTATATTCTGCACAATTTAGCCAGTGTATTCATTTCTGATTGGTTTAAATACAGTTTATCTGCAAATTGGACATTTTCCCTTTGATGTGTGGCGCTGATAAAATCTGTATCACTGAACTGACCTTGATTCACAAAAATATTAGGTCAGTTCGTAACTCGCATGCGCAAAAACTGACTCTGATATTGAAAATTATCTGTCAGTATGACATCAAACACATGTCACCAATAAAAACAATAATGCCAGTTTTGAAGATCTTGACATACATTATCACTAGTATCACAAGCGAGTCCTATCAGACAATGTATTCCATATTAATTGGTCTCTTACAATGTATCCCTAATTGAGTTGCCCCATACAGTGTATTTCCAATTAATTGGACCTATTTAGTATAAGGCTTAATTCCTTAATTTCAAACAGTATTTTCAAAATTGATTGGTTCCATACTGTGCATTCCCAATATTTTGATTCCATACATGATCTTCCCATATGATCAGTTCCATACAGTGCATTCCCAATTAATTGGTTCCATACAATGTATTCCCAATTAATTGCTAGCCCACTGAAACAACAATCCGTGGGTGGACATGTTGCTCTACTCTGACACATTTACCCGATTCTGTTGTTGTTCTAATCTTAGCGGAGAAACAGCCAATACCAATATAATAGTCTTTAGTTTGACCTGATCAGGGGTCAAACCATGATTGTCTGTACTCTAACTATTACACCACCAATAGTCTTTAGTTTAACCTGATCAGGGGTCAAACCATGATTGTCTGTACTCTAACTATTACACCACCAATAGTCTTTAGTTTAACCTGATCAGGGGTCAAACCATGATTGTCTGTACTCTAACTATTACACCACCAATAGTCTTTAGTTTGACCTGATCAGGGGTCAAACCATGATTGTCTGTACTCTAACTATTACACCACCAATAGTCTTTAGTTTAACCTGATCAGGGGTCAAACCATGATTGTCTGTACTCTAACTATTACACCACCAATAGTCTTTAGTTTAACCTGATCAGGGGTCAAACCATGATTGTCTGTACTCTAACTATTACACCACCAATAGTCTTTAGTTTGACCTGATCAGGGGTCAAACCATGATTGTCTGTACTCTAACTATTACACCACCAATAGTCTTTAGTTTAACCTGATCAGGGGTCAAACCATGATTGTCTGTACTCTAACTATTACACCACCAATAGTCTTTAGTTTGACATGATCAGGGGTCAAACCATGATTGTCTGTACTCTAACTATTACACCACCAATAGTCTTTAGTTTAACCTGATCAGGGGTCAAACCATGATTGTCTGTACTCTAACTATTACACCACCAATAGTCTTTAGTTTAACCTGATCAGGGGTCAAACCATGATTGTCTGTACTCTAACTATTACACCACCAATAGTCTTTAGTTTGACCTGATCAGGGGTCAAACCATGATTGTCTGTACTCTAACTATTACACCACCAATAGTCTTTAGTTTAACCTGATCAGGGGTCAAACCATGATTGTCTGTACTCTAACTATTACACCACCAATAGTCTTTAGTTTGACATGATCAGGGGTCAAACCATGATTGTCTGTACTCTAACTATTACACCACCAATAGTCTTTAGTTTAACCTGATCAGGGGTCAAACCATGATTGTCTGTACTCTAACTATTACACCACCAATAGTCTTTAGTTTGACCTGATCAGGGGTCAAACCATGATTGTCTGTACTCTAACTATTACACCACCAATAGTCTTTAGTTTAACCTGATCAGGGGTCAAACCATGATTGTCTGTACTCTAACTATTACACCACCAATAGTCTTTAGTTTAACCTGATCAGGGGTCAAACCATGATTGTCTGTACTCTAACTATTACACCACCAATAGTCTTTAGTTTAACCTGATCAGGGGTCAAACCATGATTGTCTGTACTCTAACTATTACACCACCAATAGTCTTTAGTTTGACCTGATCAGGGGTCAAACCATGATTGTCTGTACTCTAACTATTACACCACCAATAGTCTTTAGTTTAACCTGATCAGGGGTCAAACCATGATTGTCTGTACTCTAACTATTACACCACCAATAGTCTTTAGTTTGACATGATCAGGGGTCAAACCATGATTGTCTGTACTCTAACTATTACACCACCAATAGTCTTTAGTTTAACCTGATCAGGGGTCAAACCATGATTGTCTGTACTCTAACTATTACACCACCAATAGTCTTTAGTTTGACCTGATCAGGGGTCAAACCATGATTGTCTGTACTCTAACTATTACACCACCAATAGTCTTTAGTTTAACCTGATCAGGGGTCAAACCATGATTGTCTGTACTCTAACTATTACACCACCAATAGTCTTTAGTTTAACCTGATCAGGGGTCAAACCATGATTGTCTGTACTCTAACTATTACACCACCAATAGTCTTTAGTTTAACCTGATCAGGGGTCAAACCATGATTGTCTGTACTCTAACTATTACACCACCAATAGTCTTTAGTTTGACCTGATCAGGGGTCAAACCATGATTGTCTGTACTCTAACTATTACACCACCAATAGTCTTTAGTTTAACCTGATCAGGGGTCAAACCATGATTGTCTGTACTCTAACTATTACACCACCAATAGTCTTTAGTTTGACATGATCAGGGGTCAAACCATGATTGTCTGTACTCTAACTATTACACCACCAATAGTCTTTAGCTTAACCTGATCAGGGGTCAAACCATGATTGTCTGTACTCTAACTATTACACCACCAATAGTCTTTAGTTTAACCTGATCAGGGGTCAAACCATGATTGTCTGTACTCTAACTATTACACCACCAATAGTCTTTAGTTTGACCTGATCAGGGGTCAAACCATGATTGTCTGTACTCTAACTATTACACCACCAATAGTCTTTAGTTTAACCTGATCAGGGGTCAAACCATGATTGTCTGTACTCTAACTATTACACCACCAATAGTCTTTAGTTTAACCTGATCAGGGGTCAAACCATGATTGTCTGTACTCTAACTATTACACCACCAATAGTCTTTAGTTTAACCTGATCAGGGGTCAAACCATGATTGTCTGTACTCTAACTATTACACCACCAATAGTCTTTAGTTTAACCTGATCAGGGGTCAAACCATGATTGTCTGTACTCTAACTATTACACCACCAATAGTCTTTAGTTTAACCTGATCAGGGGTCAAACCATGATTGTCTGTACTCTAACTATTACACCACCAATAGTCTTTAGTTTAACCTGATCAGGGGTCAAACCATGATTGTCTGTACTCTAACTATTACACCACCAATAGTCTTTAGTTTAACCTGATCAGGGGTCAAACCATGATTGTCTGTACTCTAACTATTACACCACCAATAGTCTTTAGTTTGACCTGATCAGGGGTCAAACTATGATTGTCTGTACTCTAACTATTACACCACCAATAGTCTTTAGTTTGACCTGATCAGGGGTCAAACCATGATTGTCTGTACTCTAACTATTACACCACCAATAGTCTTTAGTTTGACCTGATCAGGGGTCAAACTATGATTGTCTGTACTCTAACTATTACACCACCAATAGTCTTTAGTTTGACCTGATCAGGGGTCAAACCATGATTGTCTGTACTCTAACTATTACACCACCAATAGTCTTTAGTTTGACCTGATCAGGGGTCAAACCATGATTGTCTGTACTCTAACTATTACACCACCAATAGTCTTTAGTTTGACCTGATCAGGGTCAAACCATGATTGTCTGTACTCTAACTATTACACCACCAATAGTCTTTAGTTTGACCTGATCAGGGGTCAAACCATGATTGTCTGTACTCTAACTATTACACCACCAATAGTCTTTAGTTTGACCTGATCAGGGGTCAAACCATGATTGTCTGTACTCTAACTATTACACCACCAATAGTCTTTAGTTTGACCTGATCAGGGGTCAAACTATGATTGTCTGTACTCTAACTATTACACCACCAATAGTCTTTAGTTTGACCTGATCAGGGGTCAAACCATGATTGTCTGTACTCTAACTATTACACCACCAATAGTCTTTAGTTTGACCTGATCAGGGGTCAAACCATGATTGTCTGTACTCTAACTATTACACCACCAATAGTCTTTAGTTTGACCTGATCAGGGGTCAAACCATGATTGTCTGTACTCTAACTATTACACCACCAATAGTCTTTAGTTTGACCTGATCAGGGGTCAAACCATGATTGTCTGTACTCTAACTATTACACCACCAATAGTCTTTAGTTTGACCTGATCAGGGGTCAAACCATGATTGTCTGTACTCTAACTATTACACCTCCAATAGTCTTTAGTTTGACCTGATCAGGGGTCAAACCATGATTGTCTGTACTCTAACTATTACACCACCAATAGTCTTTAGTTTGACCTGATCAGGGGTCAAACCATGATTGTCTGTACTCTAACTATTACACCACCAATAGTCTTTAGTTTGACCTGATCAGGGGTCAAACCATGATTGTCTGTACTCTAACTATTACACCACCAATAGTCTTTAGTTTGACCTGATCAGGGGTCAAACCATGATTGTCTGTACTCTAACTATTACACCACCAATAGTCTTTAGTTTGACCTGATCAGGGGTCAAACCATGATTGTCTGTACTCTAACTATTACACCACCAATAGTCTTTAGTTTGACCTGATCAGGGGTCAAACCATGATTGTCTGTACTCTAACTATTACACCACCAATAGTCTTTAGTTTGACCTGATCAGGGGTCAAACCATGATTGTCTGTACTCTAACTATTACACCACCAATAGTCTTTAGTTTGACCTGATCAGGGGTCAAACCATGATTGTCTGTACTCTAACTATTACACCACCTATAGTCTTTAGTTTGACCTGATCAGGGGTCAAACCATGATTGTCTGTACTCTAACTATTACACCACCAATAGTCTTTAGTTTGACCTGATCAGGGGTCAAACCATGATTGTCTGTACTCTAACTATTACACCACCAATAGTCTTTAGTTTGACCTGATCAGGGGTCAAACCATGATTGTCTGTACTCTAACTATTACACCACCAATAGTCTTTAGTTTGACCTGATCAGGGGTCAAACCATGATTGTCTGTACTCTAACTATTACACCACCAATAGTCTTTAGTTTGACCTGATCAGGGTCAAACCATGATTGTCTGTACTCTAACTATTACACCACCAATAGTCTTTAGTTTGACCTGATCAGGGGTCAAACCATGATTGTCTGTACTCTAACTATTACACCACCAATAGTCTTTAGTTTGACCTGATCAGGGGTCAAACCATGATTGTCTGTACTCTAACTATTACACCACCAATAGTCTTTAGTTTGACCTGATCAGGGGTCAAACCATGATTGTCTGTACTCTAACTATTACACCACCAATAGTCTTTAGTTTGACCTGATCAGGGGTCAAACCATGATTGTCTGTACTCTAACTATTACACCACCAATAGTCTTTAGTTTGACCTGATCAGGGGTCAAACCATGATTGTCTGTACTCTAACTATTACACCACCAATAGTCTTTAGTTTGACCTGATCAGGGGTCAAACCTTGATTGTCTGTACTCTAACTATTACACCACCAATAGTCTTTAGTTTAACCTGATCAGGGGTCAAACCATGATTGTCTGTACTCTAACTATTACACCACCAATAGTCTTTAGTTTGACCTGATCAGGGGTCAAACCATGATTGTCTGTACTCTAACTATTACACCACCAATAGTCTTTAGTTTGACCTGATCAGGGGTCAAACCATGATTGTCTGTACTCTAACTATTACACCACCAATAGTCTTTAGTTTGACCTGATCAGGGGTCAAACCATGATTGTCTGTACTCTAACTATTACACCACCAATAGTCTTTAGTTTGACCTGATCAGGGTCAAACCATGATTGTCTGTACTCTAACTATTACACCACCTATAGTCTTTAGTTTGACCTGATCAGGGGTCAAACCATGATTGTCTGTACTCTAACTATTACACCACCAATAGTCTTTAGTTTGACCTGATCAGGGGTCAAACCATGATTGTCTGTACTCTAACTATTACACCACCAATAGTCTTTAGTTTGACCTGATCAGGGGTCAAACCATGATTGTCTGTACTCTAACTATTACACCACCAATAGTCTTTAGTTTGACCTGATCAGGGGTCAAACCATGATTGTCTGTACTCTAACTATTACACCACCAATAGTCTTTAGTTTGACCTGATCAGGGGTCAAACCATGATTGTCTGTACTCTAACTATTACACCACCAATAGTCTTTAGTTTGACCTGATCAGGGGTCAAACCATGATTGTCTGTACTCTAACTATTACACCACCAATAGTCTTTAGTTTGACCTGATCAGGGGTCAAACCATGATTGTCTGTACTCTAACTATTACACCACCAATAGTCTTTAGTTTGACCTGATCAGGGGTCAAACCATGATTGTCTGTACTCTAACTATTACACCACCAATAGTCTTTAGTTTGACCTGATCAGGGGTCAAACCATGATTGTCTGTACTCTAACTATTACACCACCAATAGTCTTTAGTTTGACCTGATCAGGGGTCAAACCATGATTGTCTGTACTCTAACTATTACACCACCAATAGTCTTTAGTTTGACCTGATCAGGGGTCAAACCATGATTGTCTGTACTCTAACTATTACACCACCAATAGTCTTTAGTTTAACCTGATCAGGGGTCAAACCATGATTGTCTGTACTCTAACTATTACACCACCAATAGTCTTTAGTTTGACCTGATCAGGGGTCAAACCATGATTGTCTGTACTCTAACTATTACACCACCAATAGTCTTTAGTTTGACCTGATCAGGGGTCAAACCATGATTGTCTGTACTCTAACTATTACACCACCAATAGTCTTTAGTTTGACCTGATCAGGGGTCAAACCATGATTGTCTGTACTCTAACTATTACACCACCAATAGTCTTTAGTTTATCCTGATCAGGGGTCAAACCATGATTGTCTGTACTCTAACTATTACACCACCAATAGTCTTTAGTTTAACCTGATCAGGGCCTCAAACCATGATTGTCTGTACTCTAACTATTACACCACCAATAGTCTTTAGTTTAACCTGATCAGGGCCTCAAACCATGATTGTCTGTACTCTAACTATTACACCACCAATAGTCTTTAGTTTAACATGATCAGGCCTTAAACCATGATTGTCTGTACTCTAACTATTACACCACCAATAGTCTTTAGTTTAACCTGATCAGGGCCTCAAACCATGATTGTCTGTACTCTAACTATTACACCACCAATAGTCTTTAGTTTAACATGATCAGGCCTTAAACCATGATTGTCTGTACTCTAACTATTACACCACCAATAGTCTTTAGTTTAACCTGATCAGGGCCTCAAACCATGATTGTCTGTACTCTAACTATTACACCACCAATAGTCTTTAGTTTGACCTGATCAGGGTCAAACCATGATTGTCTGTACTCTAACTATTACACCACCAATAGTCTTTAGTTTAACCTGATCAGGGCCTCAAACCATGATTGTCTGTACTCTAACTATTACACCACCAATAGTCTTTAGTTTAACCTGATCAGGGCCTCAAACCATGATTGTCTGTACTCTAACTATTACACCACCAATAGTCTTTAGTTTAACATGATCAGGCCTTAAACCATGATTGTCTGTACTCTAACTATTACACCACCAATAGTCTTTAGTTTAACCTGATCAGGGCCTTAAACCATGATTGTCTGTACTCTAACTATTACACCACCAATAGTCTTTAGTTTAACCTGATCAGGCCTTAAACCATGATTGTCTGTACTCTAACTATTACACCACCAATAGTCTTTAGTTTAACCTGATCAGGCCTTAAACCATGATTGTCTGTACTCTAACTATTACACCACGTCTGTAACAATAGTCTTTAGTTTAACCTGACCAGGCCTTAAACCATGATTGTCTGTACTCTAACTATTACACCACCAATAGTCTTTAGTTTAACCTGATCAGGGCTTAAACCATGATTGTCTGTACTCTAACTATTACACC
>CAVMGF010000105.1:0-35000 GCA_963680875.1 Bathymodiolus brooksi
GAATACCCTACTGTGACTGTGAGATGTAGAAATATACTGTAGAATACCCTACTGTGACTGTGAGATGTAGAAATATACTGTAGAATACCCTACTGTGACTGTGAGATGTAGAAATATACTGTAGAATACCCTACTGTGACTGTGAGATGTAGAAATATACTGTAGAATACCCTACTGTGACTGTGAGATGTAGAAATATACTGTAGAATACCCTACTGTGACTGTGAGATGTAGAAAATATACTGTAGAATACCCTACTGTGACTGTGAGATGTAGAAATATACTGTAGAATACCGTACTGTGACTGTGAGATGTAGAAATATACTGTAGAATACCCTACTGTGACTGTGAGATGTAGAAATATACTGTAGAATACCCTACTGTGACTGTGAGATGTAGAAATATACTGTAGAATACCCTACTGTGACTGTGAGATGTAGAAATATACTGTAGAATACACTACTGTGACTGTGAGATGTAGAAATATACTGTAGAATACCCTACTGTGACGGTGAGATGTAGAAATACACTGTAGAATACCCTACTGTAACTGTGAGATGTAGAAATATACTGTAGAATACCCTACTGTGACTGTGAGATGTAGAAATATTCGGTAGAATACCCTACTGTGACTGTGAGATGTAGAAATATACTGTAGAATACCCTACTGTGACTGTGAGATGTAGAAATATACTGTAGAATGCCCTACTGTGACTGTGAGATGTAGAAATATACTGTAGAATGCCCTACTGTGACTGTGAGATGTAGAAATATACTGTAGAATACCCTACTGTGACTGTGAGATGTAGAAATATACTGTAGAATACCCTACTGTGACTGTGAGATGTAGAAATATACTGTAGAATACCCTACTGTGACTGTGAGATGTAGAAATATACTGTAGAATACCCTACTGTGACTGTGAGATGTAGAAATATACTGTAGAATACACTACTGTGACTGTGAGATGTAGAAATATACTGTAGAATACCCTACTGTGACTGTGAGATGTAGAAATATACTGTAGAATACCCTACTGTGACTGTGAGATGTAGAAATATACTGTAGAATACACTACGGTGACTGTGAGATGTAGAAATATACTGTAGAATACCCTACTGTGACTGTGAGATGTAGAAATATACTGTAGAATACCCTACTGTGACTGTGAGATGTAGAAATATACTGTAGAATACCCTACTGTGACTGTGAGATGTAGAAATATACTGTAGAATACCCTACTGTGACTGTGAGATGTAGAAATATACTGTAGAATACCCTACTGTGACTGTGAGATGTAGAAATATACTGTAGAATACCCTACTGTGACTGTGAGATGTAGAAATATACTGTAGAATACCCTACTGTGACTGTGAGATGTAGAAATATACTGTAGAATACCCTACTGTGACTGTGAGATGTAGAAATATACGGTAGAATACCCTACTGTGACTGTGAGATGTAGAAATATACTGTAGAATACACTACTGTGACTGTGAGATGTAGAAATATACTGTAGAATACCCTACTGTGACTGTGAGATGTAGAAATATACTGTAGAATACCCTACTGTGACTGTGAGATGTAGAAATATACTGTAGAATACCACTACTGTGACTGTGAGATGTAGAAATATACTGTAGAATACCCTACTGTGACTGTGAGATGTAGAAATATACTGTAGAATACCCTACTGTGACTGTGAGATGTAGAAATATACTCTAGAATACCCTACTGTGACTGTGAGATGTAGAAATATACTGTAGAATACCCTACTGTGACTGTGAGATGTAGAAATATACTGTAGAATACCCTACTGTGACTGTGAGATGTAGAAATATACTGTAGAATACCCTACTGTGACTGTGAGATGTAGAAATATACTGTAGAATGCCCTACTGTGACTGTGAGATGTAGAAATATACTGTAGAATACCCTACTGTGACTGTGAGATGTAGAAATATACTGTAGAATACTCTACTGTGACTGTGAGATGTAGAAATATACTGTAGAATACCCTACTGTGACTGTGAGATGTAGAAATATACTGTAGAATGCCCTACTGTGACTGTGAGATGTAGAAATATACTGTAGAATACCCTACTGTGATTGTGAGATGTAGAAATATACTGTAGAAAACCCTACTGTGACTGTGAGATGTAGAAATATACTGTAGAATACCCTACTGTGACATGTAGAAATATACTGTAGAATACCCTACTGTGAGATGTAGAAATATAAAGTAGAATACCCTACTGTGACTGTGAGATGTAGAAATATACTGTAGAATACCCTACTGTGACTGTGAGATGTAGAAATATACTGTAGAATACCCTACTGTGACTGTGAGATGTAGAAATATACTGTAGAATACCCTACTGTGACTGTGAGATGTAGAAATATACTGTAGAATAACCTACTGTGACATGTAGAAATATACTGTAGAATACCCTACTGTGACTGTGAGATGTAGAAATATACTGTAGAATGCCCTACTGTGACTGTGAGATGCAGAAATATACTGTAGAATTCCCTACTGTGACTGTGAGATGTAGAAATATACTGTAGAATACCCTACTGTGATTGTGAGATGTAGAAATATACTGTAGAATACACTACTGTGACTGTGAGATGTAGAAATATACTGTAGAATACCCTACTGTGACTGTGAGATGTAGAAATATACTGTAGAATACCCTACTGTGACATGTAGAAATATACTGTAGAATACCCTACTGTGACATGTAGAAATATACTGTAGAATACCCTACTGTGACATTTAGAAATATACTGTAGAATACCCTACTGTGACTGTGAGATGTAGTAATATACTGTAGAATACCCTACTGTGACTGTGAGATGTAGAAATATACTGTAGAATACCCTACTGTGACTGTGAGATGTAGAAATATACTGTAGAATACCCTACTGTGACTGTGAGATGTAGAAATATACTGTAGAATACCCTACTGTGACTGTGAGATGTAGAAATATACTGTAGAATAACCTACTGTGACATGTAGAAATATACTGTAGAATACCCTACTGTGACTGTGAGATGTAGAAATATACTGTAGAATGCCCTACTGTGACTGTGGGATGCAGAAATATACTGTAGAATACCCTACTGTGACTGTGAGATGTAGAAATATACTGTAGAATACCCTACTGTGACTGAGATGTAGAAATATACTGTAGAATACCCTACTGTGACTGTGAGATGTAGAAATATACTGTAGAATACCCTTCTGTGACTGTGAGATGTAGAAATATACTGTAGAATACCCTACTGTGACTGTGAGATGTAGAAATATACTGTAGAATACACTACTGCGACTGTGAGATGTAGAAATATACTGTAGAATACCCTACTGTGACTGTGAGATGTAGAAATATACTGTAGAATACTCTACTGTGACTGTGAGATGTAGAAATATACTGTAGAATACCCTACTGTGACTGTGAGATGTAGAAATATACTGTAGAATACCCTACTGTGACTGTGAGATGTAGAAATATACTGTAGAATACCCTACTGTGACTGTGAGATGTAGAAATATACTGTAGAATACCCTACTGTGACTGTGAGATGTAGAAATATACTGTAGAATACCCTACTGTGACTGTGAGATGTAGAAATATACTGTAGAATAACCTACTGTGACATGTAGAAATATACTGTAGAATACCCTACTGTGACTGTGAGATGTAGAAATATACTGTAGAATGCCCTACTGTGACTGTGGGATGCAGAAATATACTGTAGAATACCCTACTGTGACTGTGAGATGTAGAAATATACTGTAGAATACACTACTGCGACTGTGAGATGTAGAAATATACTGTAGAATACCCTACTGTGACTGTGAGATGTAGAAATATACTGTAGAATACTCTACTGTGACTGTGAGATGTAGAAATATACTGTAGAATACCCTACTGTGACTGTGAGATGTAGAAATATACTGTAGAATACCCTACTGTGACTGTGAGATGTAGAAATATACTGTAGAATACCCTACTGTGACTGTGAGATGTAGAAATATACTGTAGAATACCCTACTGTGACTGTGAGATGTAGAAATATACTGTAGAATACCCTACTGTGACTGTGAGATGTAGAAATATACTGTAGAATACCCTACTGTGACTGTGAGATGTAAAAATATACTGTAGAATACCCTACTGTGACTGTGAGATGTAGAAATATACTGTAGAATACCGTACTGTGACTGTGAGATGTAGAAATATACTGTAGAATACCCTACTGTGACTGTGAGATGTAGAAATATACTGTAGAATACCCTACTGCGACTGTGAGATGTAGAAATATACTGTAGAATACCCTACTGTGACTGTGAGATGTAGAAATATACTGTAGAATACACTACTGTGACTGTGAGATGTAGAAATATACTGTAGAATACCCTACTGTGACGGTGAGATGTAGAAATACACTGTAGAATACCCTACTGTAACTGTGAGATGTAGAAATATACTGTAGAATACCCTACTGTGACTGTGAGATGTAGAAATATTCGGTAGAATACCCTACTGTGACTGTGAGATGTAGAAATATACTGTAGAATACCCTACTGTGACTGTGAGATGTAGAAATATACTGTAGAATGCCCTACTGTGACTGTGAGATGTAGAAATATACTGTAGAATGCCCTACTGTGACTGTGAGATGTAGAAATATACTGTAGAATACCCTACTGTGACTGTGAGATGTAGAAATATACTGTAGAATACCCTACTGTGACTGTGAGATGTAGAAATATACTGTAGAATACCCTACTGTGACTGTGAGATGTAGAAATATACTGTAGAATACCCTACTGTGACTGTGAGATGTAGAAATATACTGTAGAATACACTACTGTGACTGTGAGATGTAGAAATATACTGTAGAATACCTTACTGTGACTGTGAGATGTAGAAATATACTGTAGAATACCCTACTGTGACTGTGAGATGTAGAAATATACTGTAGAATACACTACGGTGACTGTGAGATGTAGAAATATACTGTAGAATACCCTACTGTGACTGTGAGATGTAGAAATATACTGTAGAATACCCTACTGTGACTGTGAGATGTAGAAATATACTGTAGAATACCCTACTGTGACTGTGAGATGTAGAAATATACTGTAGAATACCCTACTGTGACTGTGAGATGTAGAAATATACTGTAGAATACCCTACTGTGACTGTGAGATGTAGAAATATACTGTAGAATACCCTACTGTGACTGTGAGATGTAAAAATATACTGTAGAATACCCTACTGTGACTGTGAGATGTAGAAATATACTGTAGAATACCCTACTGTGACTGTGAGATGTAGAAATATACGGTAGAATACCCTACTGTGACTGTGAGATGTAGAAATATACTGTAGAATACACTACTGTGACTGTGAGATGTAGAAATATACTGTAGAATACCCTACTGTGACTGTGAGATGTAGAAATATACTGTAGAATACCCTACTGTGACTGTGAGATGTAGAAATATACTGTAGAATACACTACTGTGACTGTGAGATGTAGAAATATACTGTAGAATACCCTACTGTGACTGTGAGATGTAGAAATATACTGTAGAATACCCTACTGTGACTGTGAGATGTAGAAATATACTCTAGAATACCCTACTGTGACTGTGAGATGTAGAAATATACTGTAGAATACCCTACTGTGACTGTGAGATGTAGAAATATACTGTAGAATACCCTACTGTGACTGTGAGATGTAGAAATATACTGTAGAATGCCCTACTGTGACTGTGAGATGTAGAAATATACTGTAGAATACCCTACTGTGACTGTGAGATGTAGAAATATACTGTAGAATACTCTACTGTGACTGTGAGATGTAGAAATATACTGTAGAATACCCTACTGTGACTGTGAGATGTAGAAATATACTGTAGAATGCCCTACTGTGACTGTGAGATGTAGAAATATACTGTAGAATACCCTACTGTGATTGTGAGATGTAGAAATATACTGTAGAAAACCCTACTGTGACTGTGAGATGTAGAAATATACTGTAGAATACCCTACTGTGACATGTAGAAATATACTGTAGAATACCCTACTGTGAGATGTAGAAATATAAAGTAGAATACCCTACTGTGACTGTGAGATGTAGAAATATACTGTAGAATACCCTACTGTGACTGTGAGATGTAGAAATATACTGTAGAATACCCTACTGTGACTGTGAGATGTAGAAATATACTGTAGAATACCCTACTGTGACTGTGAGATGTAGAAATATACTGTAGAATAACCTACTGTGACATGTAGAAATATACTGTAGAATACCCTACTGTGACTGTGAGATGTAGAAATATACTGTAGAATGCCCTACTGTGACTGTGAGATGCAGAAATATACTGTAGAATTCCCTACTGTGACTGTGAGATGTAGAAATATACTGTAGAATACCCTACTGTGATTGTGAGATGTAGAAATATACTGTAGAATACACTACTGTGACTGTGAGATGTAGAAATATACTGTAGAATACCCTACTGTGACTGTGAGATGTAGAAATATACTGTAGAATACCCTACTGTGACTGTGAGATGTAGAAATATACTGTAGAATACCCTACTGTGACTGTGAGATGTAGAAATATACTGTAGAATGCCCTACTGTGACTGTGAGATGTAGAAATATACTGTAGAATACCCTACTGTGAGATGTAGAAATATACTGTAGAATACCCTACTGTGACTGTGAGATGTAGAAATATACTGTAGAATACCCTACTGTGACTGTGAGATGTAGAAATATACTGTAGAATACACTACTGTGACTGTGAGATGTAGAAATATACTGTAGAATACCCTACTGTGACTGTGAGATGTAGAAATATACTGTAGAATGCCCTACTGTGACTGTGGGATGCAGAAATATACTGTAGAATACCCTACTGTGACTGTGAGATGTAGAAATATACTGTAGAATACCCTACTGTGACTGAGATGTAGAAATATACTGTAGAATACCCTACTGTGACTGTGAGATGTAGAAATATACTGTAGAATACCCTACTGTGACTGTGAGATGTAGAAATATACTGTAGAATACCCTACTGTGACTGTGAGATGTAGAAATATACGGTAGAATACCTTACTGTGACTGTGAGATGTAGAAATATACTGTAGAATACCCTACTGTGACTGTGAGATGTAGAAATATACTGTAGAATACCCTACTGTGACTGTGAGATGTAGAAATATACTGTAGAATACCCTACTGTGACATGTAGAAATATACTGTAGAATACCCTACTGTGACATGTAGAAATATACTGTAGAATACCCTACTGTGACTGTGAGATGTAGAAATATACTGTAGAATACCCTACTGTGACTGTGAGATGTAGAAATATACTGTAGAATACCCTACTGTGACTGTGAGATGTAGAAATATACTGTAGAATAACCTAATGTGACCTGTAGAAATATACTGTAGATTACCCTACTGTGACTGTGAGATGTAGAAATATACTGTAGAATACCCTACTGTGACTGTGAGATGCAGAAATATACTGTAGAATGCCCTACTGTGACTGTGAGATGTAGAAATATACTGTAGAATACCCTACTGTGACTGTGAGATGTAGAAATATACTCTAGAATACCTTACTGTGACTGTGAGATGTAGAAATATACTGTAGAATACCCTACTGTGACTGTGAGATGTAGAAATATACTGTAGAATGCCCTACTGTGACTGTGAGATGTAGAAATATACTGTAGAATGCCCTACTGTGACTGCGAGATGCAGAAATATACTGTAGAATGCCCTACTTTGACTGCGAGATGTAGAAATATACTGTAGAATGTCCTACTGTGACTGCAAGATGTAGAAATATACTGTAGAATACCCTACTGTGACTGTGAGATGTAGAAATATACTGTAGAATACCCTACTGTGACTGTGAGATGTAGAAATATACTGTAGAATACCCTACTGTGACTGTGAGATGTAGAAATATACTGTAGAATACACTACTGTGACTGTGAGATGTAGAAATATACTGTAGAATACCCTACTGTGACTGTGAGATGTAGAAATATACTGTAGAATACCCTACTGTGACTGTGAGATGTAGAAATATACTGTAGAATACCCTACTGTGACTGTGAGATGTAGAAATATACTGTAGAATACCCTACTGTGACTGTGAGATGTAGAAATATACTGTAGAATACCCTAATGTGACTGTGAGATGTAGAAATATACTGTAGAATGCCCTACTGTGACTGCGAGATGCAGAAATATACTGTAGAATACCCTACTGTGACTGTGAGATGTAGAAATATACTGTAGAATACCCTACTGTAACTGTGAGATGTAGAAATATACTGTAGAATACCCTACTGTGACTGTGAGATGTAGAAATATACTGTAGAATACCCTACTGTGACTGCGAGATGTAGAAATATACTGTAGAATGCCCTACTGTGACTGTGAGATGTAGAAATATACTGTAGAATACCCTACTGTGAGATGTAGAAATATACTGTAGAATACCCTACTGTGACTGTGAGATGTAGAAATATACTGTAGAATACCCTACTATGACATGTAGAAATATACTGTAGAATACCCTACTGTGACATGTAGAAATATACTGTAGAATACCCTACTGTGACATGTAGAAATATACTGTAGAATACCCTACTCTGACATGTAGAAATATACTGTAGAATACCCTACTGTGACTGTGAGATGTAGAAATATACTGTAGAATACCCTACTGTGACTGTGAGATGTAGAAATATACTGTAGAATACCCTACTGTGACTGTGAGATGTAGAAATATACTGTAGAATACCGTACTGTGACATGTAGAAATATACTGTAGAATACCCTACTGTGACTGTGAGATGTAGAAATATACTGTAGAATACCGTACTGTGACATGTAGAAATATACTGTAGAATACCCTACTGTGACTGTGAGATGTAGAAATATACTGTAGAATACCCTACTGTGACTGTGAGATGTAGAAATATACTGTAGAATACCCTACTGTGACATGTAGAAATATACTGTAGAATACCCTACTGTGACTGTGAGATGTAGAAATATACTGTAGAATACCCTACTGTGACTGTGAGATGTAGAAATATACTGTAGAATACCCTACTGTGACTGTGAGATGTAGAAATATACTGTAGAATAACCTACTGTGACATGTAGAAATATACTGTAGAATACCCTACTGTGACTGTGAGATGTAGAAATATACTGTAGAATACCTACTGTGACTGTGAGATGCAGAAATATACTGTAGAATACCCTACTGTGACTGTGAGATGTAGAAATATACTGTAGAATACCTACTGTGACTGTGAGATGCAGAAATATACTGTAGAATTCCCTACTGTGACTGTGAGATGTAGAAATATACTGTAGAATGCCCTACTGTGACTGTGAGATGTAGAAATATACTGTAGAATACCCTACTGTGACTGTGAGATGTAGAAATATACTGTAGAATACCCTTCTGTGACTGTGAGATGTAGAAATATACTGTAGAATACCCTACTGTGACTGTGAGATGTAGAAATATACTGTAGAATACCCTACTGTGACTGTGAGATGTAGAAATATACTGTAGAATGCCCTACTGTGACTGTGAGATGTAGAAATATACTGTAGAATGCCCTACTGTGACTGCGAGATGCAGAAATATACTGTAGAATGCCCTACTTTGACTGCGAGATGTAGAAATATACTGTAGAATGTCCTACTGTGACTGCGAGATGTAGAAATATACTGTAGAATACCCTACTGTGACTGTGAGATGTAGAAATATAACTGTAGAATACCCTACTGTGACTGTGAGATGTAGAAATATACTGTAGAATACCCTACTGTGACTGTGAGATGTAGAAATATACTGTAGAATACACTACTGTGACTGTGAGATGTAGAAATATACTGTAGAATACGCTACTGTGACTGCGAGATGTAGAAATATACTGTAGAATACCCTACTGTGACTGTGAGATGTAGAAATATACTGTAGAATACCCTACTGTGACTGTGAGATGTAGAAATATACTGTAGAATACCCTACTGTGACTGTGAGATGTAGAAATATACTGTAGAATGCCCTACTATGACTACGAGATGCAGAAATATACTGTAGAATACCCTACTGTGACTGTGAGATGTAGAAATATACTGTAGAATACCCTACTGTGACTGTGAGATGTAGAAATATACTCTAGAATACCCTACTGTGACTGTGAGATGTAGAAATATACTGTAGAATACCCTACTGTGACTGTGAGATGTAGAAATATACTGTATAATACCCTACTGTGACTGTGAGATGTAGAAATATACTGTAGAATACCCTACTGTGACTGTGAGATGTAGAAATATACTGTAGAATGCCCTACTGTGATTGTGAGATGTAGAAATATACTGTAGAATGCCCTACTGTGACTGTGAGATGCAGAAATATACTGTAGAATACCCTACTGTGACTGTGAGATGTAGAAATATACTGTAGAATACCCTACTGTGACTGTGAGATGTAGATATATACTGTAGAATACCCTACTGTGACTGTGAGATGTAGAAATATACTGTAGAATACCCTACTGTGACTGTGAGATGTAGAAATATACTGTAGAATACCCTACTGTGACTGTGAGATGTAGAAATATACTGTAGAATACCCTACTGTGACTGTGAGATGTAGAAATATACTGTAGAATACCCTACTGTGACTGTGAGATGTAGAAATATACTGTAGAATACACTACTGTGACTGTGAGATGTAGAAATATACTGTAGAATACCCTACTGTGACTGTGAGATGTAGAAATATACTGTAGAATACCCTACTGTGACTGTGAGATGTAGAAATATACTGTAGAATACCCTACTGTGACATGTAGAAATATACTGTAGAATACCCTACTGTGACATGTAGAAATATACTGTAAAATACCCTACTGTGACTGTGAGATGTAGAAATATACTGTAGAATACCCCACTGTGACTGTGAGATGTAGAAATATACTGTAGAATACCCTACTGTGACTGTGAGATGTAGAAATATACTGTAGAATACCCTACTGTGACATGTAGAAATATACTGTAGAATACCCTACTGTGACTGTGAGATGTAGAAATATACTGTAGAATACCCTACTGTGACTGTGAGATGTAGAAATATACTGTAGAATGCCCTACTGTGACTGTGAGATGTAGAAATATACTGTGGAATACCCTACTGTGACTGTGAGATGTAGAAATATACTGTAGAATGCCCTACTGTGACTGTGAGATGTAGAAATATACTGTAGAATACCCTACTGTGACTGTGAGATGTAGAAATATACTGTAGAATACCCTACTGTGACTGAGATGTAGAAATATACTGTAGAATAACCTACTGTGACATGTAGAAATATACTGTAGAATACCCTACTGTGACTGTGAGATGTAGAAATATACTGTAGAATACCTACTGTGACTGTGAGATGCAGAAATATACTGTAGAATGCCCTACTGTGACTGTGAGATGTAGAAATATACTGTAGAATGCCCTACTGTGACTGTGAGATGTAGAAATATACTGTGGAATACCCTACTGTGACTGTGAGATGTAGAAATATACTGTAGAATACCCTACTGTGAATGTGAGATGTAGAAATATACTGTAGAATACCCTACTGTGACTGTGAGATGTAGAAATATACTGTAGAATACCCTACTGTGACTGTGAGATGTAGAAATATACTGTAGAATGCCCTACTGTGACTGTGAGATGTAGAAATATACTGTAGAATGTCCTACTGTGACTGCGAGATGTAGAAATATACTGTAGAATACCCTACTGTGACTGTGAGATGTAGAAATATACTGTAGAATACCCTACTGTGACTGTGAGATGTAGAAATATACTGTAAAATACCCTACTGTGACTGTGAGATGTAGAAATATACTGTAGAATACCCCACTGTGACTGTGAGATGTAGAAATATACTGTAGAATACCCTACTGTGACTGTGAGATGTAGAAATATACTGTAGAATACCCTACTGTGACTGTGAGATGTAGAAATATACTGTAGAATGCCCTACTGTGACTGCAAGAAGCAGAAATATACTGTAGAATGCCCTACTTTGACTGCGAGATGTAGAAATATACTGTAGAATGTCCTACTGTGACTGCGAGATGTAGAAATATACTGTAGAATACCCTACTGTGACTGTGAGATGTAGAAATATAACTGTAGAATACCCTACTGTGACTGTGAGATGTAGAAATATACTGTAGAATACCCTACTGTGACTGTGAGATGTAGAAATATACTGTAGAATACACTACTGTGACTGTGAGATGTAGAAATATACTGTAGAATACGCTACTGTGACTGCGAGATGTAGAAATATACTGTAGAATACCCTACTGTGACTGTGAGATGTAGAAATATACTGTAGAATACCCTACTGTGACTGTGAGATGTAGAAATATACTGTAGAATACCCTACTGTGACTGTGAGATGTAGAAATATACTGTAGAATGCCCTACTGTGACTGCGAGATGCAGAAATATACTGTAGAATACCCTACTCTGACTGTGAGATGTAGAAATATACTGTAGAATACCCTACTGTGACTGTGAGATGTAGAAATATACTCTAGAATACCCTACTGTGACTGTGAGATGTAGAAATATACTGTAGAATACCCTACTGTGACTGTGAGATGTAGAAATATACTGTATAATACCCTACTGTGACTGTGAGATGTAGAAATATACTGTAGAATACCCTACTGTGACTGTGAGATGTAGAAATATACTGTAGAATGCCCTACTGTGATTGTGAGATGTAGAAATATACTGTAGAATGCCCTACTGTGACTGTGAGATGCAGAAATATACTGTAGAATACCCTACTGTGACTGTGAGATGTAGAAATATACTGTAGAATACCCTACTGTGACTGTGAGATGTAGATATATACTGTAGAATACCCTACTGTGACTGTGAGATGTAGAAATATACTGTAGAATACCCTACTGTGACTGTGAGATGTAGAAATATACTGTAGAATACCCTACTGTGACTGTGAGATGTAGAAATATACTGTAGAATACCCTACTGTGACTGTGAGATGTAGAAATATACTGTAGAATACCCTACTGTGACTGTGAGATGTAGAAATATACTGTAGAATACACTACTGTGACTGTGAGATGTAGAAATATACTGTAGAATACCCTACTGTGACTGTGAGATGTAGAAATATACTGTAGAATACCCTACTGTGACTGTGAGATGTAGAAATATACTGTAGAATACCCTACTGTGACATGTAGAAATATACTGTAGAATACCCTACTGTGACATGTAGAAATATACTGTAAAATACCCTACTGTGACTGTGAGATGTAGAAATATACCGTAGAATACCCCACTGTGACTGTGAGATGTAGAAATATACTGTAGAATACCCTACTGTGACTGTGAGATGTAGAAATATACTGTAGAATACCCTACTGTGACATGTAGAAATATACTGTAGAATACCCTACTGTGACTGTGAGATGTAGAAATATACTGTAGAATACCCTACTGTGACTGTGAGATGTAGAAATATACTGTAGAATACCCTACTGTGACATGTAGAAATATACTGTAGAATACCCTACTGTGACATGTAGAAATATACTGTAGAATACCCTACTGTGACTGTGAGATGTAGAAATATACTGTAGAATACCCTACTGTGACTGTGAGATGTAGAAATATACTGTAGAATACCCTACTGTGACTGTGAGATGTAGAAATATACTGTAGAATAACCTACTGTGACATGTAGAAATATACTGTAGAATACCCTACTGTGACTGTGAGATGTAGAAATATACTGTAGAATACCTACTGTGACTGTGAGATGCAGAAATATACTGTAGAATGCCCTACTGTGACTGTGAGATGTAGAAATATACTGTAGAATGCCCTACTGTGACTGTGAGATGTAGAAATATACTGTGGAATACCCTACTGTGACTGTGAGATGTAGAAATATACTGTAGAATACCCTACTGTGACTGTGAGATGTAGAAATATACTGTAGAATACCCTACTATGACTGTGAGATGTAGAAATATACTGTAGAATACCCTACTGTGACTGTGAGATGTAGAAATATACTGTAGAATACCCTACTGTGACTGTGAGATGTAGAAATATACTGTAGAATACCCTACTGTGACTGTGAGATGTAGAAATATACTGTAGAATACCCTACTGTGACTGTGAGATGTAGAAATATACTGTAGAATACCCTACTGTGACTGTGAGATGTAGAAATATACTGTAGAATGCCCTACTATGACTACGAGATGCAGAAATATACTGTAGAATACCCTACTGTGACTGTGAGATGTAGAAATATACTGTAGAATACCCTACTGTGACTGTGAGATGTAGAAATATACTCTAGAATACCCTACTGTGACTGTGAGATGTAGAAATATACTGTATAATACCCTACTGTGACTGTGAGATGTAGAAATATACTGTAGAATACCCTACTGTGACTGTGAGATGTAGAAATATACTGTAGAATGCCCTACTGTGATTGTGTGAATTAGAAATATACTGTAGAATGCCCTACTGTGACTGTGAGATGCAGAAATATACTGTAGAATACCCTACTGTGACTGTGAGATGTAGAAATATACTGTAGAATACCCTACTGTGACTGTGAGATGTAGATATATACTGTAGAATACCCTACTGTGACTGTGAGATGTAGAAATATACTGTAGAATACCCTACTGTGACTGTGAGATGTAGAAATATACTGTAGAATACCCTACTGTGACTGTGAGATGTAGAAATATACTGTAGAATACCCTACTGTGACTGTGAGATGTAGAAATATACTGTAGAATACCCTACTGTGACTGTGAGATGTAGAAATATACTGTAGAATACACTACTGTGACTGTGAGATGTAGAAATATACTGTAGAATACCCTACTGTGACTGTGAGATGTAGAAATATACTGTAGAATACCCTACTGTGACTGTGAGATGTAGAAATATACTGTAGAATACCCTACTGTGACATGTAGAAATATACTGTAGAATACCCTACTGTGACATGTAGAAATATACTGTAAAATACCCTACTGTGACTGTGAGATGTAGAAATATACTGTAGAATACCCCACTGTGACTGTGAGATGTAGAAATATACTGTAGAATACCCTACTGTGACTGTGAGATGTAGAAATATACTGTAGAATACCCTACTGTGACATGTAGAAATATACTGTAGAATACCCTACTGTGACTGTGAGATGTAGAAATATACTGTAGAATACCCTACTGTGACTGTGAGATGTAGAAATATACTGTAGAATGCCCTACTGTGACTGTGAGATGTAGAAATATACTGTGGAATACCCTACTGTGACTGTGAGATGTAGAAATATACTGTAGAATGCCCTACTGTGACTGTGAGATGTAGAAATATACTGTAGAATACCCTACTGTGACTGTGAGATGTAGAAATATACTGTAGAATACCCTACTGTGACTGAGATGTAGAAATATACTGTAGAATAACCTACTGTGACATGTAGAAATATACTGTAGAATACCCTACTGTGACTGTGAGATGTAGAAATATACTGTAGAATACCTACTGTGACTGTGAGATGCAGAAATATACTGTAGAATGCCCTACTGTGACTGTGAGATGTAGAAATATACTGTAGAATGCCCTACTGTGACTGTGAGATGTAGAAATATACTGTGGAATACCCTACTGTGACTGTGAGATGTAGAAATATACTGTAGAATACCCTACTGTGAATGTGAGATGTAGAAATATACTGTAGAATACCCTACTGTGACTGTGAGATGTAGAAATATACTGTAGAATACCCTACTGTGACTGTGAGATGTAGAAATATACTGTAGAATGCCCTACTGTGACTGTGAGATGTAGAAATATACTGTAGAATGTCCTACTGTGACTGCGAGATGTAGAAATATACTGTAGAATACCCTACTGTGACTGTGAGATGTAGAAATATAATGTAGAATACCCTACTGTGACTGTGAGATGTAGAAATATACTGTAAAATACCCTACTGTGACTGTGAGATGTAGAAATATACTGTAGAATACCCCACTGTGACTGTGAGATGTAGAAATATACTGTAGAATACCCTACTGTGACTGTGAGATGTAGAAATATACTGTAGAATACCCTACTGTGACTGTGAGATGTAGAAATATACTGTAGAATGCCCTACTGTGACTGCAAGAAGCAGAAATATACTGTAGAATGCCCTACTTTGACTGCGAGATGTAGAAATATACTGTAGAATGTCCTACTGTGACTGCGAGATGTAGAAATATACTGTAGAATACCCTACTGTGACTGTGAGATGTAGAAATATAACTGTAGAATACCCTACTGTGACTGTGAGATGTAGAAATATACTGTAGAATACCCTACTGTGACTGTGAGATGTAGAAATATACTGTAGAATACACTACTGTGACTGTGAGATGTAGAAATATACTGTAGAATACGCTACTGTGACTGCGAGATGTAGAAATATACTGTAGAATACCCTACTGTGACTGTGAGATGTAGAAATATACTGTAGAATACCCTACTGTGACTGTGAGATGTAGAAATATACTGTAGAATACCCTACTGTGACTGTGAGATGTAGAAATATACTGTAGAATGCCCTACTGTGACTGCGAGATGCAGAAATATACTGTAGAATACCCTACTGTGACTGTGAGATGTAGAAATATACTGTAGAATACCCTACTGTGACTGTGAGATGTAGAAATATACTCTAGAATACCCTACTGTGACTGTGAGATGTAGAAATATACTGTAGAATACCCTACTGTGACTGTGAGATGTAGAAATATACTGTATAATACCCTACTGTGACTGTGAGATGTAGAAATATACTGTAGAATACCCTACTGTGACTGTGAGATGTAGAAATATACTGTAGAATGCCCTACTGTGATTGTGAGATGTAGAAATATACTGTAGAATGCCCTACTGTGACTGTGAGATGCAGAAATATACTGTAGAATACCCTACTGTGACTGTGAGATGTAGAAATATACTGTAGAATACCCTACTGTGACTGTGAGATGTAGATATATACTGTAGAATACCCTACTGTGACTGTGAGATGTAGAAATATACTGTAGAATACCCTACTGTGACTGTGAGATGTAGAAATATACTGTAGAATACCCTACTGTGACTGTGAGATGTAGAAATATACTGTAGAATACCCTACTGTGACTGTGAGATGTAGAAATATACTGTAGAATACCCTACTGTGACTGTGAGATGTAGAAATATACTGTAGAATACACTACTGTGACTGTGAGATGTAGAAATATACTGTAGAATACCCTACTGTGACTGTGAGATGTAGAAATATACTGTAGAATACCCTACTGTGACTGTGAGATGTAGAAATATACTGTAGAATACCCTACTGTGACATGTAGAAATATACTGTAGAATACCCTACTGTGACATGTAGAAATATACTGTAAAATACCCTACTGTGACTGTGAGATGTAGAAATATACTGTAGAATACCCCACTGTGACTGTGAGATGTAGAAATATACTGTAGAATACCCTACTGTGACTGTGAGATGTAGAAATATACTGTAGAATACCCTACTGTGACATGTAGAAATATACTGTAGAATACCCTACTGTGACTGTGAGATGTAGAAATATACTGTAGAATACCCTACTGTGACTGTGAGATGTAGAAATATACTGTAGAATACCCTACTGTGACTGTGAGATGTAGAAATATACTGTAGAATAACCTACTGTGACATGTAGAAATATACTGTAGAATACCCTACTGTGACTGTGAGATGTAGAAATATACTGTAGAATACCTACTGTGACTGTGAGATGCAGAAATATACTGTAGAATGCCCTACTGTGACTGTGAGATGTAGAAATATACTGTAGAATGCCCTACTGTGACTGTGAGATGTAGAAATATACTGTGGAATACCCTACTGTGACTGTGAGATGTAGAAATATACTGTAGAATACCCTACTGTGACTGTGAGATGTAGAAATATACTGTAGAATACCCTACTGTGACTGTGAGATGTAGAAATATACTGTAGAATACCCTACTGTGACTGTGAAATGTAGAAATATACTGTAGAATGCCCTACTGTGACTGTGAGATGTAGAAATATACTGTAGAATGCCCTACTGTGACTGCGAGATGCAGAAATATACTGTAGAATGCCCTACTTTGACTGCGAGATGTAGAAATATACTGTAGAATGTCCTACTGTGACTGCGAGATGTAGAAATATACTGTAGAATACCCTACTGTGACTGTGAGATGTAGAAATATACTGTAGAATACCCTACTGTGACTGTGAGATGTAGAAATATACTGTAGAATACCCTACTGTGACTGTGAGATGTAGAAATATACTGTAGAATACCCTACTGTGACTGTGAGATGTAGAAATATACTGTAGAATACACTACTGTGACTGTGAGATGTAGAAATATACTGTAGAATACCCTACTGTGACTGTGAGATGTAGAAATATACTGTAGAATACCCTACTGTGACTGTGAGATGTAGAAATATACTGTAGAATACCCTACTGTGACATGTAGAAATATACTGTAGAATACCCTACTGTCACATGTAGAAATATACTGTAAAATACCCTACTGTGACTGTGAGATGTAGAAATATACTGTAGAATACCCCACTGTGACTGTGAGATGTAGAAATATACTGTAGAATACCCTACTGTGACTGTGAGATGTAGACATATACTGTAGAATACCCTACTGTGACATGTAGACATATACTGTAGAATACCCTACTGTGACTGTGAGATGTAGAAATATACTGTAGAATACCCTACTGTGACTGTGAGATGTAGAAATATACTGTAGAATACCCTACTGTGACATGTAGAAATATACTGTAGAATACCCTACTGTGACATGTAGAAATATACTGTAGAATACCCTACTGTGACTGTGAGATGTAGAAATATACTGTAGAATACCCTACTGTGACTGTGAGATGTAGAAATATACTGTAGAATACCCTACTGTGACTGTGAGATGTAGAAATATACTGTAGAATAACCTACTGTGACATGTAGAAATATACTGTAGAATACCCTACTGTGACTGTGAGATGTAGAAATATACTGTAGAATACCTACTGTGACTGTGAGATGCAGAAATATACTGTAGAATGCCCTACTGTGACTGTGAGATGTAGAAATATACTGTAGAATGCCCTACTGTGACTGTGAGATGTAGAAATATACTGTGGAATACCCTACTGTGACTGTGAGATGTAAAAATATACTGTAGAATACCCTACTGTGACTGTGAGATGTAGAAATATACTGTAGAATACCCTACTGTGACTGTGAGATGTAGAAATATACTGTAGAATACCCTACTGTGACTGTGAGATGTAAAAATATACTGTAGAATGCCCTACTGTGACTGTGAGATGTAGAAATATACTGTAGAATGCCCTACTGTGACTGCGAGATGCAGAAATATACTGTAGAATGCCCTACTTTGACTGCGAGATGTAGAAATATACTGTAGAATGTCCTACTGTGACTGCGAGATGTAGAAATATACTGTAGAATACCCTACTGTGACTGTGAGATGTAGAAATATACTGTAGAATACCCTACTGTGACTGTGAGATGTAGAAATATACTGTAGAATACCCTACTGTGACTGTGAGATGTAGAAATATACTGTAGAATACCCTACTGTGACTGTGAGATGTAGAAATATACTGTAGAATACCCTACTGTGACTGTGAGATGTAGAAATATACTGTAGAATACCCTACTGTGACTGTGAGATGTAGAAATATACTGTAGAATACCCTACTGTGACTGTGAGATGTAGAAATATACTGTAGAATACCCTACTGTGACTGTGAGATGTAGAAATATACTCTAGAATGCCCTACTGTGACTGCGAGATGCAGAAATATACTGTAGAATACCCTACTGTGACTGTGAGATGTAGAAATATACTGTAGAATACCTTACTGTGACTGTGAGATGTAGAAATATACTGTAGAATACCCTACTGTGACTGTGAGATGTAGAAATATACTGTAGAATACCCTACTGTGACTGTGAGATGTAGAAATATACTGTAGAATACCCTACTGTGACTGTGAGATGTAGAAATATACTGTAGAATACCCTACTGTGAATGTGAGATGTAGAAATATACTGTAGAATACCCTACTGTGACTGTGAGATGTAGAAATATACTGTAGAATACCCTACTGTGACTGTGAGATGTAGAAATATACTGTAGAATAACCTACTGTGACATGTAGAAATATACTGTAGAATACCCTACTGTGACTGTGAGATGTAGAAATATACTGTAGAATACCTACTGTGACTGTGAGATGCAGAAATATACTGTAGAATGCCCTACTGTGACTGTGAGATGTAGAAATATACTGTAGAATGCCCTACTGTGACTGTGAGATGTAGAAATATACTGTAGAATACCCTACTGTGACTGTGAGATGTAGAAATATACTGTAGAATACCCTACTGTGACTGTGAGATGTAGAAATATACTGTAGAATACCCTACTGTGACTGTGAGATGTAGAAATATACTGTGGAATGCCCTACTGTGACTGTGAGATGTAGAAATATACTGTAGAATGCCCTACTGTGACTGCGAGATGCAGAAATATACTGTAGAATGCCCTACTTTGACTGCGAGATGTAGAAATATACTGTAGAATGTCCTACTGTGACTGCGAGATGTAGAAATATACTGTAGAATACCCTACTGTGACTGTGAGATGTAGAAATATACTGTAGAATACCCTACTGTGACTGTGAGATGTAGAAATATACTGTAGAATACCCTACTGTGATTGTGAGATGTAGAAATATACTGTAGAATACACTACTGTGACTGTGAGATGTAGAAATATACTGTAGAATACCCTACTGTGACTGTGAGATGTAGAAATATACTGTAGAATACCCTACTGTGACTGTGAGATGTAGAAATATACTGTAGAATACCCTACTGTGACTGTGAGAGGTAGAAATAAAGTGTAGAATACCCTACTGTGACTGTGAGATGTAGAAATATACTGCAGAATGCCCTACTGTGACTGCGAGATGCAGAAATATACTGTAGAATACCCTACTGTGACTGTGAGATGTAGAAATATACTGTAGAATACCCTACTGTGACTGTGAGATGTGGAAATATACTGTAGAATACCCTACTGTGACTGTGAGATGTAGAAATATACTGTAGAATACCCTACTGTGACTGTGAGATGTAGAAATATACTGTAGAATACCCTACTGTGACTGTGAGATGTAGAAATATACTGTAGAATACCCTACTGTGACTGTGAGATGTAGAAATATACTGTAGAATGCCCTACTGTGATTGTGAGATGTAGAAATATACTGTAGAATGCCCTACTGTGACTGTGAGATGCAGAAATATACTGTAGAATACCCTACTGTGACTGTGAGATGTAGAAATATACTGTAGAATACCCTACTGTGACTGTGAGATGTAGAAATATACTGTAGAATACCCTACTGTGACTGTGAGATGTAGAAATATACTATAGAATACCCTACTGTGACTGTGAGATGTAGAAATATACTGTAGAATACCCTACTGTGACTGTGAGATGTAGAAATATACTGTAGAATACCCTACTGTGACTGTGAGATGTAGAAATATACTGTAGTAGAATACCCTACTGTGACTGTGAGATGTAGAAATATACTGTAGAATACACTACTGTATCTGTGAGATGTAGAAATATACTGTAGAATACCCTACTGTGACTGTGAGATGTAGAAATATACTGTAGAATACCCTACTGTGACTGTGAGATGTAGAAATATACTGTAGAATGCCCTACTGTGACTGTGAGATGTAGAAATATACTGTAGAATACCCTACTGTGAGATGAAGAAATATACTGTAGAATACCCTACTGTGACTGTGAGATGTAGAAATATACTGTAGAATACCCTACTGTGACTGTGAGATGTAGAAATATACTGTAGAATACCCTACTGTGACTGTGAGATGTAGAAATATAATGTAGAATACCCTACTGTGACTGTGAGATGTAGAAATATACTGTAGAATACCCTACTGTGACTGTGAGATGTAGAAATATACTGTAGAATACCCTACTGTGAATGTGAGATGTAGAAATATACTGTAGAATACCCTACTGTGACTGTGAGATGTAGAAATATACTGTAGAATACCCTACTGTGACTGTGAGATGTAGAAATATACTGTAGAATAACCTACTGTGACATGTAGAAATATACTGTAGAATACCCTACTGTGACTGTGAGATGTAGAAATATACTGTAGAATACCTATTGTGACTGTGAGATGCAGAAATATACTGTAGAATGCCCTACTGTGACTGTGAGATGTAGAAATATACTGTAGAATGCCCTACTGTGACTGTGAGATGTAGAAATATACTGTAGAATACCCTACTGTGACTGTGAGATGTAGAAATATACTGTAGAATACCCTACTGTGACTGTGAGATGTAGAAATATACTGTAGAATACCCTACTGTGACTGTGAGATGTAGAAATATACTGTAGAATGCCCTACTGTGACTGTGAGATGTAGAAATATACTGTAGAATGCCCTACTGTGACTGCGAGATGCAGAAATATACTGTAGAATGCCCTACTTTGACTGCGAGATGTAGAAATATACTGTAGAATGTCCTACTGTGACTGCGAGATGTAGAAATATACTGTAGAATACCCTACTGTGACTGTGAGATGTAGAAATATACTGTAGAATACCCTACTGTGACTGTGAGATGTAGAAATATACTGTAGAATACCCTACTGTGACTGTGAGATGTAGAAATATACTGTAGAATACCCTACTGTGACTGTGAGATGTAGAAATATACTGTAGAATACCCTACTGTGACTGTGAGATGTAGAAATATACTGTAGAATACCCTACTGTGACTGTGAGATGTAGAAATATACTGTAGTAGAATACCCTACTGTGACTGTGAGATGTAGAAATATACTGTAGAATACACTACTGTGTCTGAGATGTAGAAATATACTGTAGAATACCCTACTGTGACTGTGAGATGTAGAAATATACTGTAGAATACCCTACTGTGACTGTGAGATGTAGAAATATACTGTAGAATGCCCTACTGTGACTGTGAGATGTAGAAATATACTGTAGAATACCCTACTGTGAGATGAAGAAATATACTGTAGAATACCCTACTGTGACTGTGAGATGTAGAAATATACTGTAGAATACCCTACTGTGACTGTGAGATGTAGAAATATACTGTAGAATACCCTACTGTGACTGTGAGATGTAGAAATATACTGTAGAATACCCTACTGTGACTGTGAGATGTAGAAATATACTGTAGAATACCCTACTGTGACTGTGAGATGTAGAAATATACTGTAGAATACCCTACTGTGAATGTGAGATGTAGAAATATACTGTAGAATACCCTACTGTGACTGTGAGATGTAGAAATATACTGTAGAATACCCTACTGTGACTGTGAGATGTAGAAATATACTGTAGAATAACCTACTGTGACATGTAGAAATATACTGTAGAATACCCTACTGTGACTGTGAGATGTAGAAATATACTGTAGAATACCTATTGTGACTGTGAGATGTAGAAATATACTGTAGAATGCCCTACTGTGACTGTGAGATGTAGAAATATACTGTAGAATACCCTACTGTGACTGTGAGATGTAGAAATATACTGTAGAATACCCTACTGTGACTGTGAGATGTAGAAATATACTGTAGAATACCCTACTGTGACTGTGAGATGTAGAAATATACTGTAGAATGCCCTACTGTGACTGTGAAATGTAGAAATATACTGTAGAATGCCCTACTGTGACTGCGAGATGCAGAAATATACTGTAGAATGCCCTACTTTGACTGCGAGATGTAGAAATATACTGTAGAATGTCCTACTGTGACTGCGAGATGTAGAAATATACTGTAGAATACCCTACTGTGACTGTGAGATGTAGAAATATACTGTAGAATACCCTACTGTGACTGTGAGATGTAGAAATATACTGTAGAATACCCTACTGTGACTGTGAGATGTAGAAATATACTGTAGAATACCCTACTGTGACTGTGAGATGTAGAAATATACTGTAGAATACCCTACTGTGACTGTGAGATGTAGAAATATACTGTAGAATACCCTACTGTGACTGTGAGATGTAGAAATATACTGTAGAATACCCTACTGTGACTGTGAGATGTAGAAATATACTGTAGAATACCCTACTGTGACTGTGAGATGTAGAAATATACTGTAGAATGCCCTACTGTGACTGCGAGATGCAGAAATATACTGTAGAATACCCTACTGTGACTGTGAGATGTAGAAATATACTGTAGAATACCTTACTGTGACTGTGAGATGTAGAAATATACTGTAGAATACCCTACTGTGACTGTGAGATGTAGAAATATACTGTAGAATACCCTACTGTGACTGTGAGATGTAGAAATATACTGTAGAATACCCTACTGTGACTGTGAGATGTAGAAATATACTGTAGAATACCCTACTGTGAATGTGAGATGTAGAAATATACTGTAGAATACCCTACTGTGACTGTGAGATGTAGAAATATACTGTAGAATACCCTACTGTGACTGTGAGATGTAGAAATATACTGTAGAATAACCTACTGTGACATGTAGAAATATACTGTAGAATACCCTACTGTGACTGTGAGATGTAGAAATATACTGTAGAATACCTACTGTGACTGTGAGATGCAGAAATATACTGTAGAATGCCCTACTGTGACTGTGAGATGTAGAAATATACTGTAGAATGCCCTACTGTGACTGTGAGATGTAGAAATATACTGTAGAATTCCCTACTGTGACTGTGAGATGTAGAAATATACTGTAGAATACCCTACTGTGACTGTGAGATGTAGAAATATACTGTAGAATACCCTACTGTGACTGTGAGATGTAGAAATATACTGTAGAATACCCTACTGTGACTGTGAGATGTAGAAATATACTGTGGAATGCCCTACTGTGACTGTGAGATGTAGAAATATACTGTAGAATGCCCTACTGTGACTGCGATATGCAGAAATATACTGTAGAATGCCCTACTTTGACTGCGAGATGTAGAAATATACTGTAGAATGTCCTACTGTGACTGCGAGATGTAGAAATATACTGTAGAATACCCTACTGTGACTGTGAGATGTAGAAATATACTGTAGAATACCCTACTGTGACTGTGAGATGTAGAAATATACTGTAGAATACCCTACTGTGACTGTGAGATGTAGAAATATATTGTAGAATACCCTACTGTGACTGTGAGATGTAGAAATATACTGTAGAATGCCCTACTGTGACTGTGAAATGTAGAAATATACTGTAGAATGCCCTACTGTGACTGCGAGATGCAGAAATATACTGTAGAATGCCCTACTTTGACTGCGAGATGTAGAAATATACTGTAGAATGTCCTACTGTGACTGCGAGATGTAGAAATATACTGTAGAATACCCTACTGTGACTGTGAGATGTAGAAATATACTGTAGAATACCCTACTGTGACTGTGAGATGTAGAAATATACTGTAGAATACCCTACTGTGACTGTGAGATGTAGAAATATACTGTAGAATACCCTACTGTGACTGTGAGATGTAGAAATATACTGTAGAATACCCTACTGTGACTGTGAGATGTAGAAATATACTGTAGAATACCCTACTGTGACTGTGAGATGTAGAAATATACTGTAGAATACCCTACTGTGACTGTGAGATGTAGAAATATACTGTAGAATACCCTACTGTGACTGTGAGATGTAGAAATATACTGTAGAATAACCTACTGTGACATGTAGAAATATACTGTAGAATACCCTACTGTGACTGTGAGATGTAGAAATATACTGTAGAATACCTACTGTGACTGTGAGATGCAGAAATATACTGTAGAATGCCCTACTGTGACTGTGAGATGTAGAAATATACTGTAGAATGCCCTACTGTGACTGTGAGATGTAGAAATATACTGTAGAATACCCTACTGTGACTGTGAGATGTAGAAATATACTGTAGAATACCCTACTGTGACTGTGAGATGTAGAAATATACTGTAGAATACCCTACTGTGACTGTGAGATGTAGAAATATACTGTGGAATGCCCTACTGTGACTGTGAGATGTAGAAATATACTGTAGAATGCCCTACTGTGACTGCGATATGCAGAAATATACTGTAGAATGCCCTACTTTGACTGCGAGATGTAGAAATATACTGTAGAATGTCCTACTGTGACTGCGAGATGTAGAAATATACTGTAGAATACCCTACTGTGACTGTGAGATGTAGAAATATACTGTAGAATACCCTACTGTGACTGTGAGATGTAGAAATATACTGTAGAATACCCTACTGTGACTGTGAGATGTAGAAATATACTGTAGAATACACTACTGTGACTGTGAGATGTAGAAATATACTGTAGAATACCCTAGTGTGACTGTGAGATGTAGAAATATACTGTAGAATACCCTACTGTGACTGTGAGATGTAGAAATATACTGTAGAATACCCTACTGTGACTGTGAGATGTAGAAATAAACTGTAGAATACCTTACTGTGACTGTGAGATGTAGAAATATACTGCAGAATGCCCTACTGTGACTGCGAGATGCAGAAATATACTGTAGAATACCCTACTGTGACTGTGAGATGTAGAAATATACTGTAGAATACCCTACTGTGACTGTGAGATGTGGAAATATACTGTAGAATACCCTACTGTGACTGTGAGATGTAGAAATATACTGTAGAATACCCTACTGTGACTGTGAGATGTAGAAATATACTGTAGAATACCCTACTGTGACTGTGAGATGTAGAAATATACTGTAGAATACCCTACTGTGACTGTGAGATGTAGAAATATACTGTAGAATGCCCTACTGTGATTGTGAGATGTAGAAATATACTGTAGAATACCCTACTGTGACTGTGAGATGTAGAAATATACTGTAGAATACCCTACTGTGACTGTGAGATGTAGAAATATACTGTAGAATACCCTACTGTGACTGTGAGATGTAGAAATATACTGTAGAATACCCTACTGTGACTGGGATGTAGAAATATACTGTAGAATACCCTACTGTGACTGTGAGATGTAGAAATATACTGTAGAATAACCTACTGTGACATGTAGAAATACACTGTAGAATACCCTATTGTGACTGTGAGATGTAGAAATATACTGTAGAATGCACTACTGTGACTGTGAGATGTAGAAATATACTGTAGAATGCCCTACTGTGACTGTGAGATGTAGAAATATACTGTAGAATACCCTACTGTGACTGTGAGATGTAGAAATATACTGTAGAATACCCTACTGTGACTGTGAGATGTAGAAATATACTGTAGAATACCCTACTGTGACTGTGAGATGTAGAAATATACTGTAGAATACCGTACTGTGACAGTGAGATGTAGAAATATACTGTAGAATACCCTACTGTGACTGTGAGATGTAGAAATATATTGTAGAATACCCTACTGTGACTGCGAGATGTAGAAATATACTGTAGAATACCATACTGTGACTGCGAGATGTAGAAATATACTGTAGAATACCCTACTGTGACTGTGAGATGTAGAAATATACTGTAGAATACCCTACTGTGACTGCGAGATGTAGAAATATACTGTAGAATACCCTACTGTGACTGTGAGATGTAGAAATATACTGTAGAATACCCTACTGTGACATGTAGAAATATACTGTAGAATACCCTACTGTGACATGTAGAAATATACTGTAGAATACCCTACTGTGACTGTGAGATGTAGAAATATACTGTAGAATGCCCTACTGTGACTGTGAAATGTAGAAATATACTGTAGAATGCCCTACTGTGACTGCGAGATGCAGAAATATACTGTAGAATGCCCTACTTTGACTGCGAGATGTAGAAATATACTGTAGAATGTCCTACTGTGACTGCGAGATGTAGAAATATACTGTAGAATACCCTACTGTGACTGTGAGATGTAGAAATATACTGTAGAATACCCTACTGTGACTGTGAGATGTAGAAATATACTGTAGAATACCCTACTGTGACTGTGAGATGTAGAAATATACTGTAGAATACCCTACTGTGACTGTGAGATGTAGAAATATACTGTAGAATAACCTACTGTGACATGTAGAAATATACTGTAGAATACCCTACTGTGACTGTGAGATGTAGAAATATACTGTAGAATACCTACTGTGACTGTGAGATGCAGAAATATACTGTAGAATGCCCTACTGTGACTGTGAGATGTAGAAATATACTGTAGAATGCCCTACTGTGACTGTGAGATGTAGAAATATACTGTAGAATACCCTACTGTGACTGTGAGATGTAGAAATATACTGTAGAATACCCTACTGTGACTGTGAGATGTAGAAATATACTGTAGAATACCCTACTGTGACTGTGAGATGTAGAAATATACTGTGGAATGCCCTACTGTGACTGTGAGATGTAGAAATATACTGTAGAATGCCCTACTGTGACTGCGATATGCAGAAATATACTGTAGAATGCCCTACTTTGACTGCGAGATGTAGAAATATACTGTAGAATGTCCTACTGTGACTGCGAGATGTAGAAATATACTGTAGAATACCCTACTGTGACTGTGAGATGTAGAAATATACTGTAGAATACCCTACTGTGACTGTGAGATGTAGAAATATACTGTAGAATACCCTACTGTGACTGTGAGATGTAGAAATATACTGTAGAATACCGTACTGTGACAGTGAGATGTAGAAATATACTGTAGAATACCCTACTGTGACTGTGAGATGTAGAAATATATTGTAGAATACCCTACTGTGACTGCGAGATGTAGAAATATACTGTAGAATACCATACTGTGACTGCGAGATGTAGAAATATACTGTAGAATACCCTACTGTGACTGTGAGATGTAGAAATATACTGTAGAATACCCTACTGTGACTGCGAGATGTAGAAATATACTGTAGAATACCCTACTGTGACTGTGAGATGTAGAAATATACTGTAGAATACCCTACTGTGACATGTAGAAATATACTGTAGAATACCCTACTGTGACATGTAGAAATATACTGTAGAATACCCTACTGTGACTGTGAGATGTAGAAATATACTGTAGAATGCCCTACTGTGACTGTGAAATGTAGAAATATACTGTAGAATGCCCTACTGTGACTGCGAGATGCAGAAATATACTGTAGAATGCCCTACTTTGACTGCGAGATGTAGAAATATACTGTAGAATGTCCTACTGTGACTGCGAGATGTAGAAATATACTGTAGAATACCCTACTGTGACTGTGAGATGTAGAAATATACTGTAGAATACCCTACTGTGACTGTGAGATGTAGAAATATACTGTAGAATACCCTACTGTGACTGTGAGATGTAGAAATATACTGTAGAATACCCTACTGTGACTGTGAGATGTAGAAATATACTGTAGAATAACCTACTGTGACATGTAGAAATATACTGTAGAATACCCTACTGTGACTGTGAGATGTAGAAATATACTGTAGAATACCTACTGTGACTGTGAGATGCAGAAATATACTGTAGAATGCCCTACTGTGACTGTGAGATGTAGAAATATACTGTAGAATGCCCTACTGTGACTGTGAGATGTAGAAATATACTGTAGAATACCCTACTGTGACTGTGAGATGTAGAAATATACTGTAGAATACCCTACTGTGACTGTGAGATGTAGAAATATACTGTAGAATACCCTACTGTGACTGTGAGATGTAGAAATATACTGTGGAATGCCCTACTGTGACTGTGAGATGTAGAAATATACTGTAGAATGCCCTACTGTGACTGCGATATGCAGAAATATACTGTAGAATGCCCTACTTTGACTGCGAGATGTAGAAATATACTGTAGAATGTCCTACTGTGACTGCGAGATGTAGAAATATACTGTAGAATACCCTACTGTGACTGTGAGATGTAGAAATATACTGTAGAATACCCTACTGTGACTGTGAGATGTAGAAATATACTGTAGAATACCCTACTGTGACTGTGAGATGTAGAAATATACTGTAGAATACCGTACTGTGACAGTGAGATGTAGAAATATACTGTAGAATACCCTACTGTGACTGTGAGATGTAGAAATATATTGTAGAATACCCTACTGTGACTGCGAGATGTAGAAATATACTGTAGAATACCATACTGTGACTGCGAGATGTAGAAATATACTGTAGAATACCCTACTGTGACTGTGAGATGTAGAAATATACTGTAGAATACCCTACTGTGACTGCGAGATGTAGAAATATACTGTAGAATACCCTACTGTGACTGTGAGATGTAGAAATATACTGTAGAATACCCTACTGTGACATGTAGAAATATACTGTAGAATACCCTACTGTGACATGTAGAAATATACTGTAGAATACCCTACTGTGACTGTGAGATGTAGAAATATACTGTAGAATGCCCTACTGTGACTGTGAAATGTAGAAATATACTGTAGAATGCCCTACTGTGACTGCGAGATGCAGAAATATACTGTAGAATGCCCTACTTTGACTGCGAGATGTAGAAATATACTGTAGAATGTCCTACTGTGACTGCGAGATGTAGAAATATACTGTAGAATACCCTACTGTGACTGTGAGATGTAGAAATATACTGTAGAATACCCTACTGTGACTGTGAGATGTAGAAATATACTGTAGAATACCCTACTGTGACTGTGAGATGTAGAAATATACTGTAGAATACCCTACTGTGACTGTGAGATGTAGAAATATACTGTAGAATAACCTACTGTGACATGTAGAAATATACTGTAGAATACCCTACTGTGACTGTGAGATGTAGAAATATACTGTAGAATACCTACTGTGACTGTGAGATGCAGAAATATACTGTAGAATGCCCTACTGTGACTGTGAGATGTAGAAATATACTGTAGAATGCCCTACTGTGACTGTGAGATGTAGAAATATACTGTAGAATACCCTACTGTGACTGTGAGATGTAGAAATATACTGTAGAATACCCTACTGTGACTGTGAGATGTAGAAATATACTGTAGAATACCCTACTGTGACTGTGAGATGTAGAAATATACTGTGGAATGCCCTACTGTGACTGTGAGATGTAGAAATATACTGTAGAATGCCCTACTGTGACTGCGATATGCAGAAATATACTGTAGAATGCCCTACTTTGACTGCGAGATGTAGAAATATACTGTAGAATGTCCTACTGTGACTGCGAGATGTAGAAATATACTGTAGAATACCCTACTGTGACTGTGAGATGTAGAAATATACTGTAGAATACCCTACTGTGACTGTGAGATGTAGAAATATACTGTAGAATACCCTACTGTGACTGTGAGATGTAGAAATATACTGTAGAATACACTACTGTGACTGTGAGATGTAGAAATATACTGTAGAATACCCTAGTGTGACTGTGAGATGTAGAAATATACTGTAGAATACCCTACTGTGACTGTGAGATGTAGAAATATACTGTAGAATACCCTACTGTGACTGTGAGATGTAGAAATAAACTGTAGAATACCTTACTGTGACTGTGAGATGTAGAAATATACTGCAGAATGCCCTACTGTGACTGCGAGATGCAGAAATATACTGTAGAATACCCTACTGTGACTGTGAGATGTAGAAATATACTGTAGAATACCCTACTGTGACTGTGAGATGTGGAAATATACTGTAGAATACCCTACTGTGACTGTGAGATGTAGAAATATACTGTAGAATACCCTACTGTGACTGTGAGATGTAGAAATATACTGTAGAATACCCTACTGTGACTGTGAGATGTAGAAATATACTGTAGAATACCCTACTGTGACTGTGAGATGTAGAAATATACTGTAGAATGCCCTACTGTGATTGTGAGATGTAGAAATATACTGTAGAATACCCTACTGTGACTGTGAGATGTAGAAATATACTGTAGAATACCCTACTGTGACTGTGAGATGTAGAAATATACTGTAGAATACCCTACTGTGACTGTGAGATGTAGAAATATACTGTAGAATACCCTACTGTGACTGGGATGTAGAAATATACTGTAGAATACCCTACTGTGACTGTGAGATGTAGAAATATACTGTAGAATAACCTACTGTGACATGTAGAAATACACTGTAGAATACCCTATTGTGACTGTGAGATGTAGAAATATACTGTAGAATGCACTACTGTGACTGTGAGATGTAGAAATATACTGTAGAATGCCCTACTGTGACTGTGAGATGTAGAAATATACTGTAGAATACCCTACTGTGACTGTGAGATGTAGAAATATACTGTAGAATACCCTACTGTGACTGTGAGATGTAGAAATATACTGTAGAATACCCTACTGTGACTGTGAGATGTAGAAATATACTGTAGAATACCGTACTGTGAGAGTGAGATGTAGAAATATACTGTAGAATACCCTACTGTGACTGTGAGATGTAGAAATATATTGTAGAATACCCTACTGTGACTGCGAGATGTAGAAATATACTGTAGAATACCATACTGTGACTGCGAGATGTAGAAATATACTGTAGAATACCCTACTGTGACTGTGAGATGTAGAAATATACTGTAGAATACCCTACTGTGACTGCGAGATGTAGAAATATACTGTAGAATACCCTACTGTGACTGTGAGATGTAGAAATATACTGTAGAATACCCTACTGTGACATGTAGAAATATACTGTAGAATACCCTACTGTGACATGTAGAAATATACTGTAGAATACCCTACTGTGACTGTGAGATGTAGAAATATACTGTAGAATGCCCTACTGTGACTGTGAAATGTAGAAATATACTGTAGAATGCCCTACTGTGACTGCGAGATGCAGAAATATACTGTAGAATGCCCTACTTTGACTGCGAGATGTAGAAATATACTGTAGAATGTCCTACTGTGACTGCGAGATGTAGAAATATACTGTAGAATACCCTACTGTGACTGTGAGATGTAGAAATATACTGTAGAATACCCTACTGTGACTGTGAGATGTAGAAATATACTGTAGAATACCCTACTGTGACTGTGAGATGTAGAAATATACTGTAGAATACCCTACTGTGACTGTGAGATGTAGAAATATACTGTAGAATACCCTACTGTGACTGTGAGATGTAGAAATATACTGTAGAATACCCTACTGTGACTGTGAGATGTAGAAATATACTGTAGAATACCCTACTGTGACTGTGAGATGTAGAAATATACTGTAGAATACCCTACTGTGACTGTGAGATGTAGAAATATACTGTAGAATGCCCTACTGTGACTGCGAGATGCAGAAATATACTGTAGAATACCCTACTGTGACTGTGAGATGTAGAAATATACTGTAGAATACCTTACTGTGACTGTGAGATGTAGAAATATACTGTAGAATACCCTACTGTGACTGTGAGATGTAGAAATATACTGTAGAATATCCTACTGTGACTGTGAGATGTAGAAATATACTGTAGAATACCCTACTGTGACTGTGAGATGTAGAAATATACTGTAGAATACCCTACTGTGAATGTGAGATGTAGAAATATACTGTAGAATACCCTACTGAGACTGTGAGATGTAGAAATATACTGTAGAATACCCTACTGTGACTGTGAGATGTAGAAATATACTGTAGAATAACCTACTGTGACATGTAGAAATATACTGTAGAATACCCTACTGTGACTGTGAGATGTAGAAATATACTGTAGAATACCTACTGTGACTGTGAGATGCAGAAATATACTGTAGAATGCCCTACTGTGACTGTGAGATGTAGAAATATACTGTAGAATGCCCTACTGTGACTGTGAGATGTAGAAATATACTGTAGAATACCCTACTGTGACTGTGAGATGTAGAAATATACTGTAGAATACCCTACTGTGACTGTGAGATGTAGAAATATACTGTAGAATACCCTACTGTGACTGTGAGATGTAGAAATATACTGTGGAATGCCCTACTGTGACTGTGAGATGTAGAAATATACTGTAGAATGCCCTACTGTGACTGCGATATGCAGAAATATACTGTAGAATGCCCTACTTTGACTGCGAGATGTAGAAATATACTGTAGAATGTCCTACTGTGACTGCGAGATGTAGAAATATACTGTAGAATACCCTACTGTGACTGTGAGATGTAGAAATATACTGTAGAATACCCTACTGTGACTGTGAGATGTAGAAATATACTGTAGAATACCCTACTGTGACTGTGTGATGTAGAAATATACTGTAGAATACACTACTGTGACTGTGAGATGTAGAAATATACTGTAAAATACCCTAGTGTGACTGTGAGATGTAGAAATATACTGTAGAATACCCTACTGTGACTGTGAGATGTAGAAATATACTGTAGAATACCCTACTGTGACTGTGAGATGTAGAAATAAACTGTAGAATACCCTACTGTGACTGTGAGATGTAGAAATATACTGCAGAATGCCCTACTGTGACTGCGAGATGCAGAAATATACTGTAGAATACCCTACTGTGACTGTGAGATGTAGAAATATACTGTAGAATACCCTACTGTGACTGTGAGATGTGGAAATATACTGTAGAATACCCTACTGTGACTGTGAGATGTAGAAATATACTGTAGAATACCCTACTGTGACTGTGAGATGTAGAAATATACTGTAGAATACCCT